>CAUDMG010003167.1:0-40360 GCA_958450375.1 Homarus gammarus | reverse complement strand
TGTGGACTTCTGCCATTGTGGTGAACCCGCCTTAGGGAGTCGTATACTTTGCCTCCTCGTAGCGGTTTCAGGAGACAACGTCGGTGGGTGGGTGGGGTCGAATTGGGTTCAGAGGTCACTTAGAAGAGCAAATAACAAGTATAGACGTGAGTTGCGCCTGTTAGGGAATATGGATGTGTCCTGGAGGCAGGTCTGATCCACGTGCCTAGGTCACACACACGTCACACTTACCCAGCTTCTTGTGCGGATGGAAGAATCAACAACACCGTTTTTCACGCTTCCTGGCGACACACAACATCCACTCTAAGACCACATTCTCTCACACACATACTTATTCGACATAGCTTTCCCCTCAAATCACATGAAGATTAGGCACCCTAGTTTAATTCACTTGATTAAACACCCTAAATTAACTTAACCTAACCTAACCATAGTCTAAATTAAACTAACCTAATCTAACTTTACCTAATATAACCTAATCTAATCTCGCCTAACCTTACCTAACCTAACTTAGTCTAAAGTAAACTAAACTACCATAGCTCAGCGCCTCCAGGTACCGTTAAGGTGTTTAATCATCAGGTGAAATAAGATTGTGGTCTAGCCTTCACGTGATCCGTTTTCACCTGGTTGTAACTGGTGATCACAGCACCTTATTTACTGACTCACTTAACGTTAAAACACACAGTTAATGGCCCTCAAATAGCTCCGAAATTACACCCAGATTGACTGTAACCTACCGAGTGTTCTCAGGCCACACGTAACGGGGAAACGGACACATCTGGCAAGTCTCAAGGGAATCCGGCCACTAGAGATCTTTCCTGCTCGAGACAATAAATTCATTCTCAACCTATGTTAAGGAGTCATAACCCACACCGCGAGAACCAGCTGCCTGACGCTGGTTATTGTCAAACTCTCATCAGGAGTCTAAAATACGAGGCTACGGAGCGTCTGGGAGTAACCTAGAAGAACAGGGGGAGTGTGAGGGCCAGAAGCAGGAGTAGTGTGAGGGCCAGATAGCAAGGGGGGAGTGTGAGGGCCAGATAGCAGGGGAAGTGTGAGGGCCAGATAGCAAGGGGGGAGTGTGAGGGCCAAATAGCAGGGGAAGTGTGAGGGCCAGATAGCAAGGGGGGAGTGTGAGGGCCAGATAGCAGGGGAGGGGGGGGAGTGTGAGGGCCAGATAGCAGGAGTAGTGTGAGGGCCAGATAGCAAGGGAGTAGTGTGAGGGCCAGATAGCAAGGGGGGAGTGTGAGGGCCAGATAGCAGGGGAAGTGTGAGGGCCAGATAGCAGGGGGGAGGGGGGAGTGTGAGGGCCAGATAGCAGGGGGGGAGGGGGGAAGTGTGGGGGGCCAGAGGCAGGGGGAGACAAAAGAAGAGGCACCACTTCAGAATGGCCATTGGTCTAGGGGCTAAGGGCTCACCTGTGTCAAGTTTAGGTTGATAAACAATAACACATTCGTAAACGTGTAATTTTCTTCAGTCACTCAACATTTAATGAAGATTCAGGCTCTTGATACGTATCCGGATCTAGAGTGTTTGGATGTTGAGGTTCCACACCCGCCCAGGATCTACGCCCCCTGCATGTTACAGTTACACGCCCTGGCTACTACATTTACACGCCCTTCAAGAGGGGGGAGGAGGAGGATGGGGAAGCGGGGGAGGAGGAGGATGGGTAGGAGGGGGGAGGAAGGAGGTGGCAGGCCAGGTGGGGAGAGTTTCTGTTCAAGGTGAAGAGTTATAGTGTTGTGGTGCTGTGATGGTGAGATAACCTAACCCACTTTAACCTAACCTAATCCAACCTAACCTAATCCATCCTAACCTAATCTAACTACACTAAAATCTAAATCCACCTTAATCTAACATAATACAACCCAAACCACTTTACCCAACCTACCTTAACCAAACCTACCCTAACCTAACCTACCTTATCCAACTTAAAGCTAATACACTTTAACCTAACCTAAGTGAACGTACGTAACCAGCCCAAACAACCCATCCTAACTTAACCCATATTTACCTAATTTAACCTACTCAAACTAACCTAGTCAAGCCTAGCCTAACCTAACCCACCTTAACCTAATCATCCCTAACCTAAGTTACCGTATACTATCTTAACCTATCTAAACCACACTCAACCTAATCGAACCAACCGCAAAAACCTTACACAACCTATCCGCGTTAACCTATCCAACCTAACCCCAACCGTAACTTTCCCTAACCCATCTTGTAATAATTTCAGGACACCACACCTCTCAGATATTCTCCAGCCAAAAGGTATATTACACAGGCCAGATGGCAGTAATTAACCTCACAACGAGAATGCAACACTGATTGATTCCCTTTGATATTGCAATTCCGCCTGGACCACCGTGTGCAACCTCACTCCCCCCAATGCATTTAGACTACACGTAATGCATCTTCAGGGACGATCACCTTCTTGTTTCCTAGAAATAGTTACGTAACGTTTGCTGTGTACGTACTGTATATTGCAGCATCCAATACAGCATCTCTCATAGTAACAGCATCTAGACAGCATCTCTCAGAAACAGCATCTAGGCAGCATCTCTCATAGTAACAGCATTCTAGACAACATCTCTCATAGTAACAGCATCTAGACAACATCTCTAATAGTAACAGCATCTAGACAAGCATCTCTCATAGTAACAGCAAATAGACAGCATCCTCTCATAGTAACAGCATCTAGACGAAGCATCTCTCATAGTAACAGCATCTAGACAAGCATCTCATAGTAACAGCATCTAGACAGCATCTCTCATAGCAACAGCATCTAGACAGAATCTCTCATAGCAACAGCATCTAGACAGCATCTCTCATAGTAACATGCATCTAGACAGCATCTCTCATAGTAACACAGCATCTAGACAGCATCTCTCATAGTAACAGCATCTAGACAGCATCTCTCATAGTAAAAAAAACAAAAGCATCTAGACAGCATCTCTCATAGTAACAGCATCTAGACAGCATCTCTCATAGTAACAGCATCTAGACAGCATCTCTCATAGTAACAGCATCTCTCATAGTAACAGCATCTAGACAGCATCTCATAGTAACAGCATCTAGACAGCATCTCTCATAGTAACAGCATCTAGACACCATCTCTCATAGTAACAGCATCTAGACAGCATCTCTCATAGTAACCAAGAATTTGGCTCCCCCCCCCCCCCGCACCAGTTAGTTTCCTGGATTAATGATGTTTTGTGATTATTATTTATGGTGTCTAAATTAAGAGCGTGTGTAATAACTGCTTGCTGCATAAGTTACAGCATCCGTACAGCACCTACACAGCTTTTCCATCCCGGAGCAGCGAGACAGTGAGGCAGCCTAAACATAACAGCTTTCTCCGGGAATTACGCATCCGTATCAGGCTGTTAACTCTCCCTGACTCTCTTCCTCCACAGCCACGCCCAATACAGCAAAATCAACACAGCTCAGGACACAAGGGTAGTGGAGCCGCAGAGCCGAGCCATATTGACATATCAGAGAGACAGATCCCAGGGAATGGGACAGGTGAATAAATTAATTGAAGGCAGCGGGGGAGGACGAGACACACACACACACACACACACACACACACACACACACACACACACACACACCTGGTCAGGTATACCACCACCACGAGCACCACCACTACCACCAACAGTACAACTATCACCACCGATATCAAAATTTACAGGTATCACTACTATTGCTACCTACCATAAACCATGACTAACCACCATCACCTGTCTGCACTATCACCATCTATCACTCCCTATACGATCACTACCATCTACCACCACCACTTACCACAATCACCACCACCACCAATAGCACCACTTCTATTTACACAACCACCTACACCACTATTTGCCACCACCTAAAACCACACTACCACCACTACCAGTACCACCGATCATCATTACCAACACCACTTACCACCACAACCATTTGAGATATATATACCATAATCTCTCTCTCTCTCTCTCTCTCTCTCTCTCTCAACACCAGTGTCCCCTCCAACACGATGCAGTCTGAAATTCACGGGGAGGAGGAGGAGGAGGAGGAGGAGGAGGAGGAGGCGGCGGCGGCGGCGGCGGCGGAGGAGGAGGAGGAGGAGGAGGAGGAGGAGGAGGAGGAGGAGGCGGCGGGGGCGGAGGAGGGGGAGGGGGAGGAGGAGGGGGAGGGGCGGCGGAGGAGGAGAGGAGGAGGAGAGGAGGAGGAGGAGGCGGCGGCGGCGGCGGAGGCGGCGGCGGCGGCGGAGGAGGAGGAGGAGGAAAGGGGGAAGAGGAGGAGGATGAGGAAGAGGAGGATCAGGAGGAGGAAGAGGATCAGGAGGAGGAAAGGAAGAGAGGAGGAGGAGGAGGAGGAGGAGGAGGAGAGGAGGAGGAAAGGAGGAGGAAAGGAGGAGGAGGAAAGGAGGAGAGGAGGAGGAGGAGGAAGAGGATCAGGAGGAGGATAGGAGGTAGGAAGAGGAGGATCAGGAGGAGGAGAGGAGGAGGAAAGGAGGAGGAAAGGAGGAGGAGGAGGAGAGGAGGGGAAGAGGGAGGAAAAGGAGGACGGATAGAGGAGGAAGAGGGGGATCAGGAGAGGACGGATGAGGAGGAGGAAAGAGGAGGAAGTAAGGAGAGGAGGAGGAGGAGAAAACGGCGGAGGAGGAAGAGGAGGATACCAGAACCAAACACATAAACAGATGGTAAATGCTTGCGGTGTTAGTATACAGGAAGCGAAGGTGAAGAAATGGAGGAGGAGAGTGGAGAGGAAGAGAAGCAACAGAAGGACTAAAGGAGGCAGAAAAGAGGAAAGAGAAGAAACGAAAAGAGGATTAAAGGAAAGAGAAGGAGGAAGAAGAGAAGCAACAGAAGGACTAAAAGAGGGAGGAGGAAGAAGTGAAGAAAAAAAAGGAGGGGGGAGGAGAGAATGAAAAAGAAACAAGAATTTAATATAGAAGAAAGATGATGAAAACAGAGAAGACAGATGAAGGAAGAGGAAGAATAGGGAGGAGAAGGAGGAGGAGAAGAAGAAGAAACTTTAAGAAACAAAGGAGGGACAAGAAGCAAGGAGGAGGGAAATTAGGTAAACAATGAAGACGGAAAAGAAGAGATGAGGAGTTAGAATGAATACAGAAATAGTAGGAGGAGGAAGGGTGAGAAGGAGGAAGGGAGAAGGGTGGAAGGAGAGGAAGGGGTGGAAGGTGTGTTGGAGGAAGAGGAGGAGAATGGGAGAAAAGCGTGAGAAGGAATAGGAGGAAAGGGGAGAAGTTGAAGAAGAGGAAGGGTGAGGAGAGGAGAAAAGCAAAGTAGGTGGAGGAGGAGGAAGCAGGAGTGAGCAGGTGGAGGAGGAAGCAGGAGGAGTGAGGATGATGAAGTGAGGAGGACGAGGAAGAAGGGTAAGAAGAACATGGACAATAAAAACAACAATAAAAGTAAGACGAACAAGGAAAAGAACAACAAGAGCAGAAAAACAAGGACAAGAACAACAAGGACAAGAACAACAACAAGAGCAAGAAAAAAGGACAACAAGAACAAGAGTAAGAGAAACAAGAACAAGCAACAGGTGTTGGACGTGTGTGGAGTAAACACAGGAAGTGGAGAGACAAAAGTTTCTGGGGAGCGAACCTTGGACACATTGTTGTAGCGACGGCAAAACCACCACCACGCCAGACAGTCTCACTAAAACAGTTAGTCAGTCCCCGCCAGTCACTCTTTATCAGTCACTGTGCCACTTACTTCCCCAGTCACATCTCCTGGCCCTCATTCCCTCGTTTCTCTCCCATTCCCTACTCCTTCCTTTCTTTCTCACACATTTTGTCTCCTCCATTCCCTTTCTCTCCCTCCTCCCCCTCTCCCTTTTTTGCTCTCCATTCTTACTTCTCTACAGTATTCTTATTTCCCAGTTTTTTCCTTTCCTCCCGCTTCTTTTCCTCTCCCTCTCTCTCCATTAACTCAAAACTTACACAAATACTTTACCAAGAATCGTTATAGATACAGTAGAGGCCAAGTGTAATTTCGACGCCATCTTTTACTCGTATCTCAAGTCAGACAGTGAAGGTGCTCGTAAATATTTTTGTCCCTTAACTAGGAAATTAAAGTTCTAACATCCCTAGTTAAAGCAAATTAATTAACGTAAATCCCCAATTACAAGTTAATTACATTAATCTTCGGTTAAGTAAAATCAATTAACTTGAATCCATTGTTAAAGCAAATTAATTAACTTACATTTCAAGTTCAGGCAAATTAATGACCTTAAATCTCTAGTTAAAGGAAATTAATTAACGCAAGTGAACAGATCAATGATGATTTATTTCCCATCATACTTGTTGTTGCGGCAGAGGTGACGTAACTTGACAACATTTTACAGTCAGACAAATATCTCTTCCTCACACCCTCAGTTTCCATCTCTCATTGACTCATAACTTCCCCATCTATTAAGTTAAGATAAACTCCTCAACAATCGTGGCCGGTAGAGAACCTTAATAATCACTACAGTAATATTAACGGGAGGAAACACTCATAATTACATAATGAGACCTTGACAATTTTCTGCTGTGGCAAATTTTCGGGTCACCTGAAGATTAGACCTACCAGCTCCATTCGCCTGATAAGTGAATACCCTAACGTTACCTTGATAGAGGTAGGGTTAGGTTAGGTTAATCTTAAGGTTAATTATGCCGGAGGGGGGTGGGGAAACTACAGGTGATCCAAAATTTCAATCCCTTACCTTTATTGAGGAAGAGTGTCTGTTCCACCACTTCAAGAGTCTTGTGTTTAGTTTCTAAACCGATGTGTTCACTTCCATAACTTAATACTGTACCTCCACTAACCCCTTCACTACAAGACGCCACTTTTAGTATTTCATTTAGTTAACACCAGACGATTTTCTTCAACACAGAGTCCCCTGTACACAAGGGGTTAATACACTACCTCCATAAGACATAATGTTCACCACTTAAATGTTAATATTCACCGGCTCAAAAGTTCACTCGAGCAAAAAGGCTGCTTCCATGCCCCCTCAAGTCACTTAAACACTCGTAAATTTATCTGTATTCTTGTAAGCGTATTTTCCTTTGCACTATGATCAACCACACATAAGTTCTTCACTAGATTCATAAGTTCCGCCATCAACGTCAAGTAAAGATAAAAAAAAAAAATCCGGTACTTCTCGTCCACAGGTCAAGCCAACAATGGCGGACCAGACAGCAGCTGAAGCAGGAATTGTTTACCCAGGATGGTCAACGATAAGGCTATACGTGCATAAAATAATATATGGCAATAGAATTCTCAAATTATATGTGATAAAAAGTTGAATATGTATAATCTGTATAATGTATATGTATAGTATATGACAAATTTATTCGAAATTGTCTTCTTGATAGATTTTTTTTTCAAGTAACTATTCTGGGCCGCCGTGTATCATTCTTCGTCCTAGGAAAAAAAACATACAAGCGCTTGCCGACACCACCCCAGACGCCGCTCTTTAACAAACAACTCTTCGCTATCTGTAACTGCTGGTTTGTAAATCGTTTTTAACAATTACGCTGTTGGTATTATCGTTAATTATTACTACATGTGTTGAAACTAAATACTACTGTACAATATACATCATACATCAACCAGTTACAACGCCAACATTTTTAATAACAGTTACAATAAATAAATACATAAATATTCAAACGATACTGACTCACTCTTGCCAACTATTTTTCACTTTTATTCCCGACCCCCGCGCCACCTGGCCTGACGCAGGGAAATATAATTGATCCTGTTAGATTGTGAGCTAAACAGATGTTGATTTTAATGGAGAAACTTGAGGAAATGGGAATAAAAATGAGAGATAAAATCGAATGATTTTTGGAGCAGCTGGACACAGAGATGAAGAAAGGGGGGTTAAGGACCTCTGTGGCGGCAGTGTTAAAGATAAGTTATACAGATAAGACAAGAACAAAGTAGCAAAGAACAAAGAGAGAAATACTGGAAAGTTGAGTGGAACAGAAAATCAGATACTTTGGTCATATAATTAGGGATGACGTGGTGGGAAAACAGATATTAATGGCCAAGATCGATGGTAGGAGAGTCAGGGGGAGTGTAGAGACGAGGATAGATGAATTAAATTGAAAGCTGTGGTCCATGAAGAGATGCAATAGCAGGGAGGATTGGTAAAGACAGGCCTAAAACGTTTGGAGATGTGGGCCGTGGTCGCCAACCCTCAGAGTGGTGGGTCGTGGTCGCCAACCCTCAGAGTGGTGGGCCGTGGTTAGCAATCCTTAGAGTGGTGGGTCGAATAGTAGTAACCTAACCTAACCTATCCTAACCTAACTCTTGGTATTCAGTTAAGGATTACTTTGCTTGTGATGATGACGATGATGATGATGATACTACTTCTACTACTACTACTACTACGTGGCCTCCAGCCTCCCCCAAGAGCCACACCTTCGCCACCATTTATTTACCTTAATATTAAATATCCTAATACATAAGAAACTATCCTATCTGTGTTAACTTAGTTGAGCCGCAGATCTATGCGGCATTCAGTGACTGTAGCCTCATAGTCAATATCTGCAGCAGTTGTCGGAGTTGGGGCAGAAGCTCTCGTTCCCCTGAGGCAAGGCAAAGCCGACCGAAGGAGAGAGAAAGACAGTCGACACCTCATCCAGGCTGTAACATAACTTCTGGGCTGCTGCTTCTGTTCGGAGATCCACTCGGCGAGTCTGGCGTAGAAACATCTTGCACTTGGTCCCATCCCACCAGAGGTTGTGAACACTAGAGGAGTGAAGCTGCCTTGATCAACGTTTTGAATTCTCTCCCCATATGCCCTTCTCTTGTCGTTCTCGTTCCTCCTATGTGCAGCATCGAGAGCTAGGTTACGGTGACATGCGGCCATGGGATCAAAAATCCTGATGTCGAAGAAAGCTCGCTGTCCCGGCGTCCAGAATCCTCGAGCGCTGACGTCCACACGGGCTTCGTTAGATGTGTTTGAAGTCCTCTGTTGGAAGATCTCGCCATCCAATGGAAGGAGGGTCGGTTCTACCATGACGTCCCGGCAGATTTCCTTCAACATATTTGCTGTGAGATCCCTTACCTCGTCATGCCTCATGCATATGAAGCCCCCCTTCTTGCACACCATGGCGTGATCGCCGTCATAGGAAGAGCCACACACGCATTGGGAGGGCAAACCTTCTACTGGCAGACCGTTCCTTAGAGCAATGGCATCTGTAAATTCTTGTTTATTAAGACTGAAACCATTTGCCCTACTACTACTACTACTACTACTACTACTACTACTACTACTAATAATAATAATAATAATAATAATAATAATAATAATAATAATAATAGACGGTATATGCACAGTCTATACCTGCATGATGTATAAGCATGTTACGGGTGGCCCCGGGTTCGATCCCCGGCAGGGTGAAACTATGGGCAAGTTTATATAGGCCATTTGCCTCTGTCTACCCAGGTGTACAGGAAGCCAATTACTCTCTTCTGTCGAGGGTCAGGACACTTTATCCGCCTGGCTACTGACACCCTACACGCTTGTAACCTGTGTATGTGTGTGTGTGTGTTATTTCATACCATCTCTCACCTTTCCTTACTTTGAGGAAATACCAACACCAACTGTACCACTTGTCATGTGAGCGCTGATGAAGGAGACTGTGAAACAGGACCGAGGGAGAGTGCAGCAGCAGCCCAGAAGTTATGTTACAGCCTGGATGAGGTGTCGACTGTCTTTCTCTCTCCTTCGGTCGGCTTTGCCTTGCCTCAGGGGAACGAGAGCTTCTGCCCCAACTCCGACAACTGCTGCAGATATTGACTATGAGGCTACAGTCACTGAATGCCGCATAGATCTGCGGCTCAACTAATTTAACACAGATAGGATAGCTACTTATGTATTAGGATATTTAATATTAAGGTAATTAAATGGTGGCGAAGGTGTGGCTATTGGGGGAGGCTGGAGGCCACTTTAAAAAAAAAAGTAGTAGTAGCTCACGGCAGCCCTCACTGACCACATAATAGCCCAGAATGCAACAGGGGAAGTGGACACCAGCGAAGTTAATAAGATCCGTAGGTCCATTACAACAGCTCGGCAGCACTGCCAAAATGACATGTTGCAGCAACTATTGCTGCAGGTTCCAGAAAATTTGACAAAAAAAGTAGCTATAGCGCAGGAGGTGGGCGCCTCGAACTGGTTAACTACGTTACCGATAAGGGCAAATGGTTTCAGCCTTAACAAACAAGAATTTACAGATGCCATTGCTCTAAGGTACGGTTGGCCAGTAGATGGTTTGCCCTCCCAATGCGTGTGTGGCTATTCCTATGATGGCGATCACGCCATGGTTTGCAAGAAGGGGGGCTTCATATGCATGAGGCATGACGAGGTAAGGGATCTCACAGCAAATATGTTGAAGGAAATCTGCCGGGACGTCATGGTAGAACCGACCCTCCTTCCTCTGGATGGCGAGATCCTCCAACACAGGACTTCAAACACATCTAACGAAGCCCGTGTGGACGTCAGCGCTCGAGGATTCTGGACGCGGGGACAGCGAGCTTTCTTCGACATCAGGATTTTTGATCCCATGGCCGTTTGTCACCGTAACCTAGCTCTCGATGCTGCACATAGGAGGAACGAGAACGACAAGAGAAGGGCATATGGGGAGAGAATTCAAAACGTTGATCAAGGCAGCTTCACTCCTCTAGTGTTCACAACCTCTGGTGGGATGGGCCCAAGTGCAAGATGTTTCTACGCCAGATTCGCGGAGCTGATCTCAGAACAGAAGCAGCAGCCCAGAAGTTACGTCACAGCCTGGATGAGATGTCGACTGTCCTTCTCTCTCCTTCGGTCGGCTTTGCTCTGCCTCAGGGGAACGAGAGCTTCTGCCCCTACTCCGACAACTGCTGCAGATATTGACTATGAGGCTACAGTCACTGAATGCCGCATAGATCTGCGGCTCAACTAATTTAACACAGATAGGATAGCTTCTTATGTATTAGGATATCTAATATTAAGGTAAATAAATGGTGGCGAAGGTGTGGCTATTGGGGGAGGCTGGAGGCCACGTTAAAAAAAAAAAAAAAAAAAAAAAAGTAGTAGTAGTAGTAGTAGTAGTAGTAGTAGAAGTAGTATCATCATCATCATCGTCATCATCATCACAAGCAAAGTAATCCTTAACTGAATACCAAGAGTTAGGTTAGGATAGGTTAGGTTAGGTTACTACTATTCGACCCACCACTCTAAGGATTGCTAACCACGGCCCACCACTCTGAGGGTTGGCGACCACGACCCACCACTCTGAGGGTTGGCGACCACGGCCCACATCTCCAAACGTTTTAGGCCTGTCTTTACCAATCCTCCCTGCTATTGCATCTCTTCATGGACCACAGCTTTCAATTTAATTCATCTATCCTCGTCTCTACACTCCCCCTGACTCTCCTACCATCGATCTTGGCCATTAATATCTGTTTTCCCACCACGTCATCCCTAATTATATGACCAAAGTATCTGATTTTCTGCTTCACTCAACTTTCCAGTATTTCTCTCTTTGTTCTTTGCTACTTTGTTCTTGTCTTATCTGTATAACTTATCTTTAACACTGCCGCCACAGAGGTCCTTAACCCCCCTTTCTTCATCTCTGTGTCCAGCTGCTCTAAAACTCATTCGATTTTATCTCTCATTTTTATTCCCATTTCCTCAAGTTTCTCCTTCATTAAAATCAACATCTGTTTAGCTCACAATCTAACCCCAAGAGACTCTGTTACAGTAGACAAAATATTCGTCAAATTCGGTAATGTTACGAAAAAACCGGATTTCGGATTTTTTTTTACATACGATTCCGGTTTTATGTATAAAAACTTTTCGAGAGGGTTACCATTATCTTCCCTCAACCATAGGATTTGATAACATTTATCAAAACGTAAAGCTGTCACTAATATCACAGCGTAGTAGATAGATGGTCATTACTGTCTCAAGTTTGTGTAATAATCTATAAACCACTGGGTAATTTAAGAGATATTTGGGTGTTACTCAAGAGAAAATTATTACTGCAATTACCCCCCCCCCCCCCAAAAAAAAAAGAAAATTACGGAAATTATTATTACAAAACGACGATTACATTTCTACATCTGGTGAGTGTAACATGTAGTCACCCATTTATCATATAATTTGTATGTTCAGTTCATGTTCCTTCTGCTTTCAATAATGAAAGCTTTTGTTAAACGACCCACCCACCCTATGTCTTTGTATGTAATAAGTCATTTTTGTCCAATGTATATTTTCAGCCTTCGGGCTGCAAAACTTTCAATAAACCGTTAATTACTATTATTATTATTATTATTATTTTATCAATAATACCAACGAAACCCCTACAAAAAGAAACCCTCCGCTCTCAAAAACCAACATTAACAGACTATAATGAATACTTTACCCAACGACACACCGGAACACACCTCAGGAACCCAGTGTTCACCGCCAGGGAGCCTTACCTGTGGAGAAAACACACAACTTAGAAAACGAAGGAATAATGGAGATAACAGGAGAAGATTATCGTGGATACAGTGAAAGTTATTGCTTGGTAATGTCGTTGGTCTTATCCCGTGTCTTATACGGCTCCAGGCGAGGCAGCTGCAACCACACCAGGCGCTGACCAACCACCACTGTCCTGTGTGTGTGTCTGTCTGTGTGTGTATATATATCACGAGCAGGATAAACAAACATAAGAACAAACAAACAAGGTTATTACAAGCATTATTAACCACTAACATACAGTACATGAAACAAACTACAGTTTACATAAGTACAAAAACACGAATCCAAACGTGAATATACCTGGTTATTCTTACGTCAACAGTATTGTCTGCAGAATGACTCAGAAAAAAACAAGCGATCACCTTTTCTACATCTGCCGTTTGAGAAGTTATTAAGTCTCATTATACTGTCAGTAATAGTTATAGTCAAGAGTGTAAACTGACTTCAGTGTTTGCGTTGAGTGTCTTTAGTTTGTCGAAGCACAGAAATGCCTAATAATAATAATAATAATAATAATAATAATAATAATAATAATAATAATAATAATAATAATAATAATACATAAAATTACACAATAACGACAACAGGATTCACAATAACAAACAAAATACTTCTGTTGCTTTCCCTGTTTGCATCGTTCCTGTTGTTGGCTGTCTTTGTTGTCAATATTATCTTCCGGATGGCGTTATTTTCTATCGATAATTACACATCCGTCAACAACAACAACAACAACAACAGGGTCTTATCAGGGACACTCTTCCTAAACACGTAATGATGTTGGATAAATAACCACGACCACACCCTTCGAAAATTCTCAATGGACTTGTGGATAATAACCACGACCACACCCTTCGAAAATTCTCAATTGGACTTCAAACTATTTTTTTTTCAATGGTTTAACTTTCAAGAGAATTTTAAGCATGAAAAAATATTTAGTGTTTGATGTAGTATTTATTTCCCACATATATTGATCTCTATTGCCAACCAAAATTTGTCTTTCCCTGCCACCAATTACGTCTGCCAACACTTGTGACATTTCCAGCATTATTGTTGAAATTTGGGTTTATTTTTAATTTCCATCATTGCCAATACGTTTTTTGTTTCCTCCATGGAGATAGTTTCCACCATTATTACCATATGTTTCCAGCACTATTACCACTATAATTTCCTCTACACCATCACCACCACACTCTCTACCACCACTACCACCACATTCTCTACCACTACCACCACCACACACACACACACTACCATCACACTCTCTACCACCACCATACCCTCACATTCCACTCTACCCTCACCATCAACACTTAACCACACTAAGACACCACAGCCTCCAACACCATCACCAACAACAACAACAACAAGACTAGGTCAATAATTCACACCAAAAAGTATATGTCAAATAAACTTAAAAATAAATCGAAAAAAAAAACTCCTGGAAGAAATTGAGAAAAATAGCCCAGGAAAACACAAAGACAAGGTAAACAAACTGTTATAATCACAAGCTATAACAATGATACGGTTTAGTATCATAACAAAGAAACACTAATGAAATAACATATCATTTTATATAATTAGCCACAGGATTATATGTTAGTATTTAAATGGCATATAATATAAACCTGTCTTAGCTGTATTATATTTTATTTCGGATATATAATTAGTTATCCAGGATCTATTATTTGTTAGGATATAAGATTAACCATGTAGGATATATATTTATTGTGATGTAAGATATATAATCCTGGTTATATTATGTATTATATAGGACATATAATTTTCTCTCAAGGATATATGTTACCTGAAGACGTATAATTTAGCAATGCGGTATGCATAGTAATTTACCCAGAGTCTATAATTAGTTATGTAGGTTATATAATTAGGCATTTAAAGTATAGTTACGTGGAATAAACAATGGATATTTTGACCAGGTGTAAATAAAGGGACCACAGCTAATTATCCATAGGTGGGCTGGACAGGTAAAGGTAGAGGTGGGTCAGTACACAGAGGTGGGTCAGTACACAGGGGTGGGTCAGTACACAGGGGTGGGTCAGTACACAGGGGTAGGTCAGTACACAGGGGTGGGTCAGTATACGGGGGTGGGTCAGTATCCGGGGGTGGGTCAATACACGGGGGTGGGTCAGTACACGGGGGTGGGTCAGTACACAGGGGGTGGGTCAGTACACGGGGGAGAGAGAGAGAGAGGGAGAGACATAGGGGTGGGTGTTGGGGGGGGTTAGTGCCATAACTCACCCTGATGAATGGCCTTCCCCCGGGGATGATAACAAAAGACCAGCTGAATTTAGCATCGCCCTACACCCTTGACAAGAGGAAGAAGGTAAATGTATGGAGGTTCAGATGAGAATATTTTTATAGCACAATATATACACGACGAAAACTCAAATATCGTCTCGTAAATTATAAAGCAGGAGATTCATATTCTTTCCCGTTACGTTCATTTCCTGCACTCCACATTTTAACCCTCTCATTGGCGCCAGGCCAATCACCTCCTCCCGCAGCGAGGCATTCCGAGCGATTGGCGGAGACCTCTGGCAACCAAGAATTGTGCGGCAGGCCCCACCCACTGTAGACGTGGCCCAGCCAATCGCCGCCTTTGCCAAAATTGGGTCAGGTGTTGTGAGGGGGCGGAGCGCCAGCCTCGCAAAATGACTGCAGAGCGCGGGTGATCGACCCTGACGGAGGACCAAAACTTGGCTACCACGTCTATGTTCTCAGCTCATCACCTCCTACACGCATCACCACGATTTTCTTTCACGAAATTTTGTTGGATTATATTTTTTTCGATCGAACAGAAAGCATCAAGAACCTATCCTTAAGCCCAGGCAGCGCAGGAGTGGGTGGGGAAATAGAGGCTGCTCCGCCGTCCCTGGGCTGTTATCCATTTATTGCAAGACAGCGCTTTTACCTAATTTTCTTAGGTGTACGTGAACACTTTCCAGCCCGTTGTGGTATTTCTTAGTAGGACCAGTGGGCATCTTCAACTGAACCAACCGGTTACGTGAGAGTGAAGTAGGCACCCAGAAGCCCACAACTGCAACACTCTCTCTCTCTCTCTCTGCCGGTAATGTGGAGACGCATACATCCGCATACATCACAAACTTGTATTAAAGTTTTATCTTCAAAAAAAAAAACTGAAAATCAAACGAAAGGACGTAAGCTTGAAAATAAACTGGGAGTTGGGTACAAGAAGCGGGAGCACAGTGAGGCAGCTTCCTGTAGTGACTCCTCGCACACACTCCACCATGAAACAACCGTCCATCAAAAACACAACATCTTAACTCCTGAACATGTAGCTTTGTTTCACAATCATTTTTCTCTGTAAATTTTATTTATTTTGTACATATCAAACAATACTGTATTTATAATCAGGATTCTGCAACATTGTCAATATGTAAATTAGTATATAGTGAATTAAAATAAAATAAAAAAGGAAAATTGACATTACAAAGTCATTAACTAACCTATAAATTCAATCAATTATGTTGCATTAATATTTATTCCCACCCAGTTGGTTATAAATATTAATGCAACATAAAATTAAGTTTCAAATGATACAATACCAAAGAATTTGTTGTTACCAAGACTCACATGAAATTCGACTGAATATCATCCTCAATTTTTATTAAATCAGAACCACATTTATTAAAGCTGTTTCCCCCACCAACTCCTTGGTGTGAGCGGGCTTTGATCAATACAGTACTCTGACATTTTCTATTTTCACAATTTTCTGATGAAATATCCCAAGAGTTTTTTGTTTTCATATATTATGGTACAGTAGTTAGGTAGCAAATCCCAGAAGTTATGAATTATGTACGCCAAGTTTAGTTGGGTATTAAAGAACTAATTTTAATTAATAAATGAAATTTTAGTTCGGTATTGAATACATACTTTTAATTATTAAATTAATTTATATTTAGTTACTGTAGTACGTACGGAAATAAATTTAAATTATAAATAAAATTATAGTTAGGTATTAGATAGACTACTTATTCTGAAATAAATTAAATTATAGTAAGGTAGTAAATACAGACTATAAAGTACTAAATTAAATTCTAGTTCGTTACTGAAGTACATACGGAAATAATTTTAATTATTAAATTAAATTATAGTTAGGTATTAAATACATACTTTTAAGTAAATTAAATTCGAGTGTCTGTCTGTCAATTGTCTGCTTGTGTCTGCCTGTCTGTCTTTGTCTCTGTCTGTCTGTCACAGATAAACAGACAGACAGACAGAAGGAAACGGACACAGAGACACACAGACAGAGACTGAGACACACAGGCAGAGACACAGACAGACATGACAGAGACCAACAGACAGACAGAGAGATTCCTACAAGTTGTTATTATTTCTTCTTTTACCAAAGTGTTCCTGTTGCTTAACAACTCAATCAGATACGTTATGGTTACGTGGTGAGTCAAGGGACAGTTGTCTGTTTCAGTTTGGGTGACAGCGGTCGAGCCTGAGAAGAGCGCCGGACCTTCTTATTTACGGCGATTCCTTCTTTATCTTGAGTTAGTAGCCAAGATTGTCTGTCTCTCCCTGTCTGCCTCTGACTGTCTGTCTGTCTCCGCTCGTCTGTTTGTCTGTCTGTATGTCTTTCTGTCTGTGTCTTTCGGTGTGTCTGTCGAGGAATATTTAATTGGTCCCATAAACTTGTTACACCAGACGTCTTGTTAAGTAAGTCTGCGTGAGCACTATTGTATGCTATTAATATGTTCGTGTGTGTGTGTGTGTGTGTGTGTGTGTGGTGACCGGCTGAGAAAACTTACCTGTTATCTACATGCCATCAACAGGTAACCTAAACTACCTTGTTTATATAAATCTTTTAAATAATTTCTAATTAAATGAAGTTCATCGCATCTAACAATATCAAGCGCCTGTCGAAGTTTTGAACCATACATACATACATACATACTGTACATACCACCCGGCCAGACGCCATGCAAAACACATATGATGATTTATTATGAGTTAGACAGAGATGATGAGTGTGGCAGAGTCTTACCTTGACTCTCTGGTGAAGGAGACTTGTGAAAGACATCTGTATCATATTTGCTTTACCTTTTAATTAACCTACAGCGAACTACAAACCCTAACCGCTCATTAACTCCCCATCCCATCTTCTCCCCACTTCCACCCCTCACCCCTCACCCCCACCCCCGCTTGGTTAGTTTAGCTACACGTACTGTACTAACTAGATTCCTCTGTCGTCAGGGTGTGGTAGCTGAGTGGTGTTGTCGTGTCGTAAGTTGGTCATTATTTCCTCCTTTATGACATCAGGACTCATTGGCGTGCTGAGGATCCATCTGCCGTCCTCAGGTGGTGACAGTTGTTGGTCTCTTTTGATTTCATGAGCGAACGTCTTTTTATGTGGGAATAAAATGCCATGCAACGATTCGTAATTGGACGGAAGTATCACCACAGAGGTTGGTTGTTGTGGGTGAGGGGGCGACCACCTGTGTGACACGACGCGACGCCAGCTGGCCAGGTGAGTAAAAGTCTTATTGTCCGGTTTTGTATAACGACTTTTTTTTAATCTACAACTATCAGGAGATTTTATACCCGGGAGATCTTGTTGTTTATTTATTTATTTATTTACTTTAGTATGGCATAAATTATTCACAAGATATATATAAGTCATTTCCTCTTTCCAGGTTTGTGTTTACTTTTCCCGTTCGTGTTTTGTTTTGGATTGTAAATGCGGATTCTTGGTTATTCATTTTTTTCCAGTCAAGTGTTCACATTTAAAGTCTGCATTTATCTCAAAGGGATACGTTTGTATTTTTTTGTAGGACGAACGGCAGATGACTAGACATGAGCTTCTATAATTGATGTTCTAATATAATATACATGAAAATTCTTATTTCAATGGATACTAATAATAAATGAGTCTACATTTGATCGAGTTTACATTCTTTATTCTGTGGTCAGGTGTTCCTCGTTCACTAAAATATCCCGCCCAGGTGTTTACGTAATTAAGGATTGATAATTTACCCATATAAAATATTGATATATTCTCAATGTAACTCAGCCTAGACTGTCTTGTAAGTGTTCCCGGTAATATTTTCACATCAGACATATGTTACTTTCACTCTCATTTATAATTATCTTTTTTCATTTTAGACATTACATTTATTCTCTGTTAAAGATGTTGATTTTGTGTTTTGCAGAGAAATTATAAATTAACTCGCCAATTCCCGGGGATTTAAGGAACATATATTTGTTTATTTATATCGAAAAGGAAGATGAATATTTTAAGTATAATTTTTTCCCCAATATAATTAGTCTTCTTTTTAAGTTAAGGTTTAATAATTTTTGAGAAGGTAAAGGTGGATTCTTAATTAGCCAAGACATGTTGTGTTCTGACCTCACTAGGGGAAAGGTCACGGCAGGGTTAGCTCCGGAGGGATAATTATCAGATATGGCCAGAGCAAGGTGCGGTCTTGGGTATGAGAGTTTGGTGACCAAACTGGAGTGGTCCACTGAAGAATTGGCGAAGGTCAAGTTGGAGAACTTGAAATTAAGGGAAGAGCTGGCGATGTTAAAAGGAGAGGCTGGACGAGTAAAGCCAGTGGCTGACGAAAAATCAAGCGAGTGGAAAATTGTGAGTAGTGGGAAGACAAAGCTTTTGGTGAAGAAGCACACCAAGGATACGACAACAACGACAACAACAGCTAAGTGTACCAACCCGTTCAGTCCCTTGATAGACGAATTGGACGTTAGTACAGTCAGGGACAGGGATGACAAGGAAGGTATAAAAACTTTAATTGTTGGTGACTCACAGGTAAGGTACATGGACAGGGCCTTTTGTGGTAAAAACAAAAATAGGATGAGGGTGTGTTTGCCAGGAGCTGGGGTGGGGGATATAATTGACAGGATGGACAATATCTTGTCTGGTAATGGGAACAAACCCATTATCTGCCTCAGTGCAGGAGGCAATGATATTGGCCGGTGTAGGAGCGAGGAGCTTCTTGATAAGTTCAAGGCAGCCATAGATCGTATTAGGACTAAGGGAGGGATCCCTATCATATGCGGTGTCCTGCCTAGAAGGAGAGTTGGCAGTGAATGGTTGTCAAGGGCGGTTGGTGTTAACGACCGTCTTGACAGATATTGCAAGTCAATATCAGTCCCATTCATTGACAACTGGGACAACTTCTATGGCAGAAGGGACCTTTATGCTAGGGATGGGGTGCACCTGTCTAGGGATGGAGTAGCAACCCTGGCTGGGGCTCTAGAGGGGGCAGTTCAAAAGATATCGAAGTCTTTAAACTGCTAAGAGAACATAGGGGCACGGGGGTGGAGGAGACTGCAGTGGGAGCGGGTAAACAAGGCGAAAGATTACAGGGAAATAGTGTTAGGAATGATGACATAACTAAATTAGACAGGGAGTTTAAAACTAAACGCGGTAAGGGAAGGACTCAGAACACGACTAACTTAAATGTATATTACGCGAACAGTAGAAGTATGAGAAACAAAATGGATGATATTAGGGCCTTGGTATGTACAGAAGAAATCGATATAATTGCATTCACTGAAACATGGATCAACCTAGACACACGTGAATTACCAGTCGAATACCAAATTGCGGGTTACAAACTGTTCCATACCGATAGGCAGACCAGGAAAGGAGGCGGAGTAGCAATCTATGTTAGGGATAATCTGAAGTGTGAAATAAATAAGGAAATAAAAACTGAGAGGAATACAGAAACAATTTGGATAGAATTAAGCGACGGTCGGGAAAAATTAATCACAGGAGTAATATATAGACCCCCCAATCTTGACAGAGTCAATGAGCGACTTATCTGGGATGAAATGCGCAGGGCTTCCATACACAACAAAGTCTGTATAGTAGGCGACTTTAACCTTGGCCAAATAGATTGGACCGACCTTACGGGAAACTCAGAATCAGAGGATTTTCTCGAGACGATCCAGGACTGTTTCCTAAGTCAACATATAACCGAACCCACACGGGGTAATAATATATTGGATTTAGTTTTGTCAAACAGAGAAAACCTCATTAGCAATGTCGAGGTAGGGAACGAACTTGCAAACAGCGATCACAAAGAAATTCGATTCCAGTTAGATTTTCAGGGCAGACGTAAGGAAAATTCCACTAAAGTACCAGATTTCAGAAGGGCAAACTTTGACAGTTTAAAGAGGCAGCTAAGAGAGGGGGTGTCGCGCTTGGCCGTGAACCTGACAGATGACACAGACCTGATAACGAGATCTGAGATTGCCGAGTTCCACGACAATTTAAATAGTGAGTTACTTAATGCACAAAGGCAGAACATACCATACAAAAAACTCAGATCAAACAACAATGACCCTAAATGGATAAATAATTATTTAAAGAACATCATTGGCCAAAGGAAGGCTATAGGTAGAAGGATAAATCGTGGCGAAATTCACCTCCGGGACTATTATAGGGTATTGGCAAGTAGGGTTAAAACCGAGATAAGGAAAGCAAAGAGGAATAATGAGGTAAGGATAGCAAGGGAGGCAAAGACAAACCCCAAAGGATTCTACCAAATGTACCAAACTAAAACACGAGAAAAGATTGGACCAATACGGTCAGACTCCGGCGAGCTCACTGATAACGACGGAGAAATGAGCAATAATTTGAATAAATATTTTTCAACAGTTTTCACCAGCGAAAATTTAAACATGATACCCGAGGCACCGACTCTATTCAGAGATAGTGAAGAAAACAAATTAAGTGAGATAGTAGTGACTAGTAACGATGTTAGTAAGCAAATAGACAAACTAAAGCCTAATAAGTCACCTGGTCCCGATGAGATATTTGCCAGAGTATTAAAGGAATGTAAGGAAGAGCTTAGTATGCCCTTAGCAAAGTTGTTTAACATGTCCTTAAAAACAGGTGTAGTACCAGAATCCTGGAGGATAGCGAATGTAATACCGATCTTCAAGAAGGGGGATAGATCACTATCCTCTAACTACCGCCCAATCAGTCTAACATCAATAGTAGGCAAATTACTGGAAGCAATCATTTCAAACTCTATTCGAAATCACCTGGAGAAGCACAGATTGATCAATGATTCCCAGCATGGCTTCACAAGCGGACGTTCTTGCCTAACTAATCTATTAACATTCTTTTCATCAGTTTTCGAATCAGTGGACGAGGGGCACAATTATGATGTGGTATATCTCGACTTTAGCAAAGCCTTCGACAGAGTACCCCACGAAAGACTAATTAGAAAGGTAGAAGCTCATGGCATCAAAGGTGACATCCTTAAATGGATTAGGGCGTGGTTACAGGACAGGAAACAGCGAGTGAGCATTAACGGCACTAAGTCCCATTGGAGCAACGTCACAAGTGGAGTTCCCCAAGGCTCAGTACTTGGACCATTATTGTTTATTATATACATAAACGACATAGATATCGGCATAGACAGCAACATAAGTAAATTTGCTGATGATACTAAAATAGGACGTGTTATCAAATCTGACGAGGACTCGGCAAAACTACAGGAGGATCTAAACAAATTTTTCGAATGGTCTGAAAAATGGCAGATGAAATTCAACATTGACAAATGTAAAGTACTCAGTATAGGGAATGTAAACAGGGAAACCAGATACCAGATGAACAACGATGCCATAGAGAAATCCGACTGCGAGAGAGATTTAGGAGTAATGATAAGTAGGAACCTTAAGCCAAGTAAACAATGTGTTTTTGCTCGTAACAAGGCTAATAAAGTACTTGGGTTCATACAAAGGAGTGTTAGTTACAAGACTAGCGAGGTCATCCTAAAACTGTATCTTGCTCTTGTGAGACCACACCTGGATTACGCAGTCCAGTTCTGGTCACCGTATTACAGAATGGATATAGAATCCTTGGAAAGAATCCAGAGGAGAATGACAAGACTAATCCCGGGTATCAGGAACCTTGAGTATAGAGACAGGTTAAAGCATCTTAATTTGCACTCCCTTGAGAGACGTAGAGCGAGGGGCGACCTGATAGAGGTGTATAAATGGAAGGCAGGGCTAAACAAAGGGGACATTACAAAGGTACTCAAATTATCCAACCAGGAGCGAACTCGTAACAATGGTTTTAAATTGGACAAATTTAGATTTAGGCGTGAAATAGGTAAACACTGGTTTGGAAACAGAGTAGTGGATGAATGGAACAAGTTACCAAATATCATCATTAACTCGAATACGCTGAATTGCTTCAAACATAGGTTGGATGCTCATATGAGCAATAGGGGTTGGGTGTAAACGGGACTGCCCAGTATGGGCCAATAGGCCCGCTGCAGTTTCCTCCATTCTTATGTTCTTATGTTCTTATGTAACACCACCAACTCATATATAGATGAGACCTTAAAATGTCAAGGAACAGTGTCGAGGAACAGAGAGGGGCAGTGTCAAGGAACAGAGAGGGACAGTGTCAAGGAACAGAGAGGGACAGTGTCAAGGAACAGAGAGGGACAGTGTCAAGGAACAGAGAGGGGCAGTGTCGAGGAGCAGAGAGGGACAATGTCAAGGAACAGAGAGGGACAATGTCAAGGAACAGAGAGGGACAGTGTCAAGGAACAGAGAGGGACAGTGTCAAGGAACTCTATTACAGAAATACTCCATAGTTATTTTTTCGATGTTTCCCACGAGTGGTGGACGAGTGGGAGGAAATGCTTCTCCTCTCACGGTGACGCAAACACGTATTTTGTTTATTATTTAAGGTAATATAACAATAAATCACTGGCGGGACGTATCTGTGGCGCCTCTTGTGTTAAATATTTAAAGTTAAAATTTCCACTCTGAACAACAACGGTGAACCAACTGTTGAACTTTGTGTTGTTCAAGTACAAATAAGACCATTAATCTTCTTCCTCCTCTTCTTGGCTTCTGACGAGGCAACAAACGTAGACTCATTTACCTCTTGTGCCTCGCTACTGTAAGTCGTCAGGAGGAAAAAACACGAAACGAGAAAATAAAACATAACCAGAGAATTTATGGACAATAAACGAACACACACACACACACATACACACAAAACACACACACACACACATACACACACACACACACACACACACCTAGAAAAAGTACAAAAGAGGGCATGCAAGATTATTCTCTCCCCCTCCTACTCCACATATCAAGAAGCGCTCAACACACTGACCCTTTCGACTCTCACTGACCATCACCACGACCTCATCTGCAAATTTGGTAAGAAGCTTCTACACCATCCCCGACACCGGCTCCTACTACCACCTGAGATCCCTTGTCCGAGAATTGCTGTTCGACACCACAACCGCATCCAGCCCATACGTGCACGAACTGATCGCTATAAGAACAGCCCAGTCCCAACCATTGTAAAAATTATCAACAACTTGTAATACTGTAACACTGTCACTATGTTGAAATGAACTGTAGTTTGAGCTTTTCCCCATCTAAGTTATTATATGTCTTATTTGTGTCACTTATGTTACTTGTATATTATTTGTAATTCGTAACCCATTCCCCAAATATGTAACTGTATATTTTCAGCCTTCTGGCTGCCAAGCTCCTTCAATAAACCGTTAATTATTATTATTATTATTATTATTACACACACACACACACACACACACACACACACACACACACACACGAAGCAGCGAGTAAGCAACCTGTTCTATAATTGCATGGTGTGTAACATAACCCAAGTACCTGCAAATTTGCTCCATAATTTTCCTCTCCCACATACACCAAAGGTATCCACTACAACACGCAACCTACCAAGCCCTCGTTACGATGCACCTGCCCGCCTCCTTCACCGCCTCCTTATGTGCCTAATAAGCGCCTCATCATCCAGGGAAATGTAACACCTAGTCTGTTTATGTCGTATCATCAGTCGAAGTTCGGTACTGGGCATAGGTCGTAACACACACACACACACACCATACTCAAAACCTACAAACCTGACTAATTATATATTTTTACTAGTATATTTCTAATTAGTTGATACACCAATTTTTCTCTATAATTTCCGAAATTATTTATTTAGTAATTAATTATTTATGTATTGACAAATTAATGGATTCAGTCTCTCTCTCTCTCTCTCTCTCTCTCTCTCTCTCTCTCTCTCTCTCTCTCTCTCTCTACCTCACTTGTCAATTTATACATGATAAATTGTCTTGAGTTATATTAGCCTGTGTGTGTGTGTGTGTGTGTGTTCACCTTTCTGACACCATCACCTCCCCTCACCGTCATCATCCACACTGTCAGCCACCGTCAGCCCTCTCACCCTTCGCCACCGTCAGCCCCCACACTGTCAGCTACCATCACTCCTTCACTGTCAGCCACCATCATCTCTTCACTGTCAGCCACCGTCAGCACTTTTCACCATTACCCTCCACACTGTCAGCCACCGTCAGCCCTCCTCACCATTACCCTCCACAACTGTCAGCCACCGTCAGCTCCCTCACCGTCAGCCACCATCTGTCGCTTCCGGGATTGTATTGTTCACCTCTGCCGCAATCTGTCTCTCCCTTTAACTCCTCCCTTAGTAACCCTTTCCCTTAACCCTTTATATTAGTACCCCTTCCTTAATACACCATCCCTTTAACCCTTTCTTTTACCCCTTCCCCTAAATCATTCCCTTAGCTCCTTTCCATTTAGTTCCCTTCCCTTAGTTCCCTTTCTCTTAAGCCCTTCCCTTCATAATCCTCTCCTTCACCCCTTCCATTAATCCCCCTTCCCGTCCCTCACTCTATCGCCTTCGATCTGTCCTTTTCCATAACGACCCTTTCCGTTTCTCGACCCATCACCAATGCTCCTGCAATCAGCAATACCCCTTTCAGTTTTCCTTCAATCAGCAATGTCCCTTTCAGCTCTTGTTCCTATTCCCAACTCCCCATTTCCTTCCCCCGTTACACACCCTTTCCATCATGACTGTCCCCATTTCCGTTATTATCAGCTTCCCATTCCAGCAATCAGACCTCACCTCTGCTACCCTTTCCCTTGTCCCATCACTAATCTCTCTCCCTTCACCCCATCACCCATCCCTTCCCTGTACTCATCACCCATTCCTTCTGTTATCCATTATTCACGTTATAAACATTGTCGTTGCCTTTGTCTATCACTTTATCATTGCCCCATCACCATTATTTACTCTCTCTCTCTCTCTCTCTCTCTCTCTCTCTCTCTCTCTCTCTCTCTCTCTGTAAAAAAACACAGAAGCAGTAAAGAAGAAGCAGTTGTACCAGCAGTAGCAGTAGTATACAGCAGTAGCAGTAGTAAGGCCGACATTGAAACATGACCATTATTATGAAAGCCTATATGCAACAGCGTACGGACGGTCAGAGCTTCACCAACAGACAACCCCGAGGCGAGCTGCGTCCTCTCCTAAACGGCTCACCCATCAAACACCCTTCTCCCTGCCACCAGGATGTAACTACAGCACGTATGTCCTCCTTCAGTAGTGGCGTAAAGTATATAACCCTTCGTCGGTGTGGAGAGGGAAGGGGTAAACGTCGTTGTTGATGGGGGGAGAGTGGGATGGGCAATGTGTGTGTGCTAATTTTTTACGTCAGAAAAGGGTTTTAGTTGGTGGAGTGAAGTCAGGCATGATTAAACACTGCCGTTCATTTTCAGATCTTCTCTCTATCGTTTCGTTCGCTTTTGATGGTAGGATTGTTTCTGTGACTGTTTCTGTATGTCTGTATGTCTGTCTGTCTGTCTGTAGCTGGAGTGATACATTACTGTAAGGATAAAAAAAAAATTAAATAATATTGAAAAACATTACCCCCCTAAAAATTTATATTCTTTGTAATTCATTTTTACTTTTTAATATTGTCGTTACTGTCGATATTATTTCATACATGTTTGAATAATATAGTAAGTGTAATAGATGTATAAAAATTCCATATAATATAAAAACCTGATATATAAGGTTTAAGGTTCAGGTTTCTTAAGTAAGTCTCTATCACTTGTTTCTGTTACGTCATTTTAATCCCCAAGTATTTACCTTTCCCACGCCGAGACGCTTGTGAACTATCCTTAAAGAGAGAGAGAGAGAGAGAGAGAGAGAGAGAGAGAATATTGACCGCCTGGTGTAAAGGTTCTGTAATTAAGAAAAGATTTCTTAGTCCTTGGTCACGTTAAGTCTTGGTTGCTGGTGAAAAAAATATTCATCTTTCTGCAACAGCATTATCAGTTTGGTCAGGACATAGGCTGAATTAACAATCTAAATTTGACTTAAAAGAATACCAAATTATTATGTATTTGTCGTTATTAGGTTGGGTTAATAAAGGTTAGTTTACTTTATCATGTACAGAATATTATAAAATGCATTGCGTGTGTGGGGGGGGGGGGGGGGGTGTGGGGGTGGGGGGGGTACCTAAATATCAAGCGCCCAACCTAACCTAACCTCCCAGACACCAGGCAGGCAGCACCCAGGGAGGGACAGAAGAACATATGTCAACAAACACACAACATTGCGGAAAAAAAATCACTACGAGCTAAAAAAAAAAGAACTGCAGCTCTTGGGGGAAAAAGAGTCTCTTATAATCGAGGAATCAATACGAGACAAAGATTAGGATGAAAATCAACACCAATCTGTCGGGACAAAAATGCCCTGCCCGACCGACCAAGTCATTTCGGCTCCGACAATGGGTCAAAACGGCCATCAGGAGAGATTAACATGCTATAGCTCATACCCGGGTATTAGCCCAAACACCGCCTGTAAAAAGATGCTCCCGGGTCAAAAAATGTTCCATAATTAGCGAATTGCATCGTTGGTCCCCTATGACTCCCCCTGTGGCACTAAACAATGCAGGGAGGGGGAGGAGGGGGACTGTCTGGCTGCACACACACACACAGAGGGGAGAGGAAGGGAGGGACATAGTTAGAAAGGGGAGAACATAGAGAGAGAGAGAGAGAACAGTTTGTGTAACAGAAAAAAGAGAGACATTCAAACAAGAGAGAAAGAGAAATTAACAGAGAAATAGAGACAGACAAACAAACACAAAATACATTTAAAGAAAATTTCACCATAATTGTAATTAATCCAAACTTTAATCTTCCTTCAGTTTGCTAATTAATCCCAACCTATTTATATACATATACACTTATACATTATACATATACATACAAAAAATAATAAACTTCCTTATCATTCAAATATCTTTATATATAGATGAACAACAAACAACAAAAGACCTAATACACAACAAACAAACAAAACAAACAAATTGGAAACCCATAGAACCCCTCACCGTGCCCCACCCCCCTCGACCCCTGCACCGTGCCCCACCCCCTCGACCCCTGCACCGTGCCCCACCCCCCTCGACCCCTGCACCGTGCCCCACCCCTCGACCGCTGCACCGTGCCCCCCCTCGACCCCTGCACCGTGCCCCACCCCCCTCGACCCCTGCACCGTGCCCCACCCCCCTCGACCCCTGCACCGTGCCCCACCCCCCTCGACCCCTGCACCGTGCCCCACCCCCCTCGACCCCTGCACCGTGCCCCACCCCCCCTCGACCCCTGCACCGTGCCCCACCCCCCCTCGACCCCTGCACCGTGCCCCACCCCCCTCGACCCCTGCACCGTGCCCCACCCCCCTCGACCCCTGCACCGTGCCCCACCCCCCTCGACCCCTGCACCGTGCCCCACCCCCCTCGACCCCTGCACCGTGCCCAGTGCCCCACCCCCTCGACCCCTGCACCGTGCCCCACCCCTCGACCCCTGCACCGTGCCCCACCCCCCTCGACCCCTGCACCGTGCCCCACCCCCCTCGACCCCTGCACCGTGCCCCACCCCCCTCGACCCCTACACCGTGCCCACCCCCCTCGACCCCTGCACCGTGCCCCACCCCCCTCGACCCCTACACCGTGCCCCACCCCCCTCGACCCCTGCACCGTGCCCCACCCCCTCGACCCCTGCACCGTGCCCCACCCCCCTCGACCCCTACACCGTGCCCCACCCCCCTCGACCCCTGCACCGTGCCCCACCCCCTCGACCCCTGCACCGTGCCCCACTGCCGTGGACCCCTGCTCCGTGCCCCACCCCCCTCGACCCCTGCACAGTGCCCCACCCCCCTCGACCCCTACACCGTGCCCCACCCCCCTCGACCCCTGCACCGTGCCCCACCCCCCTCGACCCCTGCACCGTGCCTCACCCCCTCCTCGACCCCTGCACCGTGCCCCCCCTCGACCCCTGCACCGTGCCCCACCCCTCGACCCCTGCACCGTGCCCCCCTCGACCCCTGCACCGTGCCCCACCCCCTCGACCCCTGCACCGTGCCCCACCCCCCTCGACCCCTGCACCGTGCCCCACCCCCCTCGACCCCAGCACCGTGCCCCACCCCCGTCGACCCCTGCACCGTGCCCCACTCCCCTCGACCCCTGCACCGTGCCCTCCCCTCGACCCCTGCACCGCCCCCCCCCCTCGACCCCTGCACCGCCCCCCCTCGACCCCTGCACCGTGCCCCAACCCCCTCGACCCCTGCACCGTGCCCCAACCCCCTCGACCCCTGCACCGTGCCCCACCCCCCCTTCGACCCCAGCACCGTGCCCCCCCTCTACCCGTGCACGGTCCCCCCCTCGACCCCTGCACCGTGCCCCACCCCCCTCGACCCCTGCACCGTGCCCCACCCCCCTCGACCCCTGCACCGTGCCCCACCCCCTCGACCCCTGCACCGTGCCCCACCCTCGACCCCTGCACCGTGCCCCCCTCGACCCCTGCACCGTGCCCCACCGCCCTCGACCCCTGCACCGTGCCCCACCCCCTCGACCCCTGCCCCACCCCCCATCGACCCCTGCACCGTGCCCCACCCCCCTCGACCCCTGCACCGTGCCTCACCCCCTCGACCCTTGCACCGTGCCCCACCCCCCTTCGACCCCAGCACCGTCCCCCCCCCCCCTTCTCGGTGCAGGGAGCCAACCTTCTCATGCTGCGTCACATTACTCGAGTGCAATTGACTCACGCTGCGTCACATCACTCGGGCGCAATTGCCAACAGTGGCTAGTTAAGTCCAGTAATTCGTAAGTCAGTTTCAACCTCACGATAAAATGAAACCTTTACTAGAAAAAACCCCGATTTATTTCATTAAAATCAGGTAGTGTTTTTTGTTGATTTTTTACCAGGTGTCGAAATTGGGAGAAAATAGGTAATTTATTTAAAGATGTTTTGAGTTACCTGTTTCCCGATTATGTTCAGGTATTTTATGGAGGATCCTTACTCTTCCTCCTCTTCCTCCTCCTCTCATATCTTACTCCTCCTCCTTTCTCCTTCTCCTTTCTCCTTCTCTTCCTTCCCTTCTTCTTCCTCACTTCTACTTCTTCCTCCTCCCTCTCTCTATTGCATCTCCTACGCCCTCTCTTCCTCCTTTTCCATACTTCTCCCCTCCTCTTCCTCTTCCACACTTCTCCTGCTTCGTCCTCCTCTTCACCCAGCTTCTCCTCTTGTTTTAGTTCCTCCTACTCTTCCTATTGCTGCTCTTCCTCATTGTCCTCCCTCCTCCTTTGTTCTTCCTTCTCCTTCTTTGTCCTCCTAGCTCCTCCTCCTCCTTCTCCCCCTCCTACTCCTGCACCTCCTCCTCGTCCTTTCCCTCCCCATCCTCCTCCTCCTCGTCCTCCTCTTCCTTTTAGGGACAGCAGTCATTTAAGAGCGTTGCAGATAGGGAACATTCCCTTTTTACCTGCGTCTCTAATGGACACTCTCGCTTAAACTGTCACAAATTTGATGCGTCCCCTTTGTTGTGTTGTAATTTCACGGTCACCGAGTAGTTTTATCCGGTAGGTCGATTAAGCGATGGTCATTGTGCTTTCGTTGCTTTATACGAGTGTCCCATTAAACGCTGATCACTGTGCTTTTATCAGTGGTTCGATTAAGCGATGGTTGTTGTATTTTAGTTGGCTTTATATGATGGTCCGATTAACCGATGGTCATTGTTTGAATTGCATTTATTCGACGATCCCATGAAACGATGATCACTGTGCTTTTATCAGTGGTTCGATTAAGCGATAGTTATGTTTTGGTTGGCTTTATTTGAGGTCCCGATTAACCGATGGTTATTGCATTTGAGAAACTATATCTGTTGATTCGATTAAGCGATAGCTGGTGTAACTAAAATTATTTTTATTACCTAGTGGTCCGATTAAGCAGTGGATAATTGTATTGGATTCCTTTACCACATGTCCCTATTAAGCAATACAGTCTCTACTTAGGAACGTCTTGCAATGGTCTAATTAAACAATAGGTCTCAATATCCGTATAGATTGAGTCAGTCCCATTTAAGCGAAAAGGTTATGGCAAAAAGATTATTCTCTTTCCTGAAGGTGCAGAGGGCGTGAACCAACGAACCCCTGACGCGAGATGAGTATTGTATCCACTCAGCCACCGCATCTTGTTTTATTATTTTTTTTAGGAATTAATTAATACTTCAATCAAATTCTTTCCCTATAGATTTTTTCTTCTCTCTAGGTCTTTTATATGCAACATTTTGATAGATACATCCTCTTCCTCTGTGAGCCCTTACTGCCCCTTCTCTCAACCCTTAATGCCCTTTTTCTCAGCCCTTACTACTCCTTCTCTCAACCCTTAATGCCCTTTCTCTCATTGTTAATCTTGAATAGGAAAATATGATCAACAAATAGCAAATTACTCGAAACTGTGGGAAAGAAAATGGCAAACCCCTTTTTATATATTTTTTTTACAGTTTTTCTCACAACTATATATATAAAACACACCCACACACACACACTCTCTCACACACAATTTGAGACTAACCTCCCCACTTCCCGCCGTAATAACCACCAATCACATGATAACGTAGAAACTACAAGTAACTCGTCGGTAAAATCAACATTCCTGGCAAATCTTTTTTTCCCTGAGACGAGCACACCAAATCACGCTTTTACACTCCAAGCGACTCTCTGAAAGGGTTGTCGCGCGTAATGGCCGGAAACAAGCGACGGATGTAGTCAATAACGGAGGTAGTTGATGTTTCATGCCTGTCTCGCGGGATACAACTTGTAGCGTGGAGTCGGGGTAAATTGGCGACCACCTTATGCGGTACAGTACAGGCTGCGGTCACCTTATGCGGGACAGTACAGGCTGCGGTCACCTTATGTGGTACAGTACAGGCTGCGGTCACCTTATGCGGTACAGTACAGGCTGACAGTACAGGCTGCGGTCACCTTATGCGGTACAGTACAGGCTGCGGTCACCTTATGCGGGACAGTACAGGCTGCGGTCACCTTATGCGGGACAGTACAGGCTGCGGTCCCCTTATGCGGGACAGTACAGGCTGCGGTCACCTTATGCGGGACAGTACAGGCTGCGGTCACCTTATGCGGGACAGTACAGGCTGCGGTCACCTTATGCGGGACAGTACAGGCTGCGGTCACCTTATGCGGTACAGTACAGGCTGCGGTCACCTTATGCGGTACAGTACAGGCTGCGGTCACCTTATGCGGGACAGTACAGGCTGCGGTCACCTTATGCGGTACAGTACAGGCTGACAGTACAGGCTGCAGTCACCTTATGCGGGACAGTACAGGCTGCGGTCACCTTATGCGGGACAGTACAGGCTGCGGTCACCTTATGTGGTACAGTACAGGCTGACAGTACAGGCTGCAGTCACCTTATGCGGGACAGTACAGGCTGCGGTCACCTTATGCGGGACAGTACAGGCTGCGGTCACCTTATGCGGTACAGTACAGGCTGACAGTACAGGCTGCGGTCACCTTATGCGGTACAGTACAGGCTGACAGTACAGGCTGCGGTCACCTTATGCGGTACAGTACAGGCTGCAGTTTTTGGTCTGTTTGGTTAACACTTATTTTCTTCCTTTTTGTGTGTGTGTGTGTGTGTGTGTTTTAGTCGTTTAGGGTGACCTGAGGCATACGACTGACTTCTAAATTTGGTCTGACTCACCATTTTGTTATAGTCTCTCTCTGGCCTTACGTGACTCAGAAAGACTCGTTAATAGTAGTGGCTGTATAATTTATTGTCATCTATTATGTAAATTATCGTCACCCCATTATGTAAATTATTGTCACCCATTATGTACATTATCGTCGCTCATTATCCAAGTTATTGTCACACGTTATGTAAATTTGTGTCACTATATATTCGTCATTAGAAAGGTGAGATTCTTTTTACCTGGCTACCCGGTTACCTGGTTTTTAAGACTTGCTAATGACCTTGTACACAATAGCACCTCATGTGATATTCATGATTAGAAATGTGACACTTCTTTTTGCCCTTCTTTGAGGACATTTGAATGCTAGTGACTGAAAGATTATCGTTACTGTTTATTCTTAATGGGAAAGATATGGAAATACGTTTCTATTAAGTTACAGTTGTTAGTATCAGATGACAATTACAGCATATATTAAAATTGAGATAGAGAAATTATCTTAGTATTTTTTATGGTGAATCTTGGTGTTTGTTGGTATATATTGTTCTTAAGGGGATGTTATTATTTAGAAAGATGAGGGTATTATTGGGTTTACCTCCTGTGTTTTGTAGTAAGATTGGTGTGTGTGTGTGTGTGTGTGTGTGTGTGTGTGTGTGTGTGTGTGTGTGTGTGTGTGTGTCTGTCTGTCTGTCTGTCTGTCTGCGTGTGTGTCTATTGGCCCTCCACAGTGCAGGAGAGAGCCCAAGTGACCTCTCCTTCACCTAGGGACCACACCTGCCAACTTCTCTGACGGGAAAATCACTATAAATTACACCACGAGGCACCGCGACTGCTTCTCGCCTTTTAAGTTTCCGTACCGAGGGCAGACGACTCATCCCTCTCACCTACCTGGCGCCACACTGAACCCACCACCACCAGTCTGAGAAACACACCTGTGAATATTTCCCAGGTAAATCTATTTATTCTCTAATTTATTCCACATCCGCTGTATTTTTACATAATATTAAGAGTAAATTTAGTAGGGAGATGATTTTTTTTAGAAGTTTTTGGTGTTTTTATGCATAATTAAGATATGAACAGATACACAGGTATACAGTGTTTTGATGCGTGAGTTTTACGTCAGAGTAAGGTGAAACTTTTGAGGTCATGTGCAGGTGAATATGAGGTAATGATCTCTTCCAGGGCCACGTGGAGAGCTCTGATGTTATTTGAATAAAGGGAAAACTTGTTACCTGTTGCCCATATTACGCAGAAATTAGTTTTTTGTAAGAGACAGACAAACAGACAAAATGAGAGAGGGGTAGACAGAGAGTGATAGGCAAAGAGAGACAGTAAGAAAGACTAACTGACAGAATGAGAGAGATAGACATAGAGAAATAGACAGACACAGACAGACAAGGTGAGGGAGAGAGAGAGAGAGAGAGAGAGAGAGAGAGAGAGAGAGAGAGAGAGAGAGAGAGAGTATTAGTATTCAGTAGTAAAAAGAATAACAAGAGAACGCGAAGAAGAAGAAGAAGAATTAAAATAAAGACTGAGAAGTAATCGACTTCTCAGATAAAACAAACAAGAAAGACAAATTAGAAAGGCGAGAATGATCAATAAATTGATAAAAGTATAATAAGGAATATAAAGATAATCGAGGTACTTAGACGATTCAGATAAAAAAGTACTCTTTCATTGTTTTCTACTTAGTCTTTCTGTTCTATTCATTTATTTATTTTTAGAATATAATCAAACGATATTTTTTTTATTAGCGAATTATACTTTTTTTTTTACAAATATTGAATTTATTTAGGATTTTTTCAGTAATATAAACTGAAAAAATATAGATTGTTTAATGTATATAGAAAATAAACTAATGTTGCTCTTGATAGTTAAATATTGTTACGCCGTCTCTTAATTTACTTAAATATCCAGGTTCTAGGCGTAACCAAACAAAAAGTGAAGTAAATTATAAGAGAATAAAAATAACTAAAGTAAACCTTTAAGCATTTAATTGATTAAATATTAACACAATAAAGAGCCTCGTAGGATGTCACAACAAATTGATTCACCATCGAGACTTTTAAAACACAAGTGATACAAAACATCGAAACATCAAAAGAATAAAAATAAAGCATTGGATTACGTTAACACTGAATTACTTGAATACAACTAAGCAAATACTGATGGACACAAACAGACATAAATAGGTACTCACATAGATATACCACATTGGTGGCGACAGGAACAACACAACTAAATTAAATATAAGTAACAAGTGTTACTCAAAAGGATGTGGTCTGTATGACAAGAGGACTGAACTGACTCAAGTCAGTTGGTGGGTCCTATATATAAGGTCGGCTCCCGCCACGCGACCCGCCGGTGGGTCGTTTAACGATGCAGATAGTCGTTAGAGAACAAAGAATACTGGTTACAATACAAAATAAAGAAATAAGATGGGCTTGAACAAATAATGACAGTTAAAACGTTAACAGCACAGGGTAAGGTGACTAGAATATATAATAGTAAATTTAACACATCATTACAGGAATAATATGGAACACGGGAGCATGTTATATATAGAAAAAAAGAAAAAAAATACGACACGGTCGTAACAATATATATAAACAGTATCTTACTACAGTACATGCTAATATGAACACGATATTAATTAGTTACCTTTAATCAGGTGAGAATAATCAAGGTGACATTAGCATGGATGACTTGACGAAATATAACGCAGAGGATTAATTAACAAGGAAGAAATTGGTCTAACGGGGTTATAGTCTTAATGAGGTTTATAATTAATATGATTATTGAGTTTAAGTGTTAAGTATTCATGAGGTTAATAATATGTTAAGTGATGTTATAAGTTTGTCGGAGTTAATAGTTGTTTATGATGAGTTGGTGTATTTGTACTTACACAGTGGGACACACACACACACACACACACACACCTTAAAATAAACTCCCCGTGTCAAAATCTATTACCTTCTACTGTTAGTGATTTAATCAGTGAGCAAAACAGAAGAAAAAAACTCAGTATACAAAAAAGCTTTGAATCTGAAGTACCTGGAAAGCGTCAAGTAATTTTCCGGGTGAAATAACACAGAGAACGAGGCCATTGCTACTCACTCTGGTGCAAAATGACACGATGAAAACCTGCATTCTAACGACCCATCCTCCGACCCACTCCCCCCTCTCTGTACCCCTCCCCCTCCCCTTCTTTACTATGATCTCTTCCCCCCCTCCCCCTTCCACCCTCCTTCTCTCCTCATCAAAGAATCCGTTTTTACTCATTAACAGGTGACACGCTTCGTACTGCCATTCATGAGGGAGGGATAGGGGTCTCTGGGATCATGGGTGAGAGGGGGTGAGTGTACGGGAATAGGGAGGAGGGGGAGGGGACGATCGGAAGGTGGGGTGGGGAGGGGAGGGTAGGATGGTGGGAGGGATAGCAAGGGCAGGTGGAGGATGATAAAACGTGGATGACATTAGATTATTTCGGCGTTGGTGTGGGTGGTGGTGTGGGTAGTGGTGATGGTGGTGGTGGTGGTGTGGGTAGTGGTGTGGGTAGTGGTGGTGGTGTGGGTGGTGGTGTGGGTAGTGGTGTGGGTAATGGTGGTGGTGTGGGTAGTGGTGATGGTGTGGGTGGTGGTGATGGTGTGGGTGGTGGTGGTGGTTGTGTGGGTGGTGGTGGTGGTGATAAGGATGGTGATCTCTGTGTTGAGTGAATGAGTGAGTTTTAACGAGGTCAGAAATAAAGAGATTAAACAAATAGGTCAACACAACCTAACCTAACCTCGTCTCTTACGTATGACCTTAGGGGCCACTATGGTCCTTTAGTAGGGGTTAGAGGTCATTATAGTGCCACATTATAAGGGAAGTGAGTGCCAGAGTGTCAACATAACTCCCGACAATGATTACCTCAGATCATTCATCTTGAGGAGACAAGAGCTGGACCACACACCGCCCTCACACCGCCCCTCACTCCTCACGCACCGCCCTCACACCGCCCCTCACTCCTCACGCACCGCCCCTCACTCCTCACGCACCGCCCCTCACACCTCACACACTGCCCCTCACACACCGCCCCTCACTCCTCACACACCGCCCCTCACACCTCACACACCACTCCTCACACCTCACACACCGCCCCTCACACCTCACACACCGCCCCTCACACACCGCCCCTCACACACCGCCCCTCACACCTCACACACCGCCCCTCACTCCTCACACACCGCCCCTCACACCTCACACACCGCCCCTCACACCTCACACACCGCCCCTCACACCTCACACACCGCCCCTCACACCTCACGGACCGCCCCTCACACCTCACAGACCGTCCCTCACACACCGCCCCTCACACCTCACACACCGCCCCTCACACACCGCCCCTCACACCTCACACACCGCCCTTCACACACCGCCCCTCACACCTCACACACCGCCCCTCACACCTCACACACCGCCCTTCACACACCGCCCCTCACACCTCACAGACCGCCCCTCACACCTCACACACCGTCCCTCACACACCGCCCCTCACACCTCACACACCGCCCCTCACACCTCCCTCACACCCACACCGCCCCTCACACCTCACACACCTCCCCTCACACCTCACACACCGCCCCTCACACCTCACACACCGCCCCTCACACCTCACACACCGCCCCTCACACACCGCCCCTCACACCTCACACACCGCCCCTCACACCTCACGCACCGCCCTTCACACACCGCCCCTCACACCTCACGCACCTGACACTTTACACTACTCCCGACACGTGAGATCACAGCCATAAGAAATTATATCCATTACTTAATATTTTCCAACGTCTTAACTGTGTTTGTGACTTTGTAAGTAATGTATTTACTTTTTATAAGTAAATTCAACTTAGTGATCTGGAATTTAAGACTGCAAACATGAGTAAATTATCGTTATAATTTTAACCACATAGCAATTACTGTTGTTGCAGAATGGTTTCGGGGTGCACAATGAACTAGTCCTCTCTCTCTCTCTCTCTCTCTCTCTCTCTCTCTCTCTCTTCTATATCCCAAGGTTGAAGAATACTATGATAATTTATAATAGTTAAGGGGGATGTACTAAACCCATTAACATCTACTTAATATGTGTGTTTAAGGGGCGTCTGTCTCAATGGGTGTTCTGTTCTCTTTAAGACGAATGGTGTGAAAAATTGGTGGTAATAAAAGTCGTGGTAACAATATTGTTATCTGGGTCTATTCACACTCTGGCCTCAATGGGAAGCTTAGGCCGAAGAAGGACATGTTAAAAAAGGCAGTGTCATCGTAAAGACCATTGAGGAGTAGTACGACAAAGAGCTTCGGAGGGAGAGAGGGAGAAAGGGAGATGAGGGAGGGAGTAGGGAGAATATAGGGAGAGAGAGAGAGAGGGGGGGGGGGTGGTATACGCCATATTGGTATCACATCTTTGACATCACCCACCGGATGCATGATAATCCTTCCCATAAAATTCCATCCAACGTTTTATTACCTTTTGACCAATGAGCCGCCGTCAGTTGATTGCACAATTCCTGGCAATATAAACACCATCACGTTAAGGGTTTATGAGTTAATTTATATTGTAGTTTATTCAGAGGAAGAAAGAGGACAATATATCTGAAGAGTTAAAAGATATAATGAAGAGATGGAAGATGTAGAAAAAAATAGTGGGTGGTGTTGGGGTACAGGAGGCGGAAGAGGAGCAAGAGGAGGAAGAGGAGCAAGAGGAGGAAGAGGAGCAAGAGGAGTAAGAGGAGTAAGAGGAGCAAGAGGAGGAAGAGGAGTAAGAGGAGCAAGAGGAGTACAGGAGGGCGGCGACAATGACAAGAACTCGACGGGGTGTTCCTTTCATGTTGTTTATTGAGTCCTTGATGGCTATCGCGTCCGTCCGTCCGTCAGCCTCTACGTCCAGTTGCTTGTATCTATACGTCTCATAACCTCGTGCCATCCCCACTACATGTAACCCGTCACTCATGCCAAACAAGCCAGGTATCTTCTTGAAGGAGGTGACGAGCGGGTGGTAGTGCAGGGTGGATAATGCGGTCCTCAGTCGAGTGTGTTTGGGGTAAGGAGAGGAGGAGGATTAAGAGTAGCCACTTCGAGACACCAGGAACAAGAGGAGGAAGAGGTGGAGGAAAAGTAGAAGAGGAGGAGGAAGACAAGAAGAGGAAGAGGAGGACAAGAGGTTGAAGAACAAGAAGAAGAGGTGAAGGAGGACTAGAAGAAGAATAAGAAGTGAAGGAGGAGGGGGAGGGGGAGGAGGAGGAGGAGGAGGAGGAGGAGGACATCATCGCCCGGGTCCCTCAAGATGGCTATTTTAGGGAAGGACGTGATAAAGCTTTTTCTCTTTTTTGTGTTGGTGTTAAATCAAGCGATGCGACACTCGTTCTTCGCTGGGATTTCATTCACGCCTATTTTTATTGTGTGTGGGGGGGGGGGGTGTGAGAGAGAGACAACAACTACAATACACACACACACACACACACACACACACACACACACACACACACACACACACACACACACACACACACACACACACACCAAAACAATAGAGAATTACCCCAAAATTAATTCAGGAAGTCATTACACAGGTCGGCATAACAACGTGTATTGTCTTGTACAGTGTGACCTGAATTCTATTATTTTTACTCAGACTATCAACAAGAACCCCCCCCCCCCACCCACACACACACAGACACTGAACACCGCAAGCACAGACCACCAACCACAGAAAGAGGCTACCGCAGACACACAACCGCAGACAGGCAGACCACCACAGGCACAGACAACCACAGAGCAGATTAAAGCGCCCCTTTGTATTAATACCCACCTGTGACTTGGTGCTGTCATGCGTTTGTCACCTTACCTGTCCTTATTACAGTCATTAACCTTTATTACACCTGATTACACCTGTCTAATCTGGACTTGCTGCCCCCTGGTGCTTGTGGTGTAAGTTATGGGTGGTGGTGGTGGGTGATGCGGAGGGTGATGGGTAATGGGTGGTGGATGGTGGGGTGAGGGTGATAGTGATGGGGAGGGTGAGGGTGATGGGTGGTGGATGGTGGGGTGAGGATGATAGTGATGGGGAGGTGAGGGTGATGGGTGGTGGATGGTGGGGTGAGGATGATAGTGATGGGGAGGTGAGGGTGATGGGTGGTGGATGGTGGGGTGAGGATGATAGTGATGGGGAGGTGAGGGTGATGGGTGGTGGATGGTGGGGTGAGGATGATAGTGATGGGGAGGTGAGGGTGATGGTAAGAGAAGAGAAATAGTCTATACTCTATAGTGTTGGGGGAAATGGGAATTACGGGGTGACGTCTTGGGAATTGTGGAATGGTGGGGAAATACAAATGGGGGTTTGGTGTCGGTGGAATGGGAATCATGGGGTTTAGGGATGGGGAGGAAATGGGGACACAATGTTGGGACGTATCGGGAAAAAAATCAAAGTGTGGTGACGTGGAGTGTGGTGACGTGGAGTATGGTGACGTGGAGTGTGGTGACGAAGTGTGTGGGGAGTGTGGTGAACTGGTGGTGGTTGTGATGATGGTGATGAATCGGGTTGTGTTGTAGTGGAGGTGGTTGTTATAATGGCGTGTCTTTCAAGTTAATGGCGTTAGGTGATAGTGTTTGTATAGTGGTGGTGTTAGTGTGGTGGCATTGAAGATCATAGTGTTGACAGTTGTGGTTGTGGTGGTGGTTGTTGTTGTGGTAGATGTGGTTGTGTGGCAAGAAGGAAACATCCAGTATAACAACAACAACAACTATCTGAAGGCACTTTTTTCCTGATACATTTCCTGGTTACTTATACCATAAAAGTGGTCATTTTATACTTAAGAATAACCCAATACTTTATAAATATTTCGCAGCTGTTGTGAAGAATGAAAAATTTAAAATATGTTCCTGAGTGATAGGAATATCAGATTTGTTTTTAGATAA
>CAUDMG010003165.1:3850000-4220965 GCA_958450375.1 Homarus gammarus | reverse complement strand
TCTCCCTCATTTCACTTACGGCGTATTAAAATAATTTACCTATTCACCACACCACACTCTCCGTGCATTAACAGACGAGCTATAGCGAGAGACTGGTCGATGCATGAGAAGAAGGAGAAGAAGAAGAAGAAGGAGAAGAAGAAGAAGAAGAAGAAGAAGAAGAAGAAGAACCCGGACTATAATGTTGTCTCAATCATTCATCATTCTTATTCACTCATCATTCTTATCCATTTGTTATTCATTATAAAGGGGGAGGGGTGTGAGGAGGGGTGTGAAGGGGGGTCAGGAGGCGTGTGAGGAGTGTCAGGGGCGTGAGGAGGGGTGAAGAGAAGTGTAAGGGGGTGAGAGAGGTCAGGAGGCGTGTGAGGAGTGTCAAGGTGTGAGGAGGGGTGAGGAGGGGTGTGAGGGGGGTCAGGAGGCGTGTGAGGAGTGTCAGGGGTGTGAGGAGGGGTGAGGAGGGGTGTGAGGGGGGTCAGGAGGCGTGTGAGGAGTGTCAGGGGTGTGAGGAGGGGTGAAGAGGAGTGTAAGGGGGTGAGAGAGGTCAGGGGGGGTCAGGAGGGACATTTATCAGAGTAATATGGGGGAGTTTAGGAGCTTCAGGTTCGGTATATATAATCCAATATGTAATCGGTATATATAATCCTATATGTAATCGGTGTATATAATCCTATATTTCTAAAGGATGTGATTTAAATGCTACATCTATTGGGTAGGAAAAGCTGATACATATGTTTGACATTTAATCCTCACACACACATGACAAACAAGAGGATGATTACACATACATACATACATACAGACAGACATACATACACATATCAAGGGACATTTAAATCTAGCACACACACACACACACACACACACACACACACACACACACAAGCTATAGGACATTTGTATTAACATCAAGGGCAATATAAAACCATATACACATCAAAGGTTATTTATACCAACACTTTCCACGACGATGAAGGGCATTAATATCTCTCTGTTTATAGAAAAGTTGTGTCAAGTGAAGCATAATTGTTTAATTGTGTGTGTGTTTAGTCTTAAAAACTTACGTAAATACGTATGAAACAAATTGTAAAGCTACACTCAAAGTAAAAATGGTAACATGAAGAAAATTATTTTCTATGTGAATTATGGAATAACGAAAATAAAAATAAATTATATGAAAAAAATGAAAGTGGGTTACAAAGAGCAGTGTGGATACAGTACACTGCAGACAAAGACCTCGGAATACGAAGAGACAGTGTGGCTGAGATTGCGCTTCCTTGCCTTTCCCTTCCGCTACTTTAAGGTTCCATTCTGCAAATGGATCGACTGAGACACCACAACTCAATGGCAGGATGCGGCTTGGCCGCCGCATCCTAATATTTCACGTGAGATATGAAAATAAACATCTCGTCTACATGGAAAAAAAGAAAAAAAAAAAAAAAAAATATATATTTATATATATATATATATATATATATATATATATATATATATATATATATGTATATATATATACATATATATATATATATACTGCTGATAACCACAAGGAAAGAAGAAAACACGAAGTTCCCAAGCGCTTTCGTGTAATTCAAGTCTTCTTCTTTCCTTGTGGTTATCAGCATATACCTGGATCACGCTCACCCACAGTGATTTACTTGCACATATATATATATATATATATATATATATATATATCTATATATATATATATATATATAAAGCAACGAAATTGCATCATAACTCTGCAGGGTATTATTATTATTATTATTATTATTATTATTATTATTATTATTATTATTATTATTACTTATTTTTCAATACTTAAATGAAACAACAAACTTCATACTGGGTTAAGTGTTTTCTCCTTCACCCCAATATTCCTCCCCAGGCCCCCCATTATCCTCTCCTCTTTTTCCCCAACTTTCCTCCCCAGCCCCCCCATTATCCTCTCCTCCTCCTTCTCCCCAACTTTCCTCCCTCGCCCCCCCATTATCCTCTCCTCTTTTCCCCCAACTTTCCTCCTCAGGCCCATCATCCCCTCTCTCCCCAACATTCCTCCCTCGCGCCCTCCCCTCCCATTATCCTCTCCTCCTTCTCCCCAACATTCCTCCTCAGGCCCATCATCCCCTCTCTCCCCAACATTCCCCCCTCGCCCCCCTCCCATTATCCTCTCCTCCTTCTCCCCAACTTTCCTCCCCAGGCCCCCCAACATCCCCTCCCTTACATCTCGTCCCCCTCATCTCAACCACAACAACAACTGTCACCACAACTTCGTTATTTCTGAATCCCCTTTAGTTCGCGGTAATTAAATTGTCTAAATATGGGTGTTCCCAGATATTGATTCTATTATTAGTTATCTTGTGTTTCTTCAATTAAGGAAGTTATTGTAGACTGGCATCTCTCTCTCTATTCATCAGGTGCTTGTGTTCTGCCCGGCCTTTTTGTGTTGCTGTGTCTTTTTAATTAAGGAAGTTATCGCCACTGGCATCTCGCTCCTCATCAACTGTTCATGTTTTGGCGCGGTTTTTGAAGACTTTGTTTTGATTGTTTTTTCCACCAGCTGATGTTCGTCTGTCATGTTGTTGACAACTCATCATGCACGGGCCATGTCCTGGTTCAGGAGATTGTTATTTTTTCATACCAACAACAGGAAAACTATAAAGGCTTTTTTTAATTGATATTACGCTACACTGACCCCTTTTCCTACTACCGAAATGCAGTTTATGAAGAGACGCGCCACCAACCGGTGACCGTCAGTGGAAAGAGAAAATGCTCTTTCACTATCGCCACTCTGAGGAAATTTGATTCGCAGCTCCGAAAATATTTTTGGGGATATACGTTTTTTGGTGAATGGTTATTGAATTTTCACGATAAAGAGCAACAGTATTGGTTGATCTAAACTTTAGGCACGTTGTCCTCTGTAAACAAAGGGCACTCCAGGCAGTGAATTGAAGCACGGGAAAAATAATATTGTTTTTTTTATACACATCACGTTTCTTTTATGTATGACGACCTTTGACTGATATATATATAAATATCAACTCTACAGTATGGTCATTCATCGATGCTCTACTATACTCGTAAGTCACAGCAAGAAATCATCTTCATAAGTAAATAGAACGTCATAAATGAGCTTGGTAGTGAAAATTGTCAGGCAGACTTCCTAGAACCTTCACTCCCTCCCCCCCCCCCCCCCTCTAGGAGTCGTGAACTGTTATTAACCTGGAGACGTTACGGACCATGTGTATAATATATACCGGTATATACATTAAGATCTCTGAGGATATAAACGTTAATTAAAACAAACTCCATTAAAAAAGACACAGCATATAGCCATTATCTATATCATATACTGTACACTGACCATCACAAGATATCCCTGGCCGTAGTTGACAACACCAGAATGTGCGTCTCTATATATTTGTTGCCAATGTGTATGTACGAATAAATTAAACCCTACTGACAAACACCAACAGTTACCCATTGGATGACTATACAAATTCTAAATATATTTTTTTAGTTATTATGAGTCATCGTCTTAAGTCAGCTCACATGTGATATAGGCTACACACATAGTTTAGTAAATCTTACACATACATACATACATACATACATACATACATACATACTGTACATACATGCATACATACATACACATATACATACATACATACATACATATATACATACATACAAACAAACATACAAACAGACAAGCAGATACTCCAAAATTTCACTTCCCTTATCATAGTACAGAATCAGTAGTGTTAACATTCATCTTATTAATATTATACAGTGGAACATAATTATAACCTGTGTCAAAATATATACAGTATTCCCCTTGTGTTTGTTATCAGTGGAGAATATACGATGTGCCTCACGTTTAATTAAATCATATTTCTCCAAGTTCTCCAAGTTCTCTCGTAAATATCTCCTCCTCCTCCTCCTCCTCCTCCTCGTGGTGTTGTTACTCGTATTGTCGGTGTCTCTTTCTCCCTCATCTTTAGCACTGTTACTACTATGGTATTTGGGCATGTCTGTCTTTTAATACCAATGATGATGTTGATAATACTAACAATACTATTAATAATAACAATAATAATAATAATAATAATAATAATAATAATAATAATAATAATAATAACAAAATGGACATATGTCAATAGAAAAAACAATAAACGAAAAAAAAAACAAGAAACGGCAAAAAAGACCAGAAAACAAAGACACAAAAAACAAATATCCTAAACCAAATTAACAAAAAAACAACAATAAAAATCAAAACAACGCAAGAATATTAAACAAACAAACAATAACAACAACAACAACATGAAACAAAACACCAAACAATTATAACAGCGAAGAAGAAGAAGAATAATTCAACACATCCAATAAAGAAAACAGCAAAGGGAACATTTTTACAAAGTCCTCGAGGGAGTTAAACCGAGTCCCACTGCCAATTAAGACACTTAATGAAACGGGTCTTAATGGGGGTCTATGGTTCTGTATCACGGTGTCTTGGTACAGAGATAAAGACTACGAGAGATGGTGATATAACCCTTAATGTTTTGTGGATGATGGTTTAAGGACGAAGGTTTTAAGGGTAATGGTTTTGAGGACGATGGTTTAACTTTAAGCTATAACCCCCTTTGAGGATAATAGTTTAAATTATGACCCTTTTGAGAATAGTGGTTTAAGGTATAACCCTTTCGAGGACGATGGTTTAACTTTAAGCTATACAGTAGCCCTTTTGAGGATAATGGTTTAAGGTATGACCCTTTTGAGGATAGTGGTTTAAGTTTAAGGTACAACCCTTTCAAGGACAATGGTTTAGCTTTTGAGGACGATGGTTTAACTTTAAGCAATAGCCCTTTTGAGGATAATGGTTTAAGGTTTAACTTTAAGCTATAATCTTTCTCGGGACAATGGTTTAACTTTTCAGAACAATAGTTTAACTTTAAGCTATTACCCTTTTGAGCATAATGGTTTAAGATATAATCCCTTGAGGTACGATGGTTTAAGCCATGACCCAACAGAAAACACACACGGAAGCACAGGACTAATTTGCATATCCCGTCCCCCCACCACCACCCACCCAGGTAATGGTAAACAATTAAAGGGGAATCTCAGGTATGAGTCATTACTGCTGAGCCACGACTGAGAACAGACACCCTGTGATAGTACGAAACGTGAACTTGGCTGCCAGACGTGTGTTTTGGTGAACTTGGCTGCCAGACGTATGTTTTGGTGAACTTGGCTGCCAGACGTATGTTTTGGTGAACTTGGCTGCCTGACGTATGTTTTGGTGAACTTGGCTGCCATAAGTATGTTTTGGTGAACTTGGCTGCCAGATGTATGTTTTGGTGAACTTGGCTGCCAGACGTGTGTTTTGGTGAACTTGGCTGCCAGATGTATGTTTTGGTGAACTTGGCTGCCATACGTGTGTTTTGGTGAACTTGGCTGCCAGATGTATGTTTTGGTGAACTTGGCTGCCTGACGTATGTTTTGGTGAACTTGGCTGCCAGATGTATGTTTTGGTGAACTTGGCTGCCATACGTGTGTTTTGGTGAACTTGGCTGCCAGATGTATGTTTTGGTGAACTTGGCTGCCATAAGTATGTTTTGGTGAACTTGGCTGCCAGATGTATGTTTTGGTGAACTTGGCTGCCAGATGTATGTTTTGGTGAACTTGGCTGCCTGACGTATGTTTTGGTGAACTTGGCTGCCAGACGTATGTTTTGGTGAACTTGGCTGCCAGATGTATGTTATGGTGAACTTGGCTGCCTGACGTATGTTTTGGTGAACTTGGCTGCCTGACGTATGTTTTGGTGAACTTGGCTGCCTGACGTATGTTTTGGTGAACTTGGCTGCCTGACGTATGTTTTGGTGAACTTGGCTGCCAGATGTATGTTTTTTTGTAAACTTGGTTACCAGATGTATTTTGTTTTTATTGTTTTTGTTATGACCTTGGCTGCCAGATATATGCTGTTATTGTTGTGAAGTGAATTATCTTTTTACAGTGTGATAAACTTCGTCTCTCTCTCTCTCTCTCTAGAAGTCTGTCTATATCTGTTTCAGTTCAAATATATAAACTATATTATATCACGTCTATATATATATATCATTCTTTATTTACCGATATAACCACTTGTCTCTATCTCTCTACAACGTCTCTCTGTTTCTCTCTCTCCCTCTCTCATTATATAAAATACATTCCAATATTCACACTTCTGAGCCATTAAATCTCTTCCTCACTCCTAAATTTACACAGAGCTGAGTCATCTGAAGACTGCGGGGGGTGAGGTAATGATAGATAGATAGAGAGAGAGAGAGAGAGAGAGAGAGAGAGAGAGAGAGAGAGAGAGATCAGGCAGACAATTAGCTATTGAGAGAAATACGACAGACTGACAGAAAACTACACATAAGCAAGCGACAACCACCGAGAAAGAAAAAGAGAGAGAGAAATAGAGAGAGAGATACCTAAATGTCATGAGACGCTTGAAATCGTCACATGGTAAGAGAGACAAGATATTACAAACACTCGCCTTCCCTCTCACCCTCGTCACTCAACCCTGCAAAATACCAAAACAAATATAGACTCATTCTTTTTTACCTGTTGACGACTTTGTTCACTCACACGTATGACCTACACACACACACACACACACACACACACACACACACACACACACGGCTTGAATTTCTATCTCTTTCATACTAATCTCCCACCATAAGTCGTATCTCAGTGAAGGAAAATAGAGACACTCTCTCTCTCTCTCTCTCTCTCTCTCTCTCTCTCTCTCTCTCTCTCTCAAGGAGTGGGTGCAGTAATTAAATTGAAGCTCCAGTTCTCAGCAGAGCGAGGCAACATCCCACAAGCTAATGATATTGGATATATATATATATATATATTATATATATATATATATATATATATATATATATATATATATATATATATTAATTAATCTACGACTCTCAACATGGGTTTACAAAGGTAAAATCTTGTCTAACAAATCTGCTAACGTTTTTTAGGAAAGTCTTCGAGGTAGTAGATAATGACGAAAATTACGATGTTATCTACTTAGACTTTAGCAAATCATTTGACAGAGTACCGCATCAGAGGCTTCTGAGAAAAATTAAGGCTCATGGTATCGAGGGGAAAGTTTTAAATTGGATAAAATCATGGCTCACCGATAGAACGCATAGGGTCAGCGTAGATGGTGTTAAACCTGAGTGGGGCCGTGTAACCAGTGGGGTTCCCCAGGGATCAGTACTAGGCCCACTCTGGTTCATAATCTACATAAACGATCTAGATACTGGGATCAGCAGTGACATAAGCAAGTTTGCGGATGACACCAAAATAGGGCGGCAGATTAATTCAGGGCAGGATGCAAATGCATTTCAGGAGGATCTAAATAAACTGCAGGGGTGGTCTGAAAAATGGCAAATGAAATACAACACCAGCAAATGCAGCGTACTTAATATTGGAAGAACAAATACTTATAATGTATACAGCCTTAACAACATCAACCAAGAGAAGTCGACTTGTGAAAGAGACCTAGGGGTACTTGTAAGCCCGGACCTACGGCCTAGAAAACAGTGCGTTAATGTTCGAAATAAGGCAAACAGAGTATTGGGCTTTATATCTAGAAGTGTAAGTAACAAGAGTGCAGAGGTCTTATTGCAACTATATCTTGTGCTATTCAGGCCGCACCTCGATTATGCGGTTCAGTTCTGGTGCCCCTATTATAGAATGGATATAAATTCACTAGAGTCGGTGCAGCGAAGAATGACAAAAATGATTCCGGGACTTAGAAACCTTCCATATCAGGATAGGTTAAAGAAACTTAACTTGCATTCCCTAGAAAGACGAAGAGTGCGGGGAGATATGATAGAAGTATTTAAGTGGGTGAAAGGAATAAATAAAGGGGATATAGATAAAGTTCTTATGATATCCGAGCAGGATAGGACTCGGAGCAACGGATTCAAGTTGGATAAGTTTAGGTTTAGGAAGGAGATAGGAAGAAACTGGTTCACAAATAGGGTGGTAGACGAGTGGAACAAGCTTAGCAACTTTGTAGTAAGTGCTGGAACTCTGGAAAGTTTCAAAAGGAGGCTAGATAGATTCATGGATGATAGAGAGTGGTAGTAACTCTCGACAGGAGCTGCCATGCACAGGCCAACCGGCCTATTGCAGACTCCTTATTTTCTTATGTTCTTCTTATATATATATATATATATATATATATATATATATATATATATATATATATATATATATATATATATATATATATATATATATGTGTGTGTGTGTGTGTGTGTGTGGATAGGAGCAGGATATAGGCTAGGACCACACACACAAGTTCTGCCCTGCTAGTTTAGATAAGGTTTGCTTTGCTTCGGTTAAATTAGGTTTGCTTAGGTTAGATTAGATTGTTAGGTTTGGTTAGGATAGGTTAAGTTAGGTTAGGTTAAGTTATAGTTAGGTTAGGCTAGGTTAGGTTAGTTTAGTTTGGTTTGGTTTGGTTAAGTTAGTTAGGTTATGTTAGGTTAGGTTAGGTTAGGTTAAGTTTTCCCTGCGTGGCTCTCTCTCTCTCTCTCTCTCTCTCTCTCTCTCTCTCTCTCTCTCTCTCTCTGTCTTCTCTTGTTTATCAAATTTTACCTTTGCACATTAATAACTACATAATATACGTACGTATTCATTCATATCTACAGAGATGGAGATCCCACCTTTTGCAATAATAAACACGATATAATAACCACCAATTGCAAGCAATCTTTGTGTTAGGCGCTCCATCTGCCAATTAGAAGTGCAACGATTGTGTGTGAATAAAATATTAACGATGTTATTATAGAGTCTAGTTCACTCCAGCTCAGTTTTATTCAGTTAAATCGCTATAAAGGATTACAATGACTCAATACGTGTAGAGACAATGCAGGTATACAACGCAGCATGTATTGTATATAGACAAAAAATACACATAGAAGCTATATAAAACATGTACCGGTAACTATACAGTGTTGGGTAATGGTTTATGGTAAGGCAATTCGACCAACGATCGTTAACAAGGACCCCGTTTCCTATAATAGGGAATAAACTGTTACAATTGAAGAAAAAGATGATAGTCAACAAAGGTGATTTAACTACTGGGTCACTAGGTAACAAGAATAAGGCTTAGTTTACTACAACAAACATATAATGACTAAAATATAATCCAACTCGTCCTAGTAAAATGATAACCAACTTAACCTAGACTAAGCAGATATAAAAATACTGAAACCATTGATCTATTTCACTGTGGACAATAATATGGGTCTATTTGTATAACAGCTCATGATGTACAGTTCCGGTCAGAACAAGGGTGCATAGTCTGTTGTGCCCTTCCTGGACGACAGGTCACTACGCCGACCCTCCTACCAACACACAGTGCAACGGAGAAGTGTGATTCGAACGAACACTCATCAAAAAAGAGATGAGAAGGATATTAATGTGAATGTCGGCCAAGGTTACTGCTGATGGATGATTAAGGTGTGTTAATATCGCGTTTACGAGAGCAGAAATCTATAGTAATAGGAGTATCCATTCGAATATCGGAATACAATAGGGAAATAAGTTTCGAAAAACAATTGCCTTACGTGTGATTAACGGCAGCAGTGGAGCGAAAACAAAAATGGCGACAATCGCCGTAGTATAATTAGGGGGCAACAGTACTACTACGAAAACGATTAATAGCAACAATAGCCTTATGTATTGTATGCAGGCTGTCTCGTATGGCCTAATACACTGGACTATATTATACACTAAACATCAACAATTAAAACTTAAGACCAGATGCATTTCTCTGGCTTTATTGATTGTTGCTTTTTCAATATATTTCTATGCTTCAAAACCTAACCATGAACTACGATGCAGGAGTAGGCTCTTGTAAAACCTGTACTTGCTTCAGTCAACACTTCGTACTTGCCTCGGTGGCCTACTCAGCAATAAATAAATAAATAAATAAATAAATAAATACAAAATCTGAAATGCCTGCATCAGCTTTTCATTATTCCCAAGATAACCAAATACTTTTCTATATCGAAGTAATAATGTGTCTAATTTAGATTCGATCGTCTCTTACACTAAAAACAAAACATTAAATCATATTGCAATTATAAATGATAATATTCCCTGGTGTTACGGTCTTTTGAGACACCCGGTATAAATTTAACTCATACTGTACTCACTGATGGGCGGTGCATGGTGACTATCCCAGCAGGCGACGACTTAACACTAATTTTCCACATTTATCACACTAAAACCACCTTAATATCGATAAAAACATCACTCTCGTATTATTTTCCACACTCAGGATTATGACTGATGGCTGGAGTACGCGTACAGTATAAGTGTTTACAATAACGTGTATTTAAAAAAAGTTTAGAGAGCGTGGATTAAAATGGCTGAGGCAAAAATCTGGATCACGGCTATATTTTCCTTCTCGAAGTATTTTTCACCACCACTACAGCTTCGATTCTTTTCACAGATTCCTTTACACGTTTTCCTTACACAAATATGGTATGAAAACACACTTAACAACAAAATGTGAGTAAATTTGAACGAAATCAACCTGACGCGTAACGACGATTGTGTGCTGGTAAACGTCAGCGGGTGCCGGGGGTTCTCTTTTAACAAATACTATTTTTCTTTATACTTCTTTATATACACATTAAAAATAAAAAAAATAATAAAAATTTTGCAGTAATTAACATAAGAAGTTTAGATTAATGTAAAAGAATTAAATATAACGAAGAAAACATAACACCTTTCGAAAGTCATAAATCAATACATCGGCAACAAGTATGGCTCTAATTAACTTTGAATGGCTGATTAAATTAAAACCATACGACGATAACGCGCAACATAGTTTTCGCTTAAATAAATCATTATAATTTAAATGATTAGATAATTTTACAGTTTATAAACCCACAACAAATTCGCATACGCACGAATATCAATAATATAACTGGACTACCATCCTACCCCCCCCCCCCCCCCATCTCGGTATTCACATCAAACATCCAAATTCACCAAAGAAATAAATAATAACAGATAGACACACGTATTTTAACTAATAACTTCATGAATAAACCTCAAGTTACGTGACAGTGATCCAAAACAACACCCTTCGCCCCCTCCACCTCCGCCACCACGGTAACCATACATCTTGCTGGCGTATGTAAATCAGTTATCCAGAACTAGAGTGAAAAACTTTAAGGAAGACAGATATATCCGGGAAAGGGTTCAATTTTGGGCTGTTGTGTACTTTTGAAGTCTGATAAATGTTCCTTCTTTTATACTTTGAAGATAGAGGTGAGACGATCTGTAATACTGTAATACGTTTAAAGTTTCCTGTGATGTACAATAGAGGAAACAGATACATAATTAGATCCAGTTACATAAGGACAAGCTAGTACATGCTTATTAAAGAAACATAGGTGTAATAATTCCCTTCAATTCGCAAGGAGACAGTGTGGCCGGCATGCACTCGATTCTTTCATTTCACCAACAGTAAAGTTAGGTACCTAGTCACAGCTCGGTGGCCTGGGAATTCCCTGAGATCGAACTAGCGTCCCCATGGCACAGTAGGTGATGCTTTATCTACTCGGCCACCGCACACCTTAAGAACTAAATAAGGTTGGGTTAGTGTTAGATAAACAGACACGGATAAACACATACAGAGAAACACACACACACACTGCACACACACACACACACACACACACACACACACACACATACACACAAACACATAACAGACGACCCAGCACCACAAAACCCCGCGGTTTGACACATCGTTAAAAAAGGAAAAACTGACCCCAAAAAATTCAAGGATATAGAAATTGTTCGACGGTGAAAAAAAAATATCCAGATAATCCAATTAAATTTTAACTTAGCAAATCTCCCTTCACGTCTCCTGGGAAGAGAGAGAGAGAGAGAGAGAGAGAGAGAGAGAGAGAGAGAGAGAGAGAGAGAGAGAGAGATGACAATAACACTATAATATTGTATTTTTAATTTAATTTTTTCCAGATATGGCTGTCAATTTTTTTTCTCTCCAAATTTTTTATTTTATTTTTTAACAAGTTATCTGAAAATAGATCTTTATATTAAACTGTCGGAACACTGAAAACTTTATAACAATGGCAGCCTCTTTCCCCCTCCCTCCCTCCCTCCCTCACAAATTCCAGGAAGTGTTATGGAGAGGAAAGACAACAATACAACCTGTCTGGAGATTAATTCCGGGTACTGTTAACGAGAGATGAAAAATAAAACGTCGATTCACTTGATCTTAATATCAGGTTCTGTTATGGAGATGAAAAAAAAATTAAGTACGGTGTGAATCAAGCTTCTACATCCAGTTCATGTCATCGAGATACAAACAATAATTTAATTCATCTATGGTTTAATTTCAAGTTGTGTTATAGAGAAACAGAAGTGATTACAATTTAGTTCAAATATAGTTCAGGATTGTGTTATAAAGAAAAATACAATCAAATTAGTTTCCAGGTTATGTTATAAGGAAAAATACAATTCAAGCTAGTTTCCAGGTTGTGTTATAGTGGGTCAGAAACACAGGACAATGAGGCAGTTGGTGACCTTGGTGAGGGTGAAGGTGGAACAGACTCATTAATTGGGTGATTATGAGGTGTAAACATCATGTGACGTCACTAGTGTTGGCTCAAACTACGACTCGGTAATTAAGTTTGCTTACGTGAGCTAGCAGCTATCTCCTCTCTCTCCCTCTCCCACCCTTCCTTCCCATTCCTCTGTACCTCTTCCTTCCTCGCCCTCCCTTTCTTCCCCCTTCACCTCTTCCTCCCTCTCCTCCCTTCATTTTCCTCCCTACTTTTCTCCTCTCCTCCCTTCATTTTCCTCCCTCTTCCTTCCTCTATTTTCCTCCCTACTTTTCTCCTCTCCTCCCTTCATTTTCCTCCCTCTTCCTTCCTCTCTTTTCCTCCCTATTATTCACCCTCTCCTCCCCATTCATCTCTACTATCGCCACTCCTATAATCCCAAACTCTCCTCCCCTCTCTACCTTCATCCCATCTCCCCTCCCTAACCTCTCCTCTCTTCTTCCCCATCTCCCCTTCCCCTAACCTCTCCTCTCTTCCTCCCCATCTTCCCCCTCCCAATCCCTCCCTCTTCACCCTATCTCCTCTAATCTTCACAGGTAAGTCAGGTGTGCGTCAATCAACACTCACCATACCTCTGCCACACCTGGAAGGATACCGTAACCCAAGGTGTCTCCCGAAGCCTAATCAACACCCGTAACATCGGACCACCTTAGTTCTCTCATAAGTCTCAGCTTTGGGTCGTAAGAAAAATGTATTCTCTTTACTTTTAATTGTTGCTTGCCCACTCACGGAGCTTAGGTTCTTTGTCTACTCACGGAGCTTAAACTCTTGAAAATTCACCGAGCTTAACATTTTAGTCACTTATACAGTAATACCTTTCGACCACTCAGAGAGCTTAACCTATGACCATTAATAAAAACTTGACCTTTTAACGACTCGGACAGCTTAACCTTTTGACCATTCAGACAGCTAAGCCTTTCGACCACTCAGAGCGCTTAACCTATAACCAATCAGGGGGCATAATACAGTGACCAATCTATATACGAGTCGTCAGCTAGAGTCACAGTTACCAGAAACCTGTAAAGGAGGGATTGACTTAGACTCTCCACCAACACGTTTTCTTTAAGGTTAATAAACAAGAAAAAACATATTATAAAACCTATTGAAAACGGAAGCTACACCACGTTTAATTATCATAATATATAACTGGATGTGACGAAGGGTGATTATTCCTGTGATGTGATTTAAAAGTCGAAAACAACAATGCAATGATTGTTTATCACACCATAGCTTACATCCCAGAAGAAGACAACAGTAAGTAGAGGAGCAGCTGTCACCCACGTAAGTTGACACACCCTACAGTGACCTAACCCAGGAAAGGTCACGGCCACAAGGTACCTGAGTTAACCCGGCGTTATGACCATGTTAAAGAAACTCACCTGACCAAGACACACCCGGGTGGTAATAATTAGGAAGCATTACCGACCGGCGACATGACCTTGCACCTGGACAAACACAGCTGCCCAGATCTGACCCAAGAGAGGTCACGGTCACTTTGACCCAGAGTTCTCATTGCTGCGTCATTAGCTAACCCGGCGACATGACCGTATTACTCAAGAAGCTACCCTCCAGCCAGTACACCTGTCACTTGGACAGAGACACCCAGATTAGTGACGACATCTTCCGGCTGGATATCTCCAATATAAGAGCCCTGCAGCTCTTTCCATGCGGCATTTGGATCATTACTATAACAGGCAAGGGGCCGACAACTCCTCCCCAGAGGCAGACAGGGCAAGACAGAACTCAGAGTCACGCTTGCCACTAGTGAAGGTCGAGAGGAAGACTTCCCTCCCCAGCACCGAGTCACCAGCTAGCAGTCTCCCATAGGAGACATAGTCCAGCAGCACCTGCAGCTTCCCCAGCCGCTGGGCCTCCCTCAGGTCACACGTGAATCATTGCCAGAGCAATCCATTAGGGTGAGTTACTTACGGTGGGAAGTGTATCCATTTCATGGTTGTGTCCGAGAGTCATTGTATAGCAACGTCAACATAATGATCTATTAATGTGCCCATGTCATTGAGTTGAGTAATAAATAGCTGTACTTAGAACTGGCATTTAGAAAAATTCCCCCTAAGAATATATATTACCAGCTGATCAGCCACACTACCAAACTTCCCCACTTTACATCCTCCTAATAATAATAATTATTAATACATCTTCTATCGAGATTATGCTCATTATAACAAGAACAACAACAACAACAAAACAAGAACATCATCAACAGAAACAAAAAAAAAATACAAGAACAAAGACACCAACAACAACACCAAAAACAATAACAACAAAACCACCACCACCGACAAAAACAACTACAAAAAACGAAAAAAATATAAAAAAAAAAAAAAAAAAAAAAAAAAAACAACAACAAAATCACCACACTCAGACAATGTAGTTTAGAAATATCACATTACCTGCGATATGTTAAGGTAAGATTAATGACCTATGTATAACTAATGAACCCAAATACGACATCTAACAGAGTAACTACCACTTGTCACAAATCCTTAATTGCTTATGGTATGGTTAGTTCAGGTCAGGTCATGAATACATTACGTTACGATTTTTTTTTCACTTGTACTGAATAATTTTGAAGTGTGTATGACTAGTTCTGAAGAGTGTATGAATAGTTTTGAAGTGTGTATGAATAGTTTTGAAGAGTGTATGAATAGTTTTGAAGTGTGTATGAATAGTTTTGAAGTGTATAAAGTTTTGAAGTGTATGAATAATTTTGAAGAGTGTATGAATAGTTTTGAAGTGTGTATGGATAGTTTTAAAGTGTATATGGATAGTTTTAAAGTGTGTATGAATAATTTTGAAGTGTGTAAGGATAATTTTTAAGTGTATGAATAATTTTGAAGTGTTTGGATAGTTTTAAAGTATGTACGAATAGTTTTAAAGTATGTACGAATTGTTTGGAAGATAGATAGACATAAGAAATACGTAGACAGAGTAACATCTATAAATATAAACGAAGAAAAAATAAAATAATAAAATATAATAGTAAAATAAATCACAAATACACCAAGAGGAAATAACTGAATGGCGAATGATTTTTATTTTTTTTTCCCCCGCCAAAGTGAGCGTCGAGGACATTGTGTTGTCATGTTGAGGTGCGTTCGTTAACCTAAGAGGATTTGATATCGCCTCCACTTGCACGAACGACCCTTGGGAACTCGGTCTCAGTGCAGGATCTCCTATGTCTTTGTTTATTTTCGGTTGTATCTTTATCTTGGTCTTTATATTTGTTTGTTTTTATGTTTCTTTTTGTTCTTACAGTTTGTTTCTGTCTGCCTGTCTGTCTTATTCTCTCTTCCTGTCTCTCTGTTTATCTGTCTGTCGGTCAGTATGTCGGTTTGCCTCTCTTATTCTCTTTTCCTGTTTGTTTATATTTCTCTATCTGTCTGTTTCATACAAGCAATAATATTTTAAAAGATTTACAAATATAATAATAATAAAAAACAATAATAATCGCTATAATCGCCAAGAAAACATCACACACACACACAGTAAATGATTAAGGTTGTTCTTGTTTTCGCGGTGTCTGAGAGCAGTTAGCGAGGCTTGTTAGCGAGGTTGTTATATAATGAAGGAAAGCGGCTTATGGTGTCCGTAGTGGTGGCGGGGGGAGAGATACTGTACAGGCAATTGCATGCTAACTGGAAACTCTCTCTCTCTCTCTCTCTATCACACACACACAAGCAATCAAGCAATCCTCTTAACTCCTACTCCCCCCCCCCCTCCCTCTCTCTCTGTCCTTCACTGACCTGTTAACACGTAAGGAGAATCGACAGCCTTTCCCCTTGATTGAGAACAAGTGTCGAATACCTGTGACAGCTGCTCGGTAACTTTGGGACAGGTGTGTTCAATTATCACCTGTCTCTACCTGCCTGTCGTGATAATTATCTACTTAACGTCTATCTATCTATCAATCTATCTGTATTTCTAGCTGTCTATCTATTTAGTCACTTTCTTTTTCTCGATCTATCTATCAAACAAGTGTCTGATCTAAAAATTATATAAACATTTTTTCTCAAGTAAACAATAACTTATATATCCATCAATCGACCCCATTATCAATTACTCTATACACCTGACCTATCCTATCACAGTTAATGGATCTACTAATCTATCCTAGTCTACTGAATCGCTACTCATCTATCTACTAATCAATTAACTCACACCTACAATAATGTATAGCTATAAATTTATCCTATTAACTATTCAATTCTATCCTGTCCTATCACAGCTTGAAACTTCTCAGAACACAGCAGGATATTCGCAGCGTAAAAGTGGAATTGAGAGAGGGAGTGAAATAGGGTGTAAGCTCCCATTTGTTTACGTCTAGGGAGGTGGGGGGCGCGTTTCGCCTCACTGGCTGCCGGACAACGCTGATTGGTTGCCGAGATTAAAGCCAGAGGAGCAGTGGGCCCTGATTGGATAACATATCGACTTTATTTACATTTCGTGTGGGTGCGTTCACTTGGGATGTGGAACTTAAAATTTTTTTTATGTTTTGTCTCTTCTTCTTTCTTCTTGGTGTTTTATTTGTTGTTGTCTTTATCTTATTTCTTGTTTCTCTTTGTATTATTTTATTTCTTCTTTTCTTCTTCTTTTCTCTTAGGTATTCTTACTTTTCCTCTTTTTTTTTCGTGAGTATAAAATAATTACATACATACATACATACATACAAACATACATACATACATACATACATCAAACCATTAAGTTGCCATCTTCCTATCTGAGGGTTGGCGACCACAACCCTCCACCTCATACATTTTCGACCTAGTGTTTATTAATCCTCCCATGTTATAAATCTCCCCTGGGGCCACAGCTGTTACTTCTACTCCTTCAAACTAGACATACGTAAATACATAATCATACGTTCATGTATATATTATGTATATCTGTCTGTATGTATGCATGATGTTGGTCACTTCCCACAGAGGTTACGTATACAAATTGTGGGTCGTTTTCTATACAATATTAAGTATTATTTTCTTTTAATGTTATTGTATAAATTAGTTAAGCATTACTGGTATTTTTTTGACTGAATCTTCCATTATTTATCCAATGAAAATGTCCAGATTACCCGTCAGTGAGTTGAGAATTACTGGGTTGGGTTAGGTTAGGTTAGGTTAGGTTAGGTTAGGTTAGGTTAGGTTAGGTTAATACTTTATCTTTAGCTGTTTGCTCTCATCAATGTTTTTATTCAACTTAATTTTATGTACACGTATTTATATGATGTAAAAGATTAATTCCCCTTTTAAGTATCGATATACATATCTACATACACATACATACATACATACATATATACATAAATACAGAAAGCAATCACAAAGGCCCCACCTTCCCCGTCGCTAATTAAACAAGAAATAGCCTTTGAGCGACAAACCTCATTATTGTCCCTCTAGCAACGAGTAAAAAAAAATCCCTCTTTATATACGACGTAAATAATCAGAACCCTCTGATGTCGTAGAATGTCTCAAAATTTGAAGAAAAATATTGCTTTAATGTCATAAAACTACCACCTCATTATAATTGGTAAATGACATAAATCTACAGAGTTCCAACAATACGAGTCGTGTCGGGAGATGAAAGTATTTGAATTTTAGCCTCAGCGCGTAAACAAACTAGAAATTCTCTATTAGACACCATTAAAAAATATCTAATAGCCCCATTAGTCCCTTTGGCATAAAAGAGGTAATGCATTAACCTAGTTAGCTCGTATCTATGACGTATTAAAGTAACTGTATCGGCGACCAATCAATGAGGAATTAGCTGGCCTGTTGTCGTTGTCATGGCAACCTGATACTAGTTTCCTCCTCCGCCTCCAGGTGGCACTACCAGGTGATTGTTATTATTAGTTGTCGTACACGAGAAAAATTTTTATCGTATGGCATCGCATCGTATCGCATCATGTGCTATATCGTCACATCCGTCATTATATTGCATCTTTTGTATTACATTGCATCGTCGCATCATCCGCACTATACCACATTGCGTTGTATCACATCTCATCGCATCGTATAGCATCGCATAGTGTAACAGCGCATTGTATCGAGTACACTGGTATTGAGGGTAATTAATAGATGGCCTTGCCGTCCTTAGTAAATTTTAAAGCCAGCTCATTCACCCAGAAAAACAAGTTGTTATACACACTTGAAAAGAGTTATCGTACTTACTGAGTAAAGTTGTCGCACTAAAAGAACTGCGTCTGCACACTTCATCATGAGATCATCCTGGAGGTAATAAAGATATTGTATTAATATTATGTTAATACTGTGCACATGAATATATATTTAGTTTAGTGTGTGTGTGGGGGGGGGGGGGTGTTGTGGTGTGTGTGTGGTGGGGGGGTGTTGTGGTGTGTGTGTGTGTGGTGGGGGGGGGGGTGTTGTGGTGAGTGTGTGTGTGTGGGTGGGGGGGGTGTTGTGGGGGGGGTGTTGTGGTGAGTGTGTGTGTGGGGGGGGGGGGGTGTTGTGGTGAGTGTGTGTGTGTGGTGGGGGGGGGGTGGTGTGTTGTGGTGTGTGTGTGTGTGTGTTTGCCTACATACATTCTGTAAATATATATTTCATGGTTGTCATATTTTTTAACCAAATATTTCACGTATATCGATACTGACAATAACATTTTTCTTTTAGACGACAAACACATTTCTCAAACACACTGTAAGAGTTTCCTCGAGCGCGGGGAGAAGTAATGTACCGTATAACTAAGTCGGCCTCTTCAGGAAAATAAATAAAGATAGCGACTTCAAAATAAACAAGAGAAAAAATTAAAGTACTGAATAGATAGTTAACATATAACGATAAAAAAAAAGATTATTACGCGTACGGAGAGATAGACAGACAGACAGACAGACAGACAGAATTGCTGCAACACCCTCACCTCAGAACTCTCGGTCGCTGGGATAACATGGCCATCAAAACACGGACCGTAAATATAGTGTTTATGGCCAGCTGGATTGTGTGTGTGTGTGTGTGTGTGTGTGTATAAAAAGCCTTCGATACACTAAGGGGCAGTATGGCCGGCACTGCATTCTACCACCTTAAATTCCCCAACTGTAAAGTGAGGTACCCATTCCCTGCTGGGTTAACTGGGGGGGGGGGGGGCCTGTATTCCTCCCCGCACCTCACACTCACCATCAATAGGACTATAATTATCACAGGTAATGGTAAATATGCTGGATAATAAAAGTGTTAATAATGGTACTTGTCTGTTATCACTCATAAAACACTGCTTTTATTTTCAGCTTTTATTTTTTTTACACATTTTTATTTCAATTTTGTACAGTGCTGTTTTATCATTTTATCTGACACTCGTTGTTAATATATTTAATGGCGACATTTTTAATATATATTTTTTTGTTGTTGGCTTTATATATAAACAAACTATTCCAACTTTATTTATTTTCCTTTACTAATCCTATTTATTATCTTCTAACTATTCCCATATTCATAAACGCCACTAGTGCCTGTCTGACTGTCTTCATATTAGGACAGTAATTGGTGTATAGATATGGACCCTGTGTGTGTGTGTGTGTGTGTGTGTGTGTGTGTGTGTGTGTGTGCAGTAGATCATAAAAATACACCTTTACATACAGATAGACACAATTATTCACACATCTGTGTATATTGTGTTGAGAGAGAATATTTATTTACATATTTCAAGCTTTCAAAGAGTTCAAGGTTCAGTTTAATACGTTAGTTGGATTATATATACCTGTTGGAGCGGAGGCAGCGAGTCAGGGTAATTGAATTTCTCTATTTAAAAAGACTTCGTGGATTTAACTTCTAATGTAACTCTGGGTATGTCTCAACAAACTCGCTGAACTGTAGTGGATATTTATTTTAGTATAAGCGTAATGAAAGGATCAGGAAACTCAAGAAACTGTAGTAGATGTTCCACGTAATGTAAGTCTAAGGAAGTAACATTAAACTGAAGAAACTGTAGTAGATGTTCCACGTAATGTAAGTCTAAGGAAGTAACATTAAACTGAAGAAACTGTAGTAGATGTTCCACGTAATGTAAGTCTAAGGAAGCAACATTAAACTGAAGAAACTGTAGTAGATGTTCTGCGTAATGTAAGTCTAAGAAAGTAACATTAAACTGAAGAAACTGTAGTAGATGTTCCACGTAATGTAAGTCTAAGGAAGCAACATTAAACTGAAGAAACTGTAGTAGATGTTCCGCGTAATGTAAGTCTAAGGAAGTAACATTAAACTGAAGAAACTGTAGTAGATGTTCCACGTAATGTAAGTCTAAGGAAGTAACATTAAACTGAAGAAACTGTAGTAGATGTTCCGCATAATGTAAGTCTAAGGAAGTAACACTAAACTGAAGAAACTGTAGTAGATGTTCCGCGCAATGTAAGTGTAAGGAAGTAACACTAAACTGAAGAAACTGTAGTAGATGTTCCGCATAATGTAAGTCTAAGGAAGTAACACTAAACTGAAGAAACTGTAGTAGATGTTCCGCGTAATGTAAGTGTAAGGAAGTAACACTAAACTGAAGAAACTGTAGTAGATGTTCCGCGTAATGTAAGTGTAAGGAAGTAACACTAAACTGAAGAAACTGTAGTAGATGTTCCGCGTAATGTAAGTCTAAGAAAGTAACATTAAACTGAAGAAACTGTAGTAGATGTTCCGCGTAATGTAAGTCAAAGAAAGTAACATTAAACTGAAGAAACTGTAGTAGATGTTCCGCGTAATGTAAGTCTAAGGAAGTAACATTAAACTGAAGAAACTGGAGTAGATGTTCCGCATAATGTAAGTCTAAGGAAGTAACATTAAACTGAAGAAACTGTAGTAGATGTTCCGCGTAATGTAAGTCTAAGGAAGTAACATTAAACTGAAGAAACTGTAGTAGATGTTCCGCGTAATGTAAGTCTAAGGAAGTAACATTAAACTGAAGAAACTGTAGTAGATGTTCCGCGTAATGTAAGTCTAAGGAAGTAACATTAAACTGAAGAAACTGTAGTAGATGTTCCGCGTAATGTAAGTCTAAGGAAGTAACATTAAACTGAAGAAACTGTAGTAGATGTTCCGCGTAATGTAAGTCTAAGGAAGTAACATTAAACTGAAGAAACTGTAGTAGATGTTCCGCGTAATGTAAGTCTAAGGAAGTAACATTAAACTGAAGAAACTGTAGTAGATGTTCCGCGTAATGTAAGTCTAAGAAAGTAACATTAAACTGAAGAAACTGTAGTAGATGTTCCGCGTAATGTAAGTGTAAGGAAGTAACATTAAACTGAAGAAACTGTAGTAGATGTTCCGCGTAATGTAAGTCTAAGAAAGTAACATTAAACTCAGGGAACTATGGTAGATGTTCGGCGTAGCAAAAAACAATCAATGAACTGAAGATACTGTGGTGGATGATGTTCACCTGGAGATCGTGTTTGGCTCTGGTGAAGCGCTGGGAGAATTGTATCTGATGCGTGGAGGTCAGAGAGAGAGAGAGAGAGAGAGAGAGAGAGAGAGAGAGAGAGAGAGAGAGAGTTCCTTTCCCTAAACCTCAGTATTATTCATCCCTGTCTAACACTTTTCCTCATACGTCTTCCTCCTGATTCAAAACAATACATCATGTGTCTTTTTTCTCTCCAGATATTCATTCAAACTCCGGAACCCGAGACACCTGAGGCCGATTCGGGGGAGGGAGGTTTATCAGGCCACGACCCCCCCCCCCCCCACCTCCTCCCGCTCCCACACCCCTTAACCCTCCTCCCGCTCCCACACCCCTTAACCCTCCTCCCGCTTCCACACCCCTTAACCCTCCTCCCGCTCCCACCTTAACCCTCCTCCCCCTCCCACACCCCTTAACCCTCCTCCCGCTCCCACACCCCTTAACCCTCCTCCCGCTCCCACACCCCTTAACCCTCCTCCCGCTCCCACACCCCTTAACCCTCCTCCCGCTCCCACACCCCTTAACCCTCCTCCCGCTCCCACACCCCTTAACCCTCCTCCCGCTCCCACACCCCTTAACCCTCCTCCCCCTCCCACACCCCTTAACCCTCCTCCCGCTCCCACACCCCTTAACCCTCCTCCCGCTCCCACACCCCTTAACCCTCCTCCCGCTCCCACACCCCTTAACCCTCCTCCCGCTCCCACACCCCTTAACCCTCCTCCCGCTTCCACACCCCTTAACCCTCCTCCCGCTCCCACACCCCTTAACCCTCCTCCCGCTCCCACACCCCTTAACCCTCCTCCCGCTTCCACACCCCTTAACCCTCCTCCCGCTCCACACCCCTTAACCCTCCTCCCGCTCCCACACCCCTTAACCCTCCTCCCGCTCCCACACCCCTTAACCCTCCTCCCGCTCCCACACCCCTTAACCCTCCTCCCGCTCCCACACCCCTTAACCCTCCTCCCGCTCCCACACCCCTTAACCCTCCTCCCCCTCCCACACCCCTTAACCCTCCTCCCGCTCCCACACCCCTTAACCCTCCTCCCGCTCCCACACCCCTTAACCCTCCTCCCGCTCCCACACCCCTTAACCCTCCTCCCGCTCCACACCCCTTAACCCTCCTCCCGCTCCCACACCCCTTAACCCTCCTCCCGCTCCCACACCCCTTAACCCTCCTCCCGCTCCCACACCCCTTAACCCTCCTCCCCCTCCCACACCCCTTAACCCTCCTCCCCCTCCCACACCCCTTAACCCTCCTCCCGCTCCACACCCCTTAACCCTCCTCCCGCTCCCACACCCCTTAACCCTCCTCCCCTCCCACACCCCTTAACCCTCCTCCCGCTCCCACACCCCTTAACCCTCCTCCCGCTCCCACACCCCTTAACCCTCCTCCCGCTCCCACACCCCTTAACCCTCCTCCCGCTCCCACACCCCTTAACCCTCCTCCCGCTCCCACACCCCTTAACCCTCCTCCCGCTCCCACACCCCTTAACCCTCCTCCCGCTCCCACACCCCTTAACCCTCCTCCCCCTCCCACACCCCTTAACCCTCCTCCCGCTCCCACACCCCTTAACCCTCCTCCGCTCCCACACCCCTTAACCCTCCTCCCGCTCCCACACCCCTTAACCCTCCTCCCGCTCCCACACCCCTTAACCCTCCTCCCGCTCCCACACCCCTTAACCCTCCTCCCCCTCCCACACCCCTTAACCCTCCTCCCGCTCCCACACCCCTTAACCCTCCTCCCGCTCCCACACCCCTTAACCCTCCTCCCGCTCCCACACCCCTTAACCCTCCTCCCCCTCCCACACCCCTTAACCCTCCTCCCGCTCCCACACCCCTTAACCCTCCTCCCCCTCCCACACCCCTTAACCCTCCTCCCGCTCCCACACCCCTTAACCCTCCTCCCCCTCCCACACCCCTTAACCCTCCTCCCGCTCCCACACCCCTTAACCCTCCTTCCCCTCCCACACCCCTTAACCCTCATCCCGCTCCCACACCCCTTAACCCTCTCCCCTCCACACCCCTTAACCCTCCTCCCGCTCCCACACCCCTTAACCCTCCTCCCCCTCCCACACCCCTTAACCCTCCTCCCGCTCCCACACCCCTTAACCCTCCTCCCCCTCCACACCCCTTAACCCTCCTCCCCCTCCCACACCCCTTAACCCTCCTCCCGCTCCACACCCCTTAACCCTCCTCCCCTCCCACACCCCTTAACCCTCCTCCCCCTCCACACCCCTTAACCCTCCTCCCGCTCCCACACCCCTTAACCCTCCTCCCGCTCCAACCTTAACCCTCCTCCCGCTCCCACACCCCTTAACCCTCCTCCCCCTCCCACACCCCTTAACCCTCCTCCCCCTCCCACACCCCTTAACCCTCCTCCCGCTCCCACACCCCTTAACCCTCCTCCCGCTCCACACCCCTTAACCCTCCTCCCGCTCCCACACCCCTTAACCCTCCTCCCGCTCCCACCCTTAACCCTCCTCCCGCTCCCACACCCCTTAACCCTCCTCCCGCTCCCACACCCCTTAACCCTCCTCCCGCTCCACACCCCTTAACCCTCCTCCCGCTCCCACCCCTTAACCCTCCTCCCGCTCCCACACCCCTTAACCCTCCTCCCGCTCCCACACCCCTTAACCCTCCTCCCGCTCCCACACCCCTTAACCCTCCTCCCGCTCCCACCTTAACCCTCCTCCCGCTCCCACACCCCTTAACCCTCCTCCCGCTCCCACACCCCTTAACCCTCCTCCCCCTCCCACACCCCTTAACCCTCCTCCCGCTCCCACACCCCTTAACCCTCCTCCCGCTCCCACACCCCTTAACCCTCCTCCGCTCCCACACCCCTTAACCCTCCTCCCGCTCCCACACCCCTTAACCCTCCTCCCGCTCCCACACCCCTTAACCCTCCTCCCGCTCCCACACCCCTTAACCCTCCTCCCGCTCTCACACCCCTTAACCCTCCTCCCGCTCCCACACCCCTTAACCCTCCTCCCGCTCCCACACCCCTTAACCCTCCTCCCGCTCCCACACCCCTTAACCCTCCTCCCGCTCTCACACCCCTTAACCCTCCTCCCGCTCCCACACCCCTTAACCCTCCTCCCGCTCCCACACCCCTTAACCCTCCTCCCCCTCCCACACCCCTTAACCCTCCTCCCGCTCTCACACCCCTTAACCCTCCTCCCGCTCCACACCCCTTAACCCTCCTCCCCCTCCCACACCCCTTAACCCTCCTCCCGCTCCCACACCCCTTAACCCTCCTCCCGCTCCCACACCCCTTAACCCTCCTCCCGCTCCCACACCCCTTAACCCTCCTCCCGCTTCCACACCCCTTAACCCTCCTCCCGCTCTCACACCCCTTAACCCTCCTCCCGCTTCCACACCCCTTAACCCTCCTCCCCCTCCCACACCCCTTAACCCTCCTCCCCCTCCCACACCCCTTAACCCTCCTCCCCCTCCCACACCCCTTAACCCTCCTCCCCCTCCCACACCCCTTAACCCTCCTCCCCCTCCCACACCCCTTAACCCTCCTCCCGCTCCCACACCCCTTAACCCTCCTCCCCCTCCCACACCCCTTAACCCTCCTCCCCCTCCCACACCCCTTAACCCTCCTCCCTTCTTGATTGAGGAGATCCAGGCAGAGATCCCATGAGCTAAGAAAAGATTAAGAAGGTGTAGGAAGCAGTTTAGGTGAACAGGTGAAAGGTGGAAAGTTATGAAGGTGCACACACACACACACACACACACGTGAGGCCCCTCATAACGCCATCTGTGAGGGAACTACTACACCACGTGAGGGCCCCTCATAACACCATCTGTGAGGGAATTACTACACCACGTGAGGCCCCTCATAACACCATCTGTGAGGGAATTACTACACCACGTGAGGCCCCTCATAACACCATCTGTGAGGGAATTACTACACCACGTGAGGTCCCTCATAACACCATCTGTGAGGGAATTACTACACCACGTGAGGCCCCTCATAACACCATCTGTGAGAGAATTACTACACCACGTGAGGCCCCTCATAACACCATCTGTGAGGGAATTACTACACCACGTGAGGCCCCTCATAACACCATCTGTGAGGGAATTACTACACCACGTGAGGTCCCTCATAACACCATCTGTGAGGGAATTACTACACCACGTGAGGTCCCTCATAACACCATCTGTGAGGGAATTACTACACCACGTGAGGCCCCTCATAACACCATCTGTGAGGGAATTACTACACCACGTGAGGCCCCTCATAACACCATCTGTGAGGGAACTACTACACCACGTGAGGCCCCTCATAACACCATCTGTGAGGGAATTACTACACCACGTGAGGGCCCCTCATAACACCATCTGTGAGGGAATTACTACACCACGTGAGGCCCCTCATAACACCATCTGTGAGGGAATTACTACACCACGTGAGGCCCCTCATAACACCATCTGTGAGGGAACTACTACACCACGTGAGGCCCCTCATAACACCATCTGTGAGGGAATTACTACACCACGTGAGGTCCCTCCTAACACCATCTGGGAGGGAGTTACTACACCACGTGAGGCCCCTCATAACACCATCTGTGAGGGAATTACTACACCACGTGAGGTCCCTCCTAACACCATCTGGGAGGGAGTTACTACACTACGTGAGGCCCCTCATAACACCATCTGTGAGGGAACTACTACACCACGTGAGGCCCCTCATAACACCATCTGTGAGGGAACTACTACACCACGTGAGGTCCCTCCTAACACCATCTGGGAGGGAGTTACTACACTACGTGTTTGCTGTTCAACACCTACATTAATCTGTATGTTCACTGTATGTTCCTTTACCTTTCTCTAATGAAGGCTTTTGTTAAACCACCAACGTATGTAATAAGTCATTTATGTCCAATGTATATTTTCAGCCTTCGGGCTGCAGAACTTTTTCAATAAACCGTCAATTATTATTATTATTTATTATCACACACACACACACACACACACACACACACACACACACACACACACACACCATAAATACACAGCTACGATGAAATAGAGATTAATTAACACACTTACCGATATTAATCACAGGTAAAGAAGAGTTAATATTTGTAATACTTCAGATAGGAAATATTTAATACCATTGACACTGACTTCACTCTTACACAATGACAGCTGTAATTACTTAGGTGTTATTCTCTCGACAAACTTTCCACTTTTACTGTAATGGACAACTGTAATTACTGAGTGTGTTTGTATGTATGCCTGTGATGAAAGAGTTTGTTATTGCAACGAGTGTTGTTGATGTTTTAGTTATTATTATTATTATTATTATCATTATTATTATTATTACCTCTGTTAACGTTGTTGTTGTTAGTACTATCTATGACCATTATTATCATCATCGCTTTTTAATTACCTTTTCTTAATTGATAGTAATTAATGGTTCCTTCCCAAAACCAAATTTTACTCGTTGGAATTGCATCATAAATCACTCTTTAGTGTCCGCCTCGCCGTGACACCTGTCCCTCACACCTGTCTTTCACACCTGTCCCTCACACCTGGCTTTCACACCTGTCCCCCATACCTGTCTTTCACACCTATCCCTCACACCTGTCTTCCAAACCCATCTCTCACACATGCTTCTCATAACTGTCTCTCATAACTATACCTCTCACCTGTCCCTCACACCTGTCTCTCATACCTGTCTTTCACACCTGTCCCTCACACCTGTCTCTCATACCTATCTTTCACACCTGTCCCTCACACCTCTCTCATACCTGTGTTTCACACCTGTCCCTAAAGCCTGTCTCTCATACCTGCCTCACATACCTGCTTCTCACACCTGCCCGTCACACCTGTCTCACCCACCTTCCTTCACACCTGCTTAAAAATTCCGGCATTTCAAGATAATTAATAACGCTACTTTGAATCAACTTACAGCAGGAAACGCAGCTCATATCATAATGCAGGTGAATAAACAGTGTAAAAAAAAATATTTATATATATATATAATCTCCAGAAATGTAGAATAATGACCTGTTTTAAATACATCATAAACTGGTAACAAAAATATGTTGAATTAAAATCATTAAATCTCTGCTTTTGTTTTCAGTTGGTGGACTGTGAAAGTGATTACCATATTGTTAGCTGAAACTATTGGCTAATTAGTTGTTACCTCTGTGTGTGTGTGTGTGTGTGTGTGTCGGTCGGTCACATTGGTAATAATCAGAACATTCAATATATCGATAATATATTAACTAGGATGATCCGTAACCTTCCTGTATATTATATGAGGTCAAGAGATCAGAGGGCAGTGTGTGTGAGGGGGGGGTCCTGGAATGAGGATGGAAAGGCTTGAATGGGTTCTGGAAGGTACTGGATGGGCCTGGAAACAACAATTAGCAGGACTCAATCACCATAACCTAATGATTGACCTTTTGACGTCATCGACACACTAATGCTCCCTGTGTGACGTTTATTAATCTCTCCCACGTAAATTGGCTTCATCCACCAACCTAGGCTCATCCACCTACCTGGGCTCATCCACCAACCTGACCTCATCTACCAACCTGACCTCATCCACCTACCTGACCTCATCCACCAACCTGGGCCCATCCACCTACCAGGCCCAACCCACCTACCACACCTCATCCACCTACCTGGGCTCATCCACCAACCTGACCTCATCCACCTACCTGGGCTCATCTACCTACCAGGCCCCACCCACCTACCACACCTCATTCACCTACCTGACCTCATCCACCTACCTGGGCTCATCCACCTACCTGGCATTACCCACCTACCTGGACTCACCCACCTACCTGACCTCATCCACCTACCTGACCTCATCCACCTACCTGACGTCATCCACCTACCTGGCTTCACCCACCTACCTGGGCTCACCCACCTACCTGGCTTCACCCACCTACCTGGCCTTACACACCTACCTGGCATCACCCACCTACCTGGCATCACCCACCTACCTGGCCTCACCCACCTACCTGGCATCACCCACCTACCTGGCATCACCCACCTACCTGGCCTTACACACCTACCTGGCATCACCCACCTACCTGGCATCACCCACCTACCTGGCCTTACACACCTACCTGGCATCACCCACCTACCTGGCATCAATCACCTACCTGGCATCACCCACCTACCTGGCATCACCCACCTACCTGGCCTTACACACCTACCTGGCATCACCCACCTACCTGGCATCACCCACCTACCTGGCCTTACACACCTACCTGGCATCACCCACCTACCTGGCCTTACACACCTACCTGGCATCACCCACCTACCTGGCATCACCCACCTACCTGGCATCACCCACCTACCTGGCCTTACACACCTACCTGGCATCACCCACCTACCTGGCATCACCCACCTACCTGGCATCACCCACCTACCTGGCATCACCCACCTACCTGGCCTTACACACCTACCGGACTTCACCGACCTACCTGGCATCACCCACCTACCTGGCATCACCCACCTACCTGAATTCACCCACCTACCTGGCATCACCCACCTACCTGGCATCACCCACCTACCTGGCATCACCCACCTACCTGGCCTTACACACCTACCTGGCATCACCCACCTACCTGGCATCACCCACCTACCTGGCCTTACACACCTACCTGGCATCACCCACCTACCTGGCAACACCCACCTACCTGGCCTTACACACCTACCTGGCATCACCCACCTACCTGGCCTCACCCACCTACCTGGCCTTACACACCTACCTGGCATCACCCACCTACCTGGCCTTACACACCTACCTGGCATCACCCACCTACCTGGCATCACCCACCTACCTGGCCTCACCCACCTACCTGGCATCACCCACCTACCTGGCCTTACACACCTACCTGGCATCACCCACCTACCTGGCCTTACACACCTACCTGGCATCACCCACCTACCTGGCCTCACCCACCTACCTGGCATCACCCACCTACCTGGCATCACCCACCTACCTGGCCTTACACACCTACCTGGCCTCACCCACCTACCTGGCATCACCCACCTACCTGGCCTTACACACCTACCTGGCATCACCCACCTACCTGGCATCACCCACCTACCTGGCATAACCCAACTACCTGGCATCACCCACCTACCTGGCATCACCCACCTACCTGGCCTTACACACCTACCTGGCATCACCCACCTACCTGGCATCACCCACCTACCTGGCATCATCCACCTACCTGGCCTTACACACCTACCTGGCATCACCCACCTACCTGGCCTTACACACCTACCTGGCATCACCCACCTACCTGGCCCCATCTACCTACCTGGCATCACCCACCTACCTGGCATCACCCACCTACCTGGCCTCACCCACCTACCTGGCATCACCCACCTATCTGGCATCACCCACCTACCTGGCATCACCCACCTATCCTGACTTCACCCACCTACATGGCCTTACACACCTACCTGGCATCACCCACCTACCTGGCATCACCCACCTACCTGGCCTTACACACCTACCTGGCATCACCCACCTACCTGGCATCACCCACCTACCTGGCCTTACACACCTACCTGGCATCACCCACCTACCTTGCATCACCCACCTACCTGGCCTTACACACCTACCTGGCATTACCCACCTACCTGACTTCACCCACCTACCTGGCCTTACACACCTACCTGGCATCACCCACCTACCTGGCCTTACACACCTACCTGGCATCACCCACCTACCTGGCCTCACCCACCTACCTGGCATCACCCACCTACCTGGCCTTACACACCTACCTGGCATCACCCACCTACCTGGCCTCACCCACCTACCTGGCATCACCCACCTACCTGGCCTTACACACCTACCTGGCATCACCCACCTACCTGGCATCACCCACCTACCTGGCCTTACACACCTACCTGGCATCACCCACCTACCTGGCCTCACCCACCTACCTGGCCTTACACACCTACCTGGCCTACACACCTACCTGGCATCACCCACCTACCTGGCCTCACCCACCTACCTGGCATCACCCACCTACCTGGCCTTACACACCTACCTGGCATCACCCACCTACCTGGCCTCACCCACCTACCTGGCCTCACCCACCTACCTGGCATCACCCACCTACCTGGCCTTACACACCTACCTGGCATCACCCACCTACCTGGCCTTACACACAAACCTGGCATCACCCACCTACCTGGCCTCAACCACCTACCTGGCCTCACCCACCTACCTGGCATCACCCACCTACCTGGCCTTACACACCTACCTGGCCTCACCCACCTACCTGGCATCACCCACCGACCTGGCCTTACACACCTACCTGGCATCACCCACCTATCTGGCCTCACCCACCTACCTGGCCTCACCCACCTACCTGGCATCACCCACCTACCTGGCCTTACACACCTACCTGGCCTCACCCACCTACCTGGCCTCACCCACCTACCTGGCATCACCCACCTACCTAGCCTTACACACCTACCTGGCATCACCCACCTACCTGGCATCACCCACCTACCTGGCATCACCCACCTACCTGGCCTTACACACCTACCTGGCCTTACACACCTACCTGGCATCACCCACCTACCTGGCATCACCCACCTACCTGGCATCATCCACCTACCTGGTCTTACACACCTACCTGGCATCACCCACCTACCTGGCCCCATCTACCTACCTGGCATCACCCACCTACCTGGCATCACCCACCTACCTGGCCTCACCCACCTACCTGGCATCACCCACCTATCTGGCATCACCCACCTACCTGGCATCACCCACCTACCTGGCCTTACACACCTACCTGGCATCACCCACCTACCTGGCCTCATCTACCTACCTGGCATCACCCACCTACCTGGCATCACCACCTACCTGGCATCACCCACCTACCTGGCATCACCACCTACCTGGCATCACCCACCTACCTGGCATCACCCACCTACCTGGCCTCATCTACCTACCTGGCATCACCCACCTACCTGGCCTCATCTACCTACCTGGCTTCACCCACCTACCTGGCCTCACCAACCTACCTGACTTCACCCACCTACCTGGCTTCACCCACCTACCTGGCATCACCCACCTACCTGGCCTTACACACCTACCTGGCATCACCCACCTACCTGGCCTCACCCACCTACCTGGCATCACCCACCTACCTGGCTTCACCCACCTACCTGGCATCACCCACCTACCTGGCCTTACACACCTACCTGGCATCACCCACCTACCTGGCCTTACACACCTACCTGGCATCACCCACCTACCTGGCATCACCACCTACCTGGCTCACCCACCTACCTGGCTTCACACACCTACCTGGCCTCACCCACCTACCTGGCCTTACACACCTACCTGGCATCACCCACCTACCTGGCATCACCCACCTACCTGGCCTTACACACCTACCTGGCATCACCCACCTACCTGGCCTCACCCACCTACCTGGCCTTACACACCTACCTGGCATCACCCACCTACCTGGCCTTACACACCTACCTGGCATCACCCAACTACCTGGCATCACCCATCTACCTGGCATCACTCACCTACCTGGCCGTACACACCTACCTGGCATCACCCACCTACCTGGCCTTACACACCTACCTGGCATCACCCACCTACCTGGCCTCACCCACCTACCTGGCATCACCCACCTACCTGGCCTTACACACCTACCTGGCATCACCCACCTACCTGGCATCACCCACCTACCTGGCATCACCCACCTACCTGGCATCACACACCTACCTGGCCTTACACACCTACCTGGCATCACCCACCTACCTGGCATCACCCACCTACCTGGCATCATCCACCTACCTGGCCTTACACACCTACTTGGCATCACCCACCTACCTGACCTTACACACCTACCTGGCATCACCCACCTACCTGGCCCACACCTACCTGGCATCACCCACCTACCTGGCATCACCCACCTACCTGGCCTTACACACCTACCTGGCATCACCCACCTACCTGGCCTCACCCACCTACCTGGCCTTACACACCTACCTGCATCACCCACCTACCTGGCCTTACACACCTACCTGGCATCACCCACCTACCTGGCATCACCCACCTACCTGGCCTCACCCACCTACCTGGCATCACCCACCTACCTGGCCTTACACACCTACCTGGCATCACCCACCTACCTGGCCTTACACACCTACCTGGCATCACCCACCTACCTGGCCTCACCCACCTACCTGGCATCACCCACCTACCTGGCATCACCCACCTACCTGGCCTCACCACCTACCTGGCCTCACCCACCTACCTGGCATCACCCACCTACCTGGCCTTACACACCTACCTGGCATCACCCACCTACCTGGCATCACCCACCTACCTGGCATAACCCACCTACCTGACATCACCCACCTACCTGGCATCACCCACCTACCTGGCCTCACACACCTACCTGGCCTTACACACCTACCTGGCATCACCCACCTACCTGGCATCACCCACCTACCTGGCATCATCCACCTACCTGGCCTTACACACCTACCTGGCATCACCCACCTACCTGGCCTTACACACCTACCTGGCATCACCCACCTACCTGGCCCCATCTACCTACCTGGCATCACCCACCTACCTGGCATCACCCACCTACCTGGCCTCACCCACCTACCTGGCATCACCCACCTATCTGGCATCACCCACCTACCTGGCATCACCCACCTACCTGACTTCACCCACCTACCTGGCCTTACACACCTACCTGGCATCACCCACCTACCTGGCATCACCCACCTACCTGGCCTTACACACCTACCTGGCATCACCCACCTACCTGGCATCACCCACCTACCTGGCCTTACACACCTACCTGGCATCACCCACCTACCTGGCATCACCCACCTACCTGGCCTTACACACCTACCTGGCATTACCCACCTACCTGACTTCACCCACCTACCTGGCCTTACACACCTACCTGGCATCACCCACCTACCTGGCCTTACACACCTACCTGGCATCACCCACCTACCTGGCCTCACCCACCTACCTGGCATCACCCACCTACCTGGCCTTACACACCTACCTGGCATCACCCACCTACCTGGCCTCACCCACCTACCTGGCATCACCCACCTACCTGGCCTTACACACCTACCTGGCATCACCCACCTACCTGGCATCACCCACCTACCTGGCCTTACACACCTACCTGGCATACACACCTACCTGGCATCACCCACCTACCTGGCCTTACCCACCTACCTGGCATCACCCACCTACCTGGCCTTACACACCTACCTGGCATCACCCACCTACCTGGCCTCACCCACCTACCTGGCATCACCCACCTACCTGGCCTTACACACCTACCTGGCATCACCCACCTACCTGGCCTTACACACCTACCTGGCATCACCCACCTACCTGGCCTCACCCACCTACCTGGCCTCACCCACCTACCTGGCATCACCCACCTACCTGGCCTTACACACCTACCTGGCCTCACCCACCTACCTGGCATCACCCACCTACCTGGCCTTACACACCTACCTGGCATCACCCACCTATCTGGCCTCACCCACCTACCTGGCCTCACCCACCTACCTGGCATCACCCACCTACCTGGCCTTACACACCTACCTGGCCTCACCCACCTACCTGGCATCACCCACCTACCTAGCCTTACACACCTACCTGGCATCACCCACCTACCTGGCATCACCCACCTACCTGGCATCACCCACCTACCTGGCCTTACACACCTACCTGGCATCACCCACCTACCTGGCATCACCCACCTACCTGGCATCATCCACCTACCTGGCCTTACACACCTACCTGGCTTCACCCACCTACCTGGCCTTACACACCTACCTGGCATCACCCACCTACCTGGCATCACCCACCTACCTGGCATCACCCACCTACCTGGCCTCACCCACCTACCTGGCCTCACCCACCTACCTGGCATCACCCACCTACCTGGCCTTACACACATACCTGGCATCACCCACCTACCTGGCATCACCCACCTACCTGGCATAACCCACCTACCTGGCATCACCCACCTACCTGGCATCACCCACCTACCTGGCCTTACACACCTACCTGGCATCACCCACCTACCTGGCATCACCCACCTACCTGGCATCATCCACCTACCTGGCCTTACACACCTACCTGGCATCACCCACCTACCTGGCCTTACACACCTACCTGGCATCACCCACCTACCTGGCCCCATCTACCTACCTGGCATCACCCACCTACCTGGCATCACCCACCTACCTGGCCTCACCCACCTACCTGGCATCACCCACCTACTGGCATCACCCACCTACCTGGCATCACCCACCTATCCTGACTTCACCCACCTACATGGCCTTTCACACCTACCTGGCATCACCCACCTACCTGGCATCACCCACCTACCTGGCCTTACACACCTACCTGGCATCACCCACCTACCTGGCATCACCCACCTACCTGGCCTTACACACCTACCTGGCATCACCCACCTACCTGGCATCACCCACCTACCTGGCCTTACACACCTACCTGGCATAACCCACCTGGCACCCACCTACCTGACTTCACCCACCTACCTGGCCTTACACACCTACCTGGCATCACCCACCTACCTGGCCTTACACACCTACCTGGCATCACCCACCTACCTGGCCTCACCCACCTACCTGGCATCACCCACCTACCTGGCCTTACACACCTACCTGGCATCACCCACCTACCTGGCCTCACCCACCTACCTGGCATCACCCACCTACCTGGCCTTACACACCTACCTGGCATCACCCACCTACCTGGCATCACCCACCTACCTGGCCTTACACACCTACCTGGCATCACCCACCTACCTCGCCTCACCCACCTACCTGGCCTTACACACCTACCTGGCATCACCCACCTACCTGGCCTTACACACCTACCTGGCATCACCCACCTACCTGGCCTCACCCACCTACCTGGCATCACCCACCTACCTGGCCTTACACACCTACCTGGCATCACCCACCTACCTGGCCTTACACACAAACCTGGCATCACCCACCTACCTGGCCTCAACCACCTACCTGGCCTCACCCACCTACCTGACATCACCCACCTACCTGGCCTTACACACCTACCTGGCCTCACCCACCTACCTGGCATCACCCACCGACCTGGCCTTACACACCTACCTGGCATCACCCACCTATCTGGCCTCACCCACCTACCTGGCCTCACCCACCTACCTGGCCTTACACACCTACCTGGCCTCACCCACCTACCTGGCCTCACCCACCTACCTGGCATCACCCACCTACCTAGCCTTACACACCTACCTGGCATCACCCACCTACCTGGCATCACCCACCTACCTGGCATCACCCACCTACCTGGCCTTACACACCTACCTGGCCTTACACACCTACCTGGCATCACCCACCTACCTGGCATCACCCACCTACCTGGCATCATCCACCTACCTGGTCTTACACACCTACCTGGCATCACCCACCTACCTGGCCCCATCTACCTACCTGGCATCACCCACCTACCTGGCATCACCCACCTACCTGGCCTCACCCACCTACCTGGCATCACCCACCTATCTGGCATCACCCACCTACCTGGCATCACCCACCTACCTGGCCTTACACACCTACCTGGCATCACCCACCTACCTGGCCTCATCTACCTACCTGGCATCACCCACCTACCTGGCATCATCCACCTACCTGGCATCACCCACCTACCTGGCATCATCCACCTACCTGGCATCATCCACCTACCTGGCTTCACCCACCTACCTGGCCTCATCTACCTACCTGGCATCACCCACCTACCTGGCCTCATCTACCTACCTGGCTTCACCCACCTACCTGGCCTCACCAACCTACCTGACTTCACCCACCTACCTGGCTTCACCCACCTACCTGGCATCACCCACCTACCTGGCCTTACACACCTACCTGGCATCACCCACCTACCTGGCCTCACCCACCTACCTGGCATCACCCACCTACCTGGCTTCACCCACCTACCTGGCATCACCCACCTACCTGGCCTTACACACCTACCTGGCATCACCCACCTACCTGGCCTTACACACCTACCTGGCATCACCCACCTACCTGGCATCATCCACCTACCTGGGCTCACCCACCTACCTGGCTTCACTCACCTACCTGGCCTCACCCACCTACCTGCCCTTACACACCTACCTGGCATCACCCACCTACCTGGCATCACCCACCTACCTGGCCTTACACACCTACCTGGCATCACCCACCTACCTGGCCTCACCCACCTACCTGGCCTTACACACCTACCTGGCATCACCCACCTACCTGGCCTTACACACCTACCTGGCATCACCCAACTACCTGGCATCACCCACCTACCTGGCCTCACCCATCTACCTGGCATCACTCACCTACCTGGCCGTACACACCTACCTGGCATCACCCACCTACCTGGCCTTACACACCTACCTGGCATCACCCACCTACCTGGCCTCACCCACCTACCTGGCATCACCCACCTACCTGGCTTTACACACCTACCTGGCATCACCCACCTACCTGGCATCACCCACCTACCTGGCATCACCCACCTACCTGGCATCACACACCTACCTGGCCTTACACACCTACCTGGCATCACCCACCTACCTGGCATCACCCACCTACCTGGCATCATCCACCTACCTGGCCTTACACACCTACTTGGCATCACCCACCTACCTGACCTTACACACCTACCTGGCATCACCCACCTACCTGGCCCCATCTACCTACCTGGCATCACCCACCTACCTGGCAACACCCACCTACCTGGCCTTACACACCTACCTGGCATCACCCACCTACCTGGCCTCACCCACCTACCTGGCCTTACACACCTACCTGCATCACCCACCTACCTGGCCTTACACACCTACCTGGCATCACCCACCTACCTGGCATCACCCACCTACCTGGCCTCACCCACCTACCTGGCATCACCCACCTACCTGGCCTTACACACCTACCTGGCATCACCCACCTACCTGGCCTTACACACCTACCTGGCATCACCCACCTACCTGGCATCACCCACCTACCTGGCCTTACACACCTACCTGGCATCACCCACCTACCTGGCATCACCCACCTACCTGGCATCACCCACCTACCTGGCATCACCCACCTACCTGGCCTTACACACCTACCTGGCATCACCCACCTACCTGGCATCACCCACCTACCTGGCCTTACACACCTACCTGGCATCACCCACCTACCTGGCAACACCCACCTACCTGGCCTTACACACCTACCTGGCATCACCCACCTACCTGGCCTCACCCACCTACCTGGCCTTACACACCTACCTGGCATCACCCACCTACCTGGCATCATCCACCTACCTGGCCTTACACACCTACCTGGCATCACCCACCTACCTGGCCTTACACACCTACCTGGCATCACCCACCTACCTGGCCCCATCTACCTACCTGGCATCACCCACCTACCTGGCATCACCCACCTACCTGGCCTCACCCACCTACCTGGCATCACCCACCTATCTGGCATCACCCACCTACCTGGCATCACCCACCTATCCTGACTTCACCCACCTACCTGGTCTTACACACCTACCTGGCATCACCCACCTACCTGGCATCACCCACCTACCTGGCCTTACACACCTACCTGGCCTCACCCACCTACCTGGCATCACCCACCTATCTGGCATCACCCACCTACCTGGCATCGCCCACCTACCTGGCCTTACACACCTACCTGGCATCACCCACCTACCTGGCATCACCCACCTACCTGGCATCATCCACCTACCTGGCATCACCCACCTACCTGGCATCATCCACCTACCTGGCCTTACACACCTACCTGGCTTCACCCACCTACCTGGCATCACCCACCTACCTGGCCTCACCCACCTACCTGACTTCACCCACCTACCTGGCTTCACCCACCTACCTGGCATCACCCACCTACCTGGCCTTACACACCTACCTGGCATCACCCACCTACCTGGCATCATCCACCTACCTGGGCTCACCCACCTACCTGGCTTCACCCACCTACCTGGCCCCACCCACCTACCTGGCCTTACACACCTGCCTGGCATCATCCACCTACCTGGCATCATCCACCTACCTGGCCCCACCCACCTACCTGGCTTCACCCACCTACCTGACCTCATCTACCTACCTGGGCTCACCCACCTACCTGGCCTCATCTACCTACCTGGCTTCATTCACCTACCTGGCCTCACCCACCTACCTGGCCTCACCCACCTACCTGGCCTCACCCACTTCACCCATTCACCCCCAGACAAGAGAAAAAAAATCACTCTACGACATTTTGAGAATCGAGTTACCTTAATTAACATCGTTCAGCTCCAGGTGCGTGAAGTCGATAGATAATGATAGATAGATAAGTGAATAGACAATAACGGATAGATAATAGACAGATGATGGATAACAAAGAATAGATAGCGGATAGTAATTAATGAAGAATAGATAGTGAATAGATGAAAAATAATGAATAATGGAGATAAGAAAAAATGAAAGATGAATAGAAGAATAAATAGCGAATAAGAAATAAGGAAAAGACGATACATAAATACACAAAAGAATGAATAAACAGCAAAACCAAACGAAACAAAGACACAAAATAGAAAATAAGAAAGACATAACATAAAGAAAAATAAGATGAAATAGAGAAATAGTTAAAGAAATGGATAATACACAGATAGTTAATAATTAGATGATGAATAGGCAGATAGATAAGGACATTTATAAATAGTAATAGTAGCAATGACGTCAGAGTACTAGTGAATAGGTGGTAAGGTAATGGAGGTGTTTGTAAATTGGTTCTCTGTAATGGGATATAAATTCCTGGATGTAATTGTGTCTTTATCTGGAATAGCTATGTTATTTTTGTGTTATTTTATGTTTTTTCATGTGATTTTGGTGTTACTTTTTTTTATGTTATTTTAGTGATATTTCGTGTTATTTTATGTTTTTTGTTTTTGTGTTATATTGTGTTATTTTGGTGTTATTTTGTGTTATTTGGGTGCTATTCTGTTATTTTACTGTAAATCTGATGTTATTTTAATGTTATTTTAATGTTATTTGATGTTATTTTATGTTATGTCAGTATCTTCTTATGTTATTTTGGTGTTATTGTATGAATGTGATTTCAACAGTCAGCATAATCAACACATTCCTGCTCCTCAATCAGCAGATCCCTAGAGCATGTGTGTACGTTTCTCTTTATGTCTTATGTGTTTCCAAATACTCATCACCACTACCACCACCATCCATCACCACCACCACTACCACCACCATCTATCACCACCATCCATCACCACCACTACCACCACCACTACCACCACCATCCATCTCCACCACCACCACCACCATCACCACCACTACTACCACCACCATCACCACCACTACCACCACCATCCATCACTACCACTACCATCCATCACTACCACTACCACCACCACTACCACCACCATCCATCTCCACCACCACCACCACCATCACCACCACTACTACCACCACCATCACCACAACTACCACCACCATCCATCACCACCACCACTACCACCACCATCACCACCACTACCACCACCATCCATCTCCACCACCACCACCACCATCACCACCACTACTACCACCACCATCACTACCACTACCACCACCATCCATCACTACCACTACCACCACCATCCATCACTACCACTACCATCCATCACCACCACTACCACCACCATCCATCACCACCACTACCACCACCACCACCACCACTACCACCACCATCCATCACCACCACTACCACCACCATCACCACCACTACCACCACCATCCTCACCACCACTCCTCATCACCACCTCACCACCACTACCGCCACCATCCATCACCACCACTACCACCACCATCCATCACCACCACTACCACCACCATCCATCACCACCATTACCACCACCATCCATCACCATCCTTCACCACCACTCCTCATCACCACCTTCACCACCACTACCGCCACCATCCATCACCACCACTACCACCACCATCCATCACCACCACCACTACCACCACCATCCATCACCAGCACCACTACCACCACCATCCATCACCACCACCACCATCCATCACCACCACTACCACCACCATCCATCACCACCACTACCACCACCATCCTTCACCACCACTCCTCATCACCACCTTCACCACCACTACCGCCACCATCCATCACCACCACTACCACCACCATCCATCACCACCACTACCACCACCATCACCACCACTACCACCACCATCCATCACTACCACTACCACCACCATCACCACCACTACCACCACCATCCATCACCACCACCACTACCACCACCATCCATCACCAGCACCACTACCACCACCATCCATCACCACCACCACCATCCATCACCACCACTACCACCACCATCCATCACCACCACTACCACCACCATCCTTCACCACCACTCCTCATCACCACCTTCACCACCACTACCACCACCATCCATCACCACCACTACCACCACCATCACCACCACCATCCATCACTACCACTACCACCACCATCACCACCACTACCACCACCATCCATCACCACCACTACCACCACCATCCTTCACCACCACTCCTCATCAACACCTTCACCACCACTACCGCCACCATCCATCACCACCACTACCACCACCATCCTTCACCACCACTCCTCATCACCACCTTCACCACCACTACCGCCACCATCCATCACCACCACTACCACCACCATCACCACCACTATCACCACCATTCATCACCACCACTTCCACCACCATCCATCACCACCACTACCACCACCATCCATCACCACCACTACCATCCATCACCACCACTACCACCACCATCCATCACCACCACTACCACCACCATCCTTCACCACCACTCCTCATCACCACCTTCACCACCACTACCGCCACCATCCATCACCACCACTACCACCACCATCTATCACCACCACTACCACCACCATCCATCACTACCACTACCACCATCATCACCACCACTACCACCACCATCTATCACCACCACTACCACCACCATCTATCACCACCACTACCACCACCATCCATCACCACCATCCATCACCACCACTACCACCACCATCCATCACTACCACTACCACCACCATCACCACCACTACCACCACCATCTATCACCACCACTACCACCACCATCTATCACCACCACTACCACCACCATCCATCACCACCATCCATCACCACCACTACCACCACCATCCATCACCACCACTACCACCACCATCTATCACCACCACTACCACCACCATCTATCACCACCACTACCACCACCATCCATCACCACCATCCATCACCACCACTACCACCACCATCCATCACCACCACTACCACCACCATCTATCACCACCACTACCACCACCATCGATCACCACCACTACCACCACCATCTATCACCATCACTACCACCACCATCCATCACCACCACCACCATCCATCACTATCACCACCATCCATCACCACCACTACCACCACCATCACCATCACTACCACCACCATCCATCACCACAATCATTACCATCATTACCCCCTATCATCACCACCCTCACCGCTATCTCTCAACCTAACCACCAGCCACCTTCACCACCACCCTCCCCACCACCACCACCATCAACACCAGCAATATCACCCCTCCAATACCTTCCTCACCGCCACCATGTTACACCGCTCGGCTGGCCCACGGCAGACAGGTGAGGCATGGGTGAGACGTGCCAGCGAGGATTACGCACCCCGCCACACAAGGGAGCCCCTCCAGCTTTCCGCAGATCCCCCGATGGTGACTGTCGCACGCGGCTGACAGCGACTCCCTGCGGCAACTCTAAGGATTAAGTGTTCAGAGAGAAAGTGAAGGAGAGAGAGAGAGAGAGAGAGAGAGACGCAAAAAAAAAGAAGAAACAATTAACAAAACAAAAAAACACAGAAAAGCGACATAACTCATCAAACAAACAACCAATAAACCAACACGATGGAGTAAACAAACACGACCACAAAGAAAGGTAAACAAAGCTATATAGGCCTCCCACACCCCCCTCCCTCCCACACACCCCCCTCCCACACCCCCCAAATTAAATAACGAATGTCGAATGGGTAAAACAAATTAATAATGAATAAACACAGAGAGCGAAAGTACACAACGGATTAATTTTTTTTTACGTAAACAAACCAACATTTTCACATGAATTTATATAAAGTATAATTTACAGTTTCCTCTCATGTTATTTCCACCGTAATATTAAAGGAATGTTTATTATTTTTTTTTTCTTTACTCTGTTTTATTTCTTGTTTTCTACAGATGTGTTAATGTGATTTATATGTATGTGTATGTATATGTATATGTGTATGTATATGTATGTGTATGTTATGATGTTGTGCTAAATAGTGATAACTGCGATTATTTTATATATATATTTTTTTCGTGTACGAGAATCATATTACGGACTATAACATAACAACTTTATATAATCTCTCTCTCTCTCTCTCTCTCTCTCTCTCTCTCTCATTTCCCTCACTTCTCGCTTCATCCCTTCCCTTGCCTCTCACTTTCCTCTGTGTCATCGTTCCTTAATAAAATAAAACTCATTTTCTGTGGAGTTGCTTCCTACTTATGCCATTATTATGTCATTATTGAATTTCCCTGTGGGTATTTTTCCTCCTCCGTTCTCTCTCTTCCTTCCTTCCTCCTTTCCTCTCTTCTCCTTTCTTCATTTTCCATGTTTTCCTTCCCTTCCTTCGTTTCCCCTTCCCTCCTCTCCTTTGTATCTTTGTTTCCCCTCTTCGCTTTCTTATCTTCTTTCCTCTCCTTTCGTCCACCTCTTCGTTACCCCATTCACTTTATTATCCCTCATCTGTCATTCCCTTCTTTCTATCCTTTATTTATTCTTCTTTACTGCCTCCTCCTACTCCTCCCCTTTTCCCTCTCCTCCTCCTTCTCTCTTCCTCCAAATTCTCCTTCTTCCTCCTCCCTTCTCCTTCTTCCTCCTCCCTTCTCCTCTCCTCTCCTCCCCTTTTTCCCTCTCCTCCTCCTATCCTCTCCTCTTCTCTCTCCCTCCTCCTCCTCCTTCTCCTCCACTACCTCCTGACTTAAGATGCATAAACCACTAAGCTGTTACCGCGATCATATCACACACACACGCGCACACACACACACACACACACACACACACACACACACACACACACACAGTGCTCGATAGTGCGCCCCAAGGAAAAGTCAGACAGTGGGCACTTAATCGGTCACCTTTAAAGTGCCAGTGACAAGGACCACCGCGGTGTTTACATATATCGTGATAATTGTGTCGGCGACCCCAAGCACCAGGGACAAAGACCCACGGTCTTTACGACTGACAAATATTAACAGATGTCTACCAGTGTCAGTGGCCCTCAAAGTGCCGTCAGTGACAAACACTTCCGACGCCCACAACAGATCTCAACAGATGGCCACCAATCACTTACTCCCGACGCACTCTGTACCATCTAAAGCGTGGGAACGGTTATCCTGATGGCAGTGTTATCGCGCGACTCAAGTCACTGAACATATACCACGCGCGGAGCCGTAGACAAGGCCGTCATACACATAAGCCCATTAGAATCGAAACCTCCACTAGGAAACCGGATAAACCCACCCCTGACAGACCATACCACCACACTGAAGTTCCACGGATATGGTATGATCTCCCGTCTTTACTGCTATCCAACGTCACTTCCCTAGCTAACAAGTTCGACGAGCTGGCAACTACAGTCAGGTCAGCCGCCGCGGGCGTCGTTGCCATATGTGAGGCTTGGCAAATTGTGCCTGAAACGTGTCATATTGAGGGATATCAACTCTTTCATCATCTTCGTTCACATAGACGCGGAGGGGGCGTTGCCCTCTTCTGTCAAGATGACCTACGCCCGTCACGCCTGGATGTTCAAGTCCCAGCAGATGTGGAAGCATTATGGGTACGTGTCGTGCTACGGGCCCACCCGCGCAACACTGCTTCCATCATAATCTGTGTGGCATACCATCCGCCTCGGTCACCCACCAGAGACACTCTTATCAATCATCTCATCACCACCTCAGACCACCTCAGAGTTAGGTACCCATGTGCCAAGTTAGTATTATGTGAGGATTTTAATGAAATTGACACCAGTGATATCCAGGACCAGCTATCACTATCACAAGTTGTGACCTTCCCCACACACGGTCAAAATACCCTTAACCTTATCTTAACTGACTTAGCGGACCAGTACCTACCACCTCAACCAATGCCTCCTATCGGGTGTAGCACACACTTATCAGTGCTCTGGTCCCCAGCTGCCACTCCCACTCAAGCACAGAGACTCTACATCAAGACCTACAGGCCGATTACTGACTCTGCAGTGCGCCTCTTCGGGCAGTGGATAGTTCACCATCCCTGGACTGAAGTACTTAGCGTGGATGACGTGGAAACCAAATGGATAAATTATACCAACACCACCACGGAAGCTCACCACCACTTCTTCCCCGAGAAGTCCGTCAAATCTCACCCAGCTGACTTGCCCTGGATCACACCTCGGATCAAAAGACTTATGCAACAGAGAGACAGAGCCTTTCATCTCAATGACCACATCCGCTACAGGTCCCTTCGCAACCGAGTCATCCGCGAAATACGCACTGCAAAGAAGTCCCACTACCCAACCAAATTACAACACCTGAAGCAGACCAACACCAGTCAATGGTATGGTAAGCTTAAAGAACTCTGTGGACTAAACAATAAGACACACCCCCTCCCCTTCCTTAGCCATCTCACTAATGTTGACGCAGCTGAGCAAACAAACAACCATTTCGCTACTATATGCCAGACGCTCCCACGGCTTGACACAGCCACTCTCCCTGCTTACCTACCAGCCCCCCTTCCCACTGACTTAGTAGAAGAATTTGACGTAGCAAAACGCCTGGACAAGCTAAAATTAAAACGCTCTACCACCCCCATTGACTTACCAATGAAACTCTTCAAGGAGTTCTCCCCGGAGCTTGCTAAACCCCTCTGCTCCATCATCAATGCTTCTCTCAGTCAAGCCAGATGCCCAGCTGACTAGAAGACCTCTTATGTATCACCAGTGCCCAAGTCAACCAGCCCACAATCCTTAAACCAGCTACGACCTATTGCAATCACCCCAATACCCAGCCTAATCTGTGAAAGTTTTGTGTTCGACTGGGCTTATGCTGATATTGCAGGAGTCGTAGACCCTCAGCAATTTGGCAACATGAAAACTTCCTCCACCACTCACTGTCTTGTCAGCTTTCTCGATTACATATACCGCCATCTCGAGAAACGAAAAACGTCTGTAGCTGTCGCCTTCATTGATTTCACTAAAGCGTTCGACCTAGTCGACCACAATATAATCATCAACAAAGCTATTGACCTCGGGCTTCGGAGAAGTCTTATACCATGGCTTACAGACTTCCTCAGTGACCGACGCCAAGCTGTACGCTTCCGAGGGGCTGTCTCCACCTTTCAGTCACTCACCTGTGGCGTCCCCCAAGGCACCAAGATGGGACCACTCTGCTTCCTTATGCTCATCAATGATGCCCTAAGAGAAACCCCTGCTCGCTGGAAATATGTCGACGACTCCACCATTGGGATCAGCGTCAACAATTCTGCTCCCAACTATACCGCCCTTCAGGATTTATTGAAGTCTCCAAAACTGGGCCACCAACAACCATGTCACCATCAACCATACCAAGACCATGGTTATGCACATCAACCTCTCCTCCGACATTGTCCCACCTCCTTCCATTACTCTAGGTCCGAACACACTCCAGGTTGTAGATTCCACGAAGCTCCTCGGCGTCACCATAGACAACAAACTAAATTGGAAACCACACGTCAGTGAAGTTATCAAATCCTCCAGTTTCCGTCTCCACCTCCTCCGCCGACTCAAGTCCCTCGGAGTTCCTGCACACGAGCTCCTCAGTGTTTACACAACATTCATACTTCCCAAGCTCACCTATGCCTCCCCCACCTGGTCTTCCTCCCTAAATGCCACACAACGTAAACACCTAGAAAAAGTGCAAAAGAGGGCATGCAAGATTATTCTCTCCCCTTCCTACTCCACATATCAAGAAGCGCTCAACACACTGACCCTTTCGACTCTCGCTGACCATCACCACGACCTCATCTGCAAATTTGGTAAGAAGCTTCTACACCATCCCCGACACCGGCTCCTAGTACCACCTGAGATCCCTTGTCCGAGAATTGCTGTTCAACACCACAACCGCATCCAGCCCATACGTGCACGAACTGATCGCTATAAGAACAGCCCAGTCCCAACCATTGTAAAAATTATCAATAACTTGTAATAATTCAGTGTATTCACTCCCAGTAAACACTGCTCCTTACACTGTCACTATGTTGAAATGAACTGTAGTCTGAGCTTTTCCACATCTAGTTATTATATGTCTTATTTGTATCACTTATGTTACTTGTATATTATTTGTAATTCGTAACCCATTCCCCAAATATGTAACTGTATATTTTCAGCCTTCTGGCTGCCAAGCTCTTTCAATAAACCGTTAATTATTATTATTATTATTATTATTATTATTATTATTATTATTACACACACACACACACACACACACACTCTCACACACACACACACACACACACACACACACACACACACACACACACACAATATGATGGGAAATTAGAAGGAGAAAATTAAGGTGAAGTATACAGTAATAAAGACAAGATGCAATTCAGATGTTGCTGTAAGGAAATGAAATTCGTCGACTGGCTGACGAAATCAGTGTTGGTAACTTGACGTGTGTTTGGAAATGATGCAAATTGTTTTGTTTGTTTTTTTCGTGTTTTTTTTTTCTTGTATGATGGAATGTCTTTTTTTTTTTTTTTCTTTTTTTACGGATGGTTCGTATAAATAATTTTCTTTCTAATCTATGTATCTATCTATCTATCTATCTCTCGGTCATTCTGTCTGCCTGTCAATTTGTTAGTCTGTTTGTCTCTCTCTATCTCTCTCACTCATTCTGTCTGTCTGTCTGTCTGTCTGTCTGTCTCATACACAATATATATTTATGTTTTTATTGTAGAAAAAAATAAGAAGACTCAAAGTGAGAGGAAATGAGGTTTATATCACTGAGAGAATATGATAAAGGAAAGAGAGAGAGAAAAGACAATAATAGAGAGAGAAACAAACACAGAGAGAATGAATGAGAGAAAAACAGAATGAGAGAGAGATGGGAGGACAGACAGACAGAATAAGTGAGACAGAGACAGACAGAAAGAAAGAATAAGTGAGACAGAGAGACAGACAGACAGAACAAGTGAGACAGACAGACAGAATAAGTAAGACAGAGACAGACAGAAAGAAAGAATAAGTGAGACAGAGAGACAGACAGACAGAACAAGTGAGACAGACAGACAGAATAAGTGAGACAGACAGACAGAAAGAAAGAATAAGTGAGACAGAGAGACAGACAGACAGAACAAGTGAGACAGACAGACAGAATAAGTGAGACAGACAGACAGAAAGAAAGAATAAGTGAGACAGAGAGACAGACAGACAGAACAAGTGAGACAGACAGACAGAATAAGTGAGACAGACAGACAGAAAGAAAGAATAAGTGAGACAGAGAGACAGACAGAATAAGTGAGACAGAAACAGACAAACAGAATAAGAACGAAAGAGACAGGCAGACAGAGAGAAAATAAGAAAGACCGATAGAACCAAAGAGACAGAATGAGACACAAACAGACAGATACAATGAAGCAAATACAGTTAGAGACATAGACAAGGACAAAAACAGAGAGAGAGAGAGAGAGAGAGAGAGAGAGAGAGAGAGAGAGAGAGAGAGAGAGGGGGGGGGGGATACAAACGAAGGCGCTTAATACATCATGGAAAAAGTCAACATAAATTAGCTATGTTTACCCCCCAACGTTTGGTCAAAGAAAATAATTTCTTTTTTCACCATCAACTCAATTAACTTTCAGAACAAATTATGTTTCCGTTTGTTTTTATTTATTATTTTTTCTCAGAATTCACCTATGATCCTGTTGTGTGTGTGAGAGAGAGAGAGAGAACATAGAAAAAAGGCAGAGAATAAGATAAAGAGATAATAAGAAAGAAAGAGAGAGAGATGAAGAAAAGAGAGGGAGGGAGAAAAACAAAATAGAGAAGACTAAACAGAGAAAAGAGAAAGACACATAGAAACATAAAGAGAGAGAGAGAGAGAGAGAGAGAGAGAGAGAGAGAGAGAGAGAGAGAGAGAGAGAGAGAGAGAGAGAGAGAGCCACTGCCATTGAACTTGCCTAGCTTACACTACAGACGGGCAAGGGGCGACCTAATTGAGGTGTATAAGCATCTCAGGGGACACTACTCAGTCGAGTGTCCTTACCTGGAGCTGGCGGACGCTCGCCCCACAAGTGGTCACAGCTCAAGATCGAAGCAGCCGCAAGTTAAAAAACTGTGAGGGCAAACATTTTTGGAGTGAGAGTTGTGAACTCTTGGAACAATCTACCAGAGAGTGTTGTGACGGCACCGAGTGTGAGCTCTTTCAAGACAAGACTTGACCAACACTGGAGCAGATTCAGGTACATTCAGGAGCCGGTGCATGCCCAGTACTTGCCAACAGTGCGTAACAGAGATGTGACCGATCGCCCAAGCGGCTAACGAGCCGATCAGTGGTGAAGAGGATAAAAGTAAAAAGTATGGCTACACACTTTTACACAAACATCCAAGACATTTCAACGTAACAAAGAATAAACACAAAATGAAAATTAAAATACAACATTACAAAGACCAACCTGACGAAGATATAAAAAAAAATTAAAATAAATATAGTTAGCCTCTGTGATGTTTGCTTCTTGTTTCGTTATGTTCTGAATAAATTTGAGTCAGGGAAGAGTAATTTACCAGGCAAATCTTCTCTTGGTAGTGTTGAACGATGTATTTTATGTCCGCAACACACACAGGTAATGAAGCCAAGCAGTCATGCAATATAGCCAGCTTATATATACAAGAAATATAGCCGAATTATATAGCCAAATTATATATAGCCAAGAAATATAGCCAAATAATATCGCTAGTGTATGTAGCCAAGAAATTAAGACAGGTGGTGTAGCGAGCTAGTATGTCTAAGTTATATAGCAAAATGATTAGCTACTTGATATAGCAAAGTAGCAAAGTCATATAATATAGCCAGGTAATATAGCGGAGTCATATGGCCATGTAATATAGATGAGTCCAGTTAATATAGCAAGAGATATACCCACATGAGAGAGTTACACTATACAGGTATACCCAGATTTTATATTCAGGTACTCGAATATACCCAGAATATTTACCCAAAGACTCTCCATATATTCAGGTACTCTGTTATACCCAACATACTGTATATACCCAAATATACCCAAATATACTCAAACGAATCACACAAAAAATACTTCAACTTCCGCCACATTTTATATCAGATGAAAAAATAAATATTAAATAATTTTTATTGCTCCGAGAAAGTCATAAAATATTTGCAATGATATTTTTTCTGTCGATGTATCAGTTACTGGTGGAAGCTTTTAAAGGCGAGGGTCTTATTATTACCCTAATTACTGTAGTCGTTTGAGTTAGATATTGTATTTATATATGTTTTTGTTTGTTTGTTTGATGTTAATGGAAAGTGAGGATAGATTTTCTTTGTGGGATTACTCGCATTAGTTTATTTTCTTTTTCTCTTCCTCCTTCTCCTTCTTCCTCCTTCTTCTCCTTCCTTCTTCTTCTCCTTTAAGTTATTTTCATATTCTTGATTGTTATTTGACAGAACAAGGTAAAGTAGGATGCAAAACAAAGAAAATATTACTCACAGGTGTGTGTGTGTGTGTGTGTGTCTACGTGTGTGTGTGTGTGTGTGTCTACGTGTGTGTGTGTGTGTGTGTGTGTCTACGTGTGTGTGTGTATGTCTACGTGTGTGTGTGTGTCTACGTGTGTGTGTGTGTGTGTGTGTGTCTACGTGTGTGTGTGTGTGTGTGTGTGTCTACGTGTGTGTGTGTATGTCTACGTGTGTGTGTGTGTCTACGTGTGTGTGTGTGTGTGTGTGTGTGTGTGTCTACGCGTGTGTGTGTGTGTGTGTTTCTGTGTCTGTATCCCTACGTCTGGGCCCGTGTGTGAATAAATTAATACCGAAAACCTGCTAAAATCAAACGCCACCAAATCCTTTCAACAACAAGTTCAACGATCCACTTCAGCCCAGTCGGCCTCTCCACCTACCTGCGATGATTCAGTAAACACATTACACCTTTGTTACCCCAGTCTCTCTCTATCTCTCTCTATATATACTTTAGAACCAGGTGTGTGTGTGTGTGTGTGTGTGTGCGTGTATGTGTGTATAGTTAATGAAAACGGTCTATGTCTACAATGTATACCTGCATTGTCTCTATACATGGTGAACTGTGTATATTAGTTGTGCTGATTATACATTCTAATTTATTGTATATTTCTACGGCGAATTTTGCTGAATAAATATCTATCTATTTATGTACCTCTCTCTCTCTCTCTCTCTCTCTCTCTCTCTCTCTCTCTCTCTCTCTCTTAGTCGTCGAAACTGCAGGTCGTGTGGACGGCGAGAAGGGAAGGGAAGGGAAGGGAAGGGAAGGGAAGAGAGAGAGAGAGAGAGAGAGAGAGAGAGAGAGAGAGAGAGAGAGAGAGAGAGAGAGAGAGAGAGAGAGAGAGAGAGATGATGAAGGAAGACAGGTGAGACGCCCACAAAAACACAGGTTAATTAAGTTGTTCAGAGTATCAGGACCTTTGCCCTCACTCGCTTTGTTTTTCCAGCCTTTGAAGGTTATATTCTAAGTGTACTACAGCTCATAAATTTCTAAGTATTGTAGCTATATTACAATCAATAAATACTAAGTGTACTGCAGCTAATAAATATCAACCAACACATTTCTAAGTATTGTATATTTCAACCAATACATTTCTAAGTAATTGTATATTTCAACCAATACATTTCTCAGTCTTGTATATTTCAACCAATAAATTTATAAATATACTACAGCTAATAAACATCTACTATACTGTAGTATTACATTCAAATTTAGACAAAAATACAGTATACAACATTAGAATAAAGAATACTCTCCCTATACACATACAATAATACAACACTATACAAATTCAAGTCACTGATACAATATTACGGGAAAAGTACTCCCAGCATACATACTATACAGCAGCCGTGTCCTATTAAAAAAAGTCAGAAATACAAGTTTGTGTATGAATGACCCGCTATACACAGAACAATACAATACCAATATAGAATGTCACGTTATAAAGAGGCCTGAGTGTGTGTGTGTGTGTGTGTGTGTGTGTGTGTGTGTGTGTGAAAGAAAGAAAAAGAAAGACAAGAGCGAAGAGAAAGAGAGAGAAAACGAGAGAAGGAAAAAGAAAAAGAGAAAAATAAAAAAGACAAACGAAAGAAAGAGAGAGAGAGAGAGAGAGAGAGAGAGAGAGAGAGAGAGAGAGAGAGAGAGAACACAGGGTTACATATTTTTACCTATAGTATAAAACATAACACGTATACGCACAAGTTAACACACCCGTTGTTACTTGTGTGAAAAATGGGACACAAATTGTCGACACATATAGCCAGTTGCCCAAAGTTGTGTGGGTGAGGTGGCCAACGTAAACACACTAACTGTGACAATATAATTTTTTTTCTTACAGTTGTCGTTCACTGTAAAAATAACAAAGAAAAATGGTGATGTTATTTTCCATTTATGTCGTTCACGGTAAAATTAACAGGAAGTAACAGTTATTTTTTTTTCCTTTGTACATTTTAACATTCGTTGGGTTTAGAGGTGTAGTATTTTGTGTTGTATAAGATTGGTGATGTTATTATGCATTACTGCGGTTCAACAACTAATAATGCCATTCAGTTCTTTATTTGTTATGTTATACGTTAGGTTATGTGTTGTTATGATGTGTTGATATGCTATGTTATATGTTGTTATGTTGTTATGTTATGTAAGATGGTCTACTGAAGAAGGTAGCCGTTGGAGTCAGGTGGTCGTTGAAAGGAAAAATCTCATAATCTCTGTCACAAACACTTTTTTTCCCCCCAGCAGCAGGAGTTATTGTGTGCAGTGAGCGACAGTGGTGTCTGCCGCCTTGGTTCCAATAGTAAGACTTCAGCACCAACAATGCAACGCGCTATTTATAACACAGTAACCCATAGTGTACGTGGCAGACACCCTGGGGGCGTAACACTCGTTTTCTCTCAAGTAAACGAGATATATGATCATAGTGCCTTTGTGTATGATCGTGTGGGCACTTTCTTTATCTTTCTTTCTCTTAGTCCTTTCCATTCCTTTTCTTCTTATCTATCTATCTATTTGTCTCCCTCTCCAATACCTTTACTAAGTCGAGGAATAATAGAATATAAGTGAACGCCCATCCGACAAAGCCTCGAGAGAATGTGGATCACACCTGCCGTATACTGACCACAAAAGACTCCAGCTGTGTCTTACAATTCACACGCTATAAAAAAAAAAACTATTATTAACTGTATACCGATCAAGGATATATAAATTGAATTGAGGATAGATATACTGAATAGAGATAGACATTATATAATAGGTTAGCCTCGTCTAGAAAGTAAAAAAATAAGTTTACACGGGTGAACTTAATTAGTTACCTTTAGCTACTTAACAATAAGAGCAGGGCCGGATGAAGCTTAATGGGGGCCTGAGGCACTGATCAACTTGGGGCCCCCTACCCCCAAGGTATATATAAATAACAAGAACAAAATATACCCAAATTTATCAATGATTTCATCAATATTAAGTTTCTGCAAAATAACACATTCAATGTTCATAAGAGACAGAAAATTGAGACTTTGCTAGGACATCGTTGAACGAAGTTCATGTTTTAAACGCTTCAACTTAGAGAATGTTTGGATTTGGGGGCCCCTTAGAGCCGGGAGGCCTGAGGCCAGTGCCTCAAGTGCGCCATGGTTAATCCGGCACTGAATAAGAAACTATCCTTACAAGTACAGTACAGTATAATAACATAAGAAAATAAGGAGTCTGCAATAGGCCGGTTGGCCTGTGCATGGCAGCTCCTGTCGGGAGTTACTACCACTCTCTATCGTCCATGAATATATCCAGTCTCCTTTTAAAACTTTCCAGCGTCCCAGCACTTACTACAAAGTTGCTAAGCTTGTTCCACTCGTCCACCACCCTATTTGTGAACCAGTTCCTTCCTATCTCCCTCCTAAACCTAAACTTATCCAACTTAAATCCGTTGCTACGAGTCCTATCCTGCTCGGATATTACAAGAACTTTATCTATATCTCCTTTATTGATTCCTTTCACCCACTTAAATACTTCTATTATATCTCCCCGCACTCTTCGTCTTTCTAGGGATTGCAAGTTTAGTTTCTTTAACCTATCTTGATATGGAAGGTTTCCAAGTCCCGGAATCATTTTCGTCATTCTTCGCTGCACCGACTCCAGTGAATTGATATCCATTCTATAATAAGGGCACCAGAACTGAACCGCATAATCGAGGTGCGGCCTTTGAGACAGTGATACATAGAGGCTTCTTTCCTCGTGTCACCTTGCTAAGCCAATTACGTATTATAAAATGTTTTAATTAAATAGTCATCAAGAGCTTATGTTAGGCTCGTCTCAGTCAAGTACACCTGTAGTAATGTATTTTGGGGGGACGTAACCCTCAATGTTTGTGGCTCGCTGATTGGTGGGGTGTTACATACGCGTTGATTGGTGGATTGTTTCATACTCGGTGATTTGGTAGACTGTTATACACGCTCTCACTGTGATTGGTGGAGTATTAGACTATTTCATGTATAGTACTGTGATTGGTGGACCGTTTCATACTCTGTGATTAGTGTTGTGTTTGAAGCTTTGTGATTGGTGAACTGTCACTGTAGATTTAGAGGCTTCAAAATATGAGCTGTTGCGAGAGAGAGAGAGAGAGAGAGAGAGAGAGAGAGAGAGAGAGAGAGAGAGAGAGAGAGAGAGAGAGAGCAGGTAGGAAAAAAACCTTATTAACAAAACATTAAAAACAATTTGAAGAAAGGGAAACGTGTTTAAAAATGAAGACATAAAAACAAGTAAAAAAAAATTCTTGGGAGAATAAGTTATAGAGTGAAGAAGGTGGGTGAGATTGGAGCTGTGGAGGGAACTATACAATGAAAACATGGGGGGAGGGGTCAGGGGAGGGGTCAGGGGAGGGGTCAGAAAGGGGAGGAGTCAGGGGAGGAGGGGTCAGGGGAGGAGAGGGTGGGGTCAGGGGAAGGAGGGGAGGATGGGGTGGGGTCAGGGGAAGGAGGGGAGGATGGGGTGGGGTCAGCGGGGAGAGGAGAGGAGGGGTTGGGGTCAGTGGGATAGGAGAGGAGGGGGGCGAGTCTCCGGGTTGAATCTCCAGTGAAAATAATGCCCAGGGAGTGACAGCTTCAACATAACGAGAGACACCATTAGGTTTTCAAAGGGTCCTTCAGGATACTGTCTGGAGCTCTGGGATGTTGATAAAATTTTGACGTTTTTCTGAGACCAACTGAGAGTCACGTGCGTTTCTCTTATGGTCTGTTTACTTCAGTCAGCTGATTGACGACTGTGTTCCTTATGTGGTTTATTTACTTCTATCAGCTGATCATCAAGGTCTTCTTGTGGTTTGTTTACTTTAGTTAGGTGAATATTATGTATTCAGTACATAGTTTGTGATCTACAGTTGACTAATACCATAAATTGTGCTTTTTCTAATTATAATTCCTTTTATCTTTAGGTTTTATACACACGAGTCTGGAACCGAATAAAACAAAATCTGTTTTACTCATTTTTCTCATATTTCTTTCATGACCGTCACATAATGTACACATTTTCTCCTTCTCTGTGAAGTAAGTCATTAGTCCTGAGACAAACAAACTCTACGGGAAAAGTAATTATTTGATAGATATATAAAAACGACAACTATGGGGAGGATTAATTTCTTCAAGAACAAAAATAATATTGCAGTTTACTGTTTAAGACTAGAACCCGCCAGACAGGGCCAGTACAGGGCGTAGAGGTTATGCTGTTGTGTAGGGTGATCAACATGAGGTGAGGTCAACCTGGACTTGTAATGATATCAATGGGGTCAAACTGTAATTGAGTTAGTACAGTGGGGTTAAACTGTAAATGAATTCAACATGGTGGGGTCAACTTGTGGGGGACTCAACTTGCTGGTGTTGAATTTCATTTGCCATTTTTCAGACCACCCCTGCAGTTTATTTAGATCCTCCTGTAATGCATTTGCATCCTGCCCTGAATTAATCTGCCGCCCTATTTTGGTGTCATCCGCAAACTTGCTTATGTCACTGCTGATCCCAGTATCTAGATCGTTTATGTAGATTATGAACAAGAGTGGGCCCAGTACTGACCCCTGGGGAACCCCACTGGTTACACGACCCCACTCAAGTTTAACACCATCTACGCTGACCCTCTGCGTTCTATCGGTGAGCCATGATTTTATCCAATTTAAAACTTTCCCCTCGATACCATGAGCCTTAATTTTTCTCAGAAGCCTCTGATCCGGTACTCTGTCAAATGCTTTGCTAAAGTCAAAGTAAATAACATCGTAATTTTCGTCATTATCTACTACCTCGAAGACTTTCCTAAAAAGCGTTAGCAGATTTGTTAGACAAGATTTTCCCTTTGTAAACCCATGTTGAGAGTCGTAGATTAATTTGCTTTTCTCTAGATGCGATTGGATGTTATTTGCTATAATTGATTCAAGAAATTTCCCCACTACTGACGTCAAACTGATCGGCCGGTAATTTGACGCTGATGCTCTGTCTCCCTTTTTGAATATGGGTACTACATTTGCCTGTTTCCACAAGTCTGGCACAACTCCAGTGTCTAATGATTTTGTAAATAAATTCACGAGGGTCCGCTAATCATGAAGTTAACACAGATATTTATTGAACGTATTTTGCAAGACAAGAAAGAATAAGGAGAAGTGAAATAACATAAAATGATAAATTGGCTGTACAACTCGTGAATCAGATCAGAAACTTGAAGCCCCAACTTGGCGGGGAGAGCGTAAGTTCTGCCTCTAACTCACTTACAGTAAGTGGGAGGAGACACGTGTTGAACAACTTCCCCAGAGAGAATGAAGAACTTGTCTGTCTTAAAGATAGAGACACTATTGTTGGAGACAGAGACAGCTTCCTCGTGGTGGGATTCGGTTCAATATGAGCACCACTTAGTGTTCTAGTTCAGGATGAAATGTTTCCCCGTGTTTCAATTGCAGTAAGTCATTCACCAATTTGTTAAGAGGAGAGTCGGCTTTTGGGAGTTTTCATTCCGGAAGGACAAAACTTTTACTGCGGGACGGAGATAAGAGAACGCTCGTCAGGTGGAGGTGTAAGGAGAGCATCATGGCCTGGGAAATAACTGACTGGGCATATGTGATCTAGGGCAGATGAGACACACTTGGGAAGGAATCTGGAGAGGTTGGGTCATGTGGCCGAGAGGTGGGAAGCATATGAACGAGAAATCTGAATGTTGGTCTCTGAGGAAGTTTGATTGCAAATTAATTAGATTACATATTTTCGCCCGTAAATACTATAAAGACGAGCAACATATTAAGACATTTTGAGTCGCTTCACAACCTGACATACCAACCATTCGGAGATGACACAGCCATAGTGCTCATTTTGAAATGTGTCGTGACCAACTGTTAGATAACTTTCGTCGTCTGTACAATGTCTATACCTACAACAGACACAACAACAACATACAGACACACTCACAGTATTATTGTCACTTACCGCCGCCCCACAAGGGTCTGGTCCACAGGTAACGAGCGAGTGAGGCCATCAATGGTGGTTACTTGAGCGCGGTGAGTGAAGGAGACGCCTGGCCGAGTGAAGGGGAATCATTTTCACCTCAGCAAGCTTTGCCCATAAGAGTCACGAGTGTCCGAGCCAGAAGGACATGCGTAACCGGCTCCAACCGAGGTCACCTCACTGGAAATTCATTCGTTAATGGTCACTGACACTACATATTGGCACCAAACTTTATACAGACTGTCATTAGACATTCGTGCACCACTAGACACAGCCACAACACCACAAGAACCACACTAACACTGCAATAACCCCACACAACAGCCGAGTACGGAACACTGCAGAAGCCAACGTCGGTGCTGCCCTCTGTAATGGAATCGACTTACTAACAGCACCGATACACTTTTCGGATCACCTGAAAATTAGGCACCCCAGTTTATTTCATCTGAGGATTAAACACCCTAACACTTAACTTAACCTAATCCACCCCCATCCCTAGGTTGTGTTAGACAGTTGAATCATCAGATGAAATTAAGCTAGGGAAAGGAGGTCTATTCTTCAGGTGATCCGAAGTTTCTAGTATTAAAGTCATATTTTTGTTGCCGTTTCTGAGAGGTACAGTTATCTCGGTGGCAACAAGGGAAGACATAAACACTACACTACTTATGATGTTGTAAACTGACAAGTGTATTTTGTTTACAAGGCAGATGAAAGTCACAGCGCTTCAAATCACAGCGAATCAGGAAACAGTGATTCAGATGGTAAAACACTGGACTAGACCATCTCTAACCATATCAACAAGACATAATTATACTCGAATTCCGATCTAGGAAAAAAAAATAACAGACCCAAATACTTTGTACAATATAATGCTTAATGAATATATAACTACACTAACCGGTTATTGAAACAGTACAGATATTAACACTGAAGTTACTATTAATACACCGCTCAACGGGTATTTAATTAATCATGGGTGTTGTCTGTGCTGAGTACTGCAGTGCGTTTATTTACATTACATTACATATATAGTAGTCATGTATGTATTTGTTTTTCCTTAATTATTTCACTGAGGATAAAAGTTTATATATATTTTTTAGTATCATTAACATAATGAATGAATGAAGGAATGAGAATCTAATTCATTAAGAAAATACATTAAACCTGATTAAAAAAAAACATTGTAATCCCTAGCCCCTAGGCCATACGATACTTTTTCCTGAGTTTATATGTATTTTAACTGATATAATTAAATATAGTAAGTATATAATTGGGTTCAGTAATAGTTTGTTATAACATACTAAACTCAGTATACTGCGCTTAGTGTGTGTAAAATTCCCGAGCATGAAGGGAAAAATATCTCATTACAGTATTTGTCTTGTATTGGAGTCACACACACACACACACACACACCACAGTTTCTAGTCGTAACTGCTTTCAAACTCCCGTTATTTTGTCAAAACACTGTAATCCACAACGATCACTGAAACAAGAGACGATCACGAGTAAATAATGGGCGGAAGTCAGAGTTGCCATCGAGAAATCTAAAATCTCGCTAAAAAACGCTAGATTGTAACTTGTATTCTCTAGACTTTGTTCGTATGTATCATTAGAATAAGGTACATAATAGTAAATAGTTAAGATGCCCGAGATTCATTAAAAAATATCAGGGAATTAATAGATATATATTTGCTAGGCCTTTACCGTCCTCTCGTAAGTTCCTTTACCATGACTTTAGTTTATAGTCATTACAACACTACAACTAACTGTTAAATACAACCTACAAAAGTGAGAAGGCGTCTATAACACATTACTTACAACACAAGGAGAATCGTAAAACAGAAAGGGAAGTTCTTTCATTTTTTCAAAACCGCCTCATTAGCTAAATATTCCCAGTACCAAAAATAAAAATATAATCTTACTTTCAACAATACCGACCATTTTTTTAGCTTAACACTGAACAGTACTTTTTTTATTTAATTTTTACTATTAATTCTTTTTTATTATTTCTCATTGGTGACGGCCGCTCATCCATGTCTTCAAACACATGCATTTGAAACTGGTATAATAACAATAATGGTGTAGAGAGATGGCAAGAGGGCGGGGAGAGGGCGGGGGGACTATATTATGGCAGAACGAATTCAATATCCCCCAAATAGAACAGATATTACGCAACTGTTTCGCAGTTTTCCTAACACCTGTGAGGCAGAAATTCTATTTGGTGGATTGTAATGCATGTGTGTGGGGGGGGGGGGGGGGGGTGGGGTCGGGTGTGTGTTCACAGGGTCCTCTTTTAAGGTGAATATCGACATTACACAAGGGTGGGGGACCAGGAATAACTGAGGTTTATATTGGACGAGTGTGGCTGGCGGCCTCTCTATGTAATCAACTACGGTTCCAGTAATATTCTGTAAATCTCTAAAGCAGTCATTCACAGTCTTCCTAAAATCCATCTCTTATACGGCCCTACGTGAATGGTTTATTTAGGTAGTCTTAGTAAAATGTTGATGCATTTCAGATGATGTACAGGTATTAAATCAGGTGAAGATTTGTCGCGCCTCAGCTTATTTCACCTGAAGATTAACCACCTTAACGCTACCTCGAATGTGAGGTTAGGTTAGGTTAGGTGAATCTTCATGTGATCCGACATATTCTATCTGCTTTGGGTGGCTTTAGTCGGCCGGATTCACTAGGATTCATGTCATCAGTTACGAGTAAAAATTTATCGTGGGAACCTTTTGAAGAATCCGGTTCATGATAAGTATAAATACTGAACCTGGTTTCCGCCAGCTCTGGGCCTTTTGAAGCACTGGCGGTAATGATTGTACTTAAAAGGGTAAATTTACATTAATCTGATTAAGTTAACGTACTTGTTGGTCATGCTACCTAACATGTTGGCATTTAATATTGACGTTGATAACGCAAATGAAATTCGTTTACTTTCTGTAATAATAATAATAATAATAATAATAATAATAATAATAATAATAATAATCTCATAAAGAACAATATACATAAAATCCACCTTACTGGAATGTTTAATGAAAATGTGAAATTACTTGGTACAACCTTTAACTGCAAACTGTGATATAGACTAAAATAATGTTTTTTTTTTCAGTAATTGTAAATAGTTAAATAAACACAGTGAACGAGGCTTGATAACACTGGTAGTTGAGAGACCACAAAAAAATACACAAATAACGTCTATCATTGTTTTACACACACACACACGCACACACACACACACACACAACACACAAAATACAAGTACCTGATATAACCATCAACAATTATACACTTACAGCCATAAAGACATATGCATAGTTAAAAAGGAGTGACCGTCTGTAGTAGAAGAGTATCTACAGACAGACAGATAAACATTATCACAGACACCACTCGCAGACGCTCTTCCATCAGTGAGTCAATAACCAGACATATCTACTGTTGGTGTCTGTTAGTCGGAGAGTTATCACAACAACACTTCAGTCAAGCTCTTATTGGTTGATTAGACCATGCCAAGTAATATGTGATTGGTGGGCGTAAAGCCTGATGCTGACGTCATAAATAAGATAGGTAACTGTTGAAAATGATGTTACCTAACGACGAGTACACAGTCTTTTGCCGAACAATTGTCGATTTTTAGTTCGACAAAGGGGAACCAGATATTAAACTCCATACATCAGCTGCCACTTGGATACTTCATTTTCCCAATAGCACACATTTCACATATAATTCGTGTTATAATTGCCATAATTACGAATGTAATTTATTTACACACACACACACACACACACACTGACTGAGAACTATAATATACGAAGATACAATGTCGTGACTGACAAATGACTGTATTACAGTGTCTGCTCTCTAACTTACGTCACAACATATTATGTAATGCTCACATGGTAAATACAACTAATTCCTTCATGAAACACTCAAGATTAAACGTGGAACATACTGTATATTCTTGAAATTTGATGTGTGAGTCTCGTGGCAGCCCTGGTTGTAGTTGCGTTGCCAAGTCATTGATATAATTTCTTCATTATTTAAGCAAATATACGAATATTTGGAAACTTGTCATGATCTTAAATAACGATGAATAATTTATTGTAAACATTTTACTTTTGGATTGTTTAACATTTATCCTGACAGCGATACAGCCTAAAATAAATCCACCAATCACAATCACCTTTACATACAGCCTTCCTTCCTTCCTTCAAGTGTTGCCAGGTAAAATTGCGAGTACGAGAGCCAGGGTGTGGTCGATGGAACTTTGGTTGACTGTATATAAATACCCAACGATACAGTAACAATCACCACAATCCTACCACATACAATGGAATATAAATATTACAAACTTACATTACATTCTAAGCCAGAGTAACACAATTTGCTATCAACCACAACCGACTCCGCTGACCAGCGACCACCATCACCACACCCTCGTCCGTCCAGAAACATACTGCTCATCTCCTCCCTTGTAATGGTCATGACGGCTAACCTGAAAACCTTAAGGATTCATATTACGCTCAAACGTCCACAAAACCTTCCGAGTCCCCCAGTGGAAACGTCCCCCGTTTTCTATGTTTCCCCCGTCTTGGTCTTTGGGAGTAGACGCTGTATGTTGGGACCTGTTGCCATCCAAACCTTTGTAATCAATTTAATTTGGCTTTCGATAGCTGAGTCAGAGCATTGTTAGTGAAGATGATAATAGAGAATGAAAATGAGTTCATAGTCTCAGTTTCAAGGTCAGAGTGTACCGTAAATTAATTCATCGGAATAGGAGTAGGTGGACTCCCTGGCCTGTTTTGAGTGAGGGCGCCGCGGGCATTTCAACCGTTAGTAAGTGCCCGTCCCTTCATCCATACAGGTAGGCCAACCCACGCTGTGTTGTGATTTGCCCTTCTTTAAGTGATTTGACCCAATTAATAGTTGATTGTGCAAGTGTTACAGTAACGTAGTTGACATGCTCTGAGTGAAATCATATTTACTTGTTTAACGTCCCCTGAAACGTGATGTTGTTGTCACAGTTAGTAAGTGCCCGTCCCTTCATCCATACAGGTCCCCTGACGCTGATTCCCTTTGTCTCCCGATCCCATTGTGATTCTTGAATCGCTCTACCATCCAACAACGGCCTCGGATGTATTAGATGTCCAGCCGGGATCATATATGAGAAGATGGCACCGATGCGGCCGGATTAATGTGCCCCAAGGCTTCGTGGGGCCAGACCCCAGACCCGCCATGTGTCTGGCTACTCCACAATAACAAAGGCCGCGAGCCCTAGTGTTCTCCCCTGGGTTACTCCTTGGAAGTATATGTCCACAGAGAGTGTTATAACATAGATTTTCCCCTTTGATTTTACATTAATAAACTTGTTCTTTGAGAATTTTAGGAGTATTCATTTCTCCCACAGTATTTTACCTTTATTTCCATCCAAGTGACCTGATACCAAAATTACCATACTCACGTGCCTAGACCCTCGCCCATGCTACCCAAGAATAGGTGACGGAACTGAGTAGAGTAAGAACTAAGAGAAGTAAATAAGATGAGGGTGGTGTAGAAACAGAGAGGGAGTCGGGCCCCCTCACATGGGTGACAGACCAAGAATACGCCCCCTCACATTGGTGGCAGCTCGAGAACCCGCCCCCTCACACCCTCATGTACTGCTTCGTTACACCTCCGCTCAAGATCTGAACAACACAGATACGGGGCTCCGGAATACGTAACCATGAACCCAAGCTATGAACCATCCCATGAATCCACGATCCATGACTCAGGGTCGGGAATACCGCGTCGGGAGATCGAGTAAGAGGGCGAAGCAGTGGTCGGGCAGCAGGCAACACGAGTCAGGCACCAGGTTGAGTTTCAAGCTTGTTCTCTTATATCCAGCTTCATAAAACACACCAAAACAATAACAACAACTACTACTACAACAACAACAACAACAACTGATTTACTACAACAACAACAACTGATTTACTACAACAACAACAACAACTGATTTACTACAACAACAACAACTGATTTACTACAACAACAACAACAACAACAACTGATTTACTACAACAACAACAACAACAACAAGTGATTTACTACAACAACAACAACAACAACAACAACTGCTTAACTACAACAACTACTACAACAGTAACAATTACTTTACTGCCCACAACTACTACTACAATAACTTTTTACAATAACAACAAGTACTAATACTATTACTACAACTAATACTACTACAACAACAACTGTTTCTTCTACAACAACTACAACTACTACAACAACAACTGTTTCTTCTACAACAACTACAACTACTACACCAACAGCACAACTACTACTACTGCTACAACTGATTCTACTCCAACTACAACAACAATAACATAGTTTATAAAAAAATGAAGAAAAAGGGTGATAAAAAATATGAACACAAAATTATCAGGTGGCATTCCCTAGTTCAGTATCGTGTCAGCATCCTGTGAGCCAACACCTGCGCTGCCTCAATACGCTCTCACCACTGTGGTTCACCCAGTCAGTCACCAGCACAGCACCAGTCCACTCAGTCAGTCACCAGCACAGCATCAGTCGACTCAGTCAGTCAGTCACCAGCACAGCACCAGTCCACTCAGTCAGTCAGTCAGTTACCAGCACAGCACCAGTCCTTTCAGTCAGTCAGTCACCAGCACAGCATCAGTCCACTCCACTCAGACAGTCACCAGCACAGCATCAGTCCACTCCACTCAGACAGTCACCAGCACAGCATCAGTCCACTCCACTCAGACAGTCACCAGCACAGCACCAGTCCATTAAATCACTAGCACAGCTTCAAGACTCACAGCATCAGCAGTATTTGAAACAGAAAAGTGTGTTTGTTTGTCTCCTGTGAAGCACGTGTGTTGTGTTGTGTTGTGTTGTGGTGAAGTGTATGTGTTAATATGTTATTGTCTATCTACGCTGGATATACGTGTGTGTCTTGTAAGAGAGTTTAATATTTTCTTACGTCGTGGAAAACAAAATCGAATCGTAATCACTGTGTTGGTGTTTGTGTCTTGTAGTTTGCCCGCCCACTATGGCTGATGGTGGTAGACTTAGGGTCATCCTCCTGTTGGCCCTCTCATTGGCGGTAGTGTTCTGCCTCTTTAACGACGACGAAGGAGGAACTTCACTAAACAAGAGGCACAGCGTCATAAAAGGGAGGAATCTCCCATGGTCTTTCTCCAACACCACCAGGAACGAGAGAGTTAGGAATCTCCGCGCTGATCCCAATAAGAATTGGCTGCTAATACCCATAGACTATAACAAGATACCTCAAAGCTTCCCAGATAATCTTCCTGGGCCACCGAGTTCCATCCCTGAGGCCCCTAATATAGTCAACCAACAAGATGAAATATCCCAAATATCCCCCAGGCGATATTTTACATCTCAAGCACATTTTTTAAACTCCTTTATCGACCAAACGCGGCTTCAGTCATCTCGGACTAAAGACACCACATATGTAGCAAGGCATCTCGCCTCTACTTCCTTTGAGGGTCTAGGTCTAACTGCTACGAATAGCCAAGGGTCAACTATATCTGACAGGTCAATTGAGGGTTCTGCCAATAGCCACACAAGGCAACCTTTGGGAGTAATCAGCCCTTCTGGACACTATGGTGAAGGACATGGCGGTGGCTCATCACGAGACGATACAGAAACATCGTCTCCTCAGCCCACCACGACCACCAAGCCCTCGCGCACCAACATGAATCCATCGACGATTGGGAATGCCACGGCGACACAACACTCTGTAGATATTCTCAGTCCCTTGTCCTCGTCGGCGATGATGAACTATATGACAACTCCAGGATCTGTTGTTGGGTTCAAAGCCTCTTCTCCATCCACAACGACAGTGAGCCCTGAGGAAATATTAAATTCCTCGTCCAGTGTTAATAATATGTACCTGTGCGACCATCCCCCATATAAACACTCATCGGAGTTCCTCGGGCAGCCAGGGGGAGCTTGTAAAGGATATGAGAAACTCAAGATCTTAGAATTCCAAGACACGTTGGATCTGTGTCGCTTTATGTACAATTTACTCTTCAGTGACGTGGAACCATTCAACATTGGAGTACTCAACTTAAGAGATTCAGTACTGGAGATATATTATGACGAAAATTTTATGAGAATGTGCCTCCCATTTTTCAGAAGATTTGATATTTGTGAGGAAAAGGAATTTCTCACAATATGCTGGAAGTCAAATGTGGCATTTATTCACTCCCTCGACTGTAAACAGCCGTCAAGAGTAGAATATCTTGCCTTCTTCCTCTTGGACGACAACCTTGAATGTTTTAAAGAATTATGCGAAGGTAATCAAAAGATTATTGATTCAGAAGTCAATGGACTGCCTTTTCGTTTAACTAACACTTTAATTAACAGCAGCCGTAATCCCTCGTGTGGCTACCAGGAGTACGGTCATGATCCCGTCAGCGGCAGCAACACAACATTATACGTCACTACCAATGTTCAATGGCCCTGCTGTTATAACATGTATCTCGTTATCTGGTTTGGTAACCCCGAGGCCCACGGGCTAAACGGTGACTGGAGTTACCTGTCAGCATCTTGTCAGGCAGGTGAGGTGTTGCTGATAGTGATGGTGGCGGGCGTGGCGGTGAGCGGGGTCATAGGGAACACACTGGTGATCGTGGTGATGGTGGGTGGGGGTCACAGAGGCCAGGAATCAAGCATGCTTCGCACCTCTCTCGCCGTCGCCGATTTACTCACTGCTGTCTTTGTTGTGGTTCCTTCCCTGTATCATCACCTCTCTCCCTTCCTCACCTCACCCGAATACATAATAGTGCCACCAGACGAGATGTTGACCAGTAATCCTACAAATGCTATTCATGCTTTTGAAATAAGTAAATTCTTCTCAAGTAAAAGAGGCTTTCTTCTGTTTCATTCAATAGTATTCAGGTTTTGTTCCTACGTTTCCTTACTGACACTCTTCCTACTGAGCATAGAGAGGTACGTGATAACGGGAAGAGCATTACATTATCAAGATTACTTCACGGTGCAGCGGACCATCATTGCCATTGTTCTCACTTGGGTGGTTAGCCTCATCAACTCCCTGGCCCTCGCTGCCCACCATGATGGCCATCTCGCTTCACAGCAACTAACTTTCGAAAAGCTCCCAACCGGTGTTTCGGGTGAAATACCAGAAGGAATAATTTCTGTATTAATTTACCACTGTCAGATGGCACTCCTGTTACTGATAGGAATGTCTATTCTTGTATTTTCTCTACTAGCCATCTGGAATTTCGTACACGAGCAGGCCAAGGTAGCAGCAGAGTGGAAATCTTTGGATATGAGAGTCACCAGCGAATTCCACAGGGAAAACCGCTACATATTGACAACAATGAGCCTCATGCTGGGATTCTTTCTCTTGTCTTCTGTGCCACTGACCATCAACATCATCTTTCAGTCCTTGGATTATGTATTTTTCCCCTATGCGGCCTTGTACTCTTACTTTGCCTGGTGGCTGTTCGTGGCCGGGTCAGCCTGGAACCCTTGGCTCTACAACCTACGCAGCAAACAGTTCAGAAGTGACGTGGCTGAGACGCTGCAGAAGATAGCACCGACAAGGCTGAAGATCTTTCAGCCTTGCGTAACACACCCACAGCGTTGGAATAAGTCACTCGATCCTGAATACCAGAAGAAACTTTGGGATATTTTGGAGAAAATAAGTCCACTAAAGGATGATTAATAGATAGATAGATATTCAGTAAAATCGCCTTAGAAATTTATATTGATTCAGCATGTGACAGTGAATCAAAAATACAAACTACATTGGACAATATTGCCTGTACCAGTTGGCAATGTAAAGATGTACTGTACCTTCCATCTTGGGAAAGTAAACAGCACCATACTAAGTGCCACACTTATGGAGGAAATACATATGTATAGAAATACACAAACTGTAATCTACTATAATTCCTAAAATATTACTGACAATGTAGAGTTTCTCGCATATAATTAAATAGAAAAATAGATAGGCTCATCGTACATACAAATCCACACCTATAAATACAAAAACCATATAATATATAAACAATGGTAAACAAAAGTCAATTTAAAGAAGAAATGCCTTGTTCATTCACATACTGAATCAAGATGAATTTGTATGAGGAATTATATCTATATATATATATATATATATATATATATATATATATATATATATATATATATATATATATATATATATATATATATAACGGCCTGTGAATGTGTGAATGTTGAAAATACGATTGATCAATTTCGGATAGTCAAAGTGCAAAGTTACATTTTTGTAGATTTATTACGCACAATTTTCCCGCCCCCCAGCAGAGGCAAAAGACCCGAATGGAATTAAGTTCATGATGGCGTTGCTGGGCTGTCCTTGTGTGAATACTTCCTGTTTACCATTGTTTGTAAACCTTCATTATGTATATTGTTTGAGTACGTATGAAATCTGTATTCCTAGAATTGTGTGTGCACATACAAAATAAATGTGAACTTATATGGTGATTGTAAAGAATATCGATCGATGTATCTTTGTAAATATCAGCCGTCAGCCACAATAAACAAGTTTATCCTACACATTTAACCATTTTCTTTTTAAATATTGAAAACACTAAGTTTATTATCAAAATGCAGGATTTATTAAAAATACTTACTTCGTGGGCAATAATCAAAGGTTTCTGTTTAATTAGAATCACTTAAAGAGATTAGTTAATATTGTCAAGTTTATAATTATAAATAATAAACTATAATAATGACGAGTCTGAAAGATTACTTACACTCTACAGTATAATGCTTCATATAAAATAAAATAAGCTTAATAATTAATTAAGGTTATATGGTTAATAAATTCATATTATTCCTTAAAATATATAAACTATTGTGAGGAAGTGAATCAAACTAAGCTAGTAGGCCTCAAGAGCGTTCTGCCTATGATCAGTCCCTCCTAATACTCTTCAAGAGTGAGTTGCTTCCCCGTTTAGAGTACAGTACAGTCTACACTGTAGACTCTACAGTAACAGTGGCCTTCGAGATATAATAATGACCGCCAGTTGATTGAAAACGTCCAACGGAGGGTCATCAGACTGGTGCCTCGGGTACCCTGAGAGATTAGAACGCCTTGCATTGCCCAGCTTATACTATAAGCGGGCTAGGGTTGCCTAATATAAAAGTATAAACATTTCAGAGGGCATTATTCAGTTGAGTGTACATACCTGGATCTGACGGGTGCACGTCTCACTACAGGTCACAGTTTAAAGTTGAAGAAGCCACAAGTTCAGAAAATTGTCAGGGCAAACTTTTTCGGAGAGTTGCGAATTCTTGGAACAATATGCCACTGTTGTGTTGGCACCGAGTGTGAGATCATTCAAGGCCAGACTTGACCAACACACACTGGGGCAGGTACAGATACATTCTGGATCCAGTGCTTCCCCAGTACTTGTCTACCCAGTGGCGAAGAGGATGAAGTGATTTTGGCGGGCTTTAAATTAAGAAGTTTGATTTTGTAGATGATTACCTCAATATTAATAAATATGTGAGTTTAAACGGAATAGTTAAAGAAATTGACACGAACTTCAGACAATTATATACGAGTGTGTGGTAGAGTTTGATGTTTATGAGGACCGGGTAGTATATTATAGTTTTCTCTTAAAGGTGAAAAAAAGAGTTTAGTTATGTGAATAAATACCAGACTTAATTATAAAATAGTATTTTTAAAATTATCAAATGAAGACTTTGTGGTGAAAGTGAGAAAAAAAATCAGATAATTCGGGTACAATTGAATGCCGATTGTTTTGTTGACAGGGTTTGACAACTGATGTTAACGATACTTCACGACCACAAAAATTATCAGTTTTAAAGCGATACGAACAAACAGAGCTTCTTTTAGCTAAAAAGAACTTATTATAGAATTTTTGTGCCACGTTACATCACGTTTGTAAATCTTTGAATCAAATGAAAATAAGCATAGTGACTTAACGGTTAGGGTCGTGGTATTATTCTAGCATTAGTCAGCTTGAGGTATTGTGCGGAGAAAATTGTAGTCAATCGCTTCGCCTGAACTAACCTGTTAATGTTTCCCATCTGCAATAGACAGGTGATGTGAAAAATACATTTTGTCAGTTCTCCCAGTCACTTAGTGGGTGGTAGTCTGCACAGCTTTTAAATAAGTGGCTGTATGAACAAATACTCTCCATCAGTTTAACATAGTGTATCCAACTGGCGATGACGTGACTGACCTTCCACAACCATTTGTACCAGTGACAGCTGTCTCAGTCCCAGATATCCCATAGATTGATATAGTTATTACAGCCAGAGTCATGGGCAGGACGGTGGTGGCAGAGGACAGCCTGCAGGACAAGCTCACTGCATTGGCTAAAGCTGGTACCTTCCAGATTGGCATACTCATTGGTCAGGTAAGTATGGTAATGTGGGCGAACACTGTTAGCAGGAGATATAGCTTATGGAATTGAACCAGTTTTTTATTTTTTGGAGATACTATTTTAATGATGCTAAACACAAGAATGCACATAACCTAGCAGAGCCTGACCTAATCAACCGAACCAAAAGAGGTAAAATTATAATTTCAGTCATCCCTATGTTTTTCCAACGCTTTTTGGAGGCTTTTGAATGATTTTGATCTAACTTAACCTAGATACAGAACCCAAAAACTATATTTAACCTAACCTAAATTCCTAGAATTCCCCAAATGACTGACATGATAATAATACCACCAAAAAGAACCTACCTAACTCTATCTTGGGGGTTCCACCCCCGGATCCCCCAGTATAGGAGGCACAAAGAACTTACTTTGATATCCAGTACCAATGAAAGCAACTATCTTGAAAATGCATGGTGCAATTTTATGTTTTTTATGGACTTGAGAGTACGGTCAGTTCTTGCATTGAAACATATTTCTTCTCCACTCTCAGTTCTCTGCTGCATTTTGAACACTTGCACACCTTGCCAATTAGTCAATGTTGACAGATGAACTCTTGGAGATTGTCATCATCCTCCACAAGCACAGATAAATTGTGATATGATACTGAACACGACATGATAGAGACCATTAAAAAAAAATATTGCTTCTTCCTTGGTCCTCCTTGAGGAAGAACAATAAGTAGACAAACATTCAGCTCACTTATTAACCAATTAACTCGTACGGTACGGTATTGGAAATGAATCAAAACTTATAATATGGGTTTCGATTCCTACAATATGATCCTCGTCATTTGTTAAACGAATAGGTTTATGAACCTATACTGGTAGTAAAATTCCCAATATGACGCTCTGTTGTTTATTGACACTTTAAGCTTGACTGGATTCAAAATTTATTTGCTTACGATTGGAGGATAACACACGCCAAGAGGCCAGATTTTACAGTAAAAATTATTTTTATTTACATACTAAGCACATACAGACTTAATTTAAATGTCGTACGATCAATATTTTGTCGTGTTTTTACCCCGCAATTTCCCTTATCCTTCATGCCCTGCCCACTACAGGTGATTTATGCTTGTAGATAGAGAAAATGGAAGAAATTTCAAAATATATATTTATAATGAAAATAAAGAATTGTTTTATTGATTTGTTTGTTAATATCATTCGAAGTACAGGCAGTCCCCAGGTTATGAACGAGTTCCGTTCCTGGGGACGCTCTCAAGTCGAAAATGTAACTCCAGTAAGTCCTTGTATAATATCGGCCCGCTCAACGTTGTTTCAGTACTACGCCACTAATCTTTAGATACCCAAGATTCGTTTAACGTCCCGATGACTCAGTACATCGTCATTTTCCATCGACACGGACTACTTTTTACGGCGCATGTCCCTCTCTCGGCTCAGCTTGCTACATACCTCTCACTCGCGGAACATCACAGCGTCCCCAAGCAACGCCGAGTCAGTCTCTGTTACGACTTCACATCATTCATGTGTGTTTAAGTGCATTTGCTCTAAAAACTGTACTCTAACCATTCGAAATGGCTTCCAAGTGCCCATCAATTGCTACTGATGCTAGTGTAGTGAAGAGGCAACGTAAGACCATTACCCTTGATACGAAAATGGATGTATTAACCTGATTTGAAAAAAGGGGAACGTGCTGTGGACATAGCCGCTGTGCTAGGTCTAACCCCTACAATGGTGCATGCTGTCCTGAACAACGTGGACAAGATTAAGGTTAGTGCTGGAAGTGGTACCACTTTCAGTGCAACTAAGACAACTCGCTTTAGAAGCACTGTGATAGAAAATGTGGAAAAGATGCTGGTTATGTGGATGGAGGACCCAAATCAATGCAATGCGTCTGTGAGCCTTATGGTTATCCAGCATAAGGCCAGATCCTTGTTTGACGACATGAAGAAAACAGAGGGTGAAGGATCGAAGGAAGAGACCTTTACGGCTTTGATGAGCTGGAATCAGAGGATATTGAGGAAGTCCTGGCATCCCATACAGAAGAGCTAACTAATGAAGGTCTGCAACTGCTAACAGAACACAGTCCCATTGAAGACGATGACGACGAAGAAATTGCACAATGAACGCTAACTGCCAAGAAGATGGCAGAAGCATTCAACATGATCCAGCAAGGTATGCAAATCCTTATTGATGACGACCCAAACAGAGAACGCAGCTCAAAGATTCAAAGCAGCATTGACGACAGTCTAGGCCAGGGGTTCTCAACCAGGGGGGAATTCCCCCAGGGGGGGGAATTCAGGTTTTCAGGGGGGGGGGGGGGAACTGACTCGGGAGCAAGAGATATGTTCGATGAGAAATCAATCACAGAATTTTGGCCTTGATGTGCGATTCCTACCCAAAAGTGGCAGAAAGAGCTATCCGTGCATTGTTTCCGTTTGTGTCGACATATCTCTGTGAGTCAGGCTTTTCAACTCTGTTGCAAATTAAAACGAAGCAACGTAGTAGATTAGAGGTAGAAAATGACCTGCGTTGTGCCCTTTCAAGCACTCCTCCACGTATCCCAGAATTGGCAAAGAAAAAACAATCACAGGTTTCTCATTGACTGTAATCTTCATCTGAATAAAATTAATTACAAATTTACAATATCCTGGTATTCTATTGAACTTTTTGTTTCTTGCATTATGCTTCAGTTTGGTCTGTTAAGTAATTCATTATAAATATAAAAAAAACTATTTTACTTTTATTCAAGTTTTATGAATCCATCAACATTTTCAATTGGCATTTAATATGTAAAACTCCACTATAAAAATAATCCATGTAAAATTGTAAATGTATATGTACTAATATGGAAAAAATATAGGATTTTCAGTATTATATGCATATTATTTGGAATGCACTTTTTGAGGCAGACAATCTTGGAAAGGAGGGGGAATGACATTCTGACATATGGTGAAAGGGGTGCATGGGGCAAACAAGGTTGAGAACCACTGGTCTAGGCTGTTACACTGAGATCTACAAGGATAAAAAGAAGAGTAGCACCAAGCAGTCAACGCTGAATTTATTTTTTTGTCGCGGGACGGCAGAAGCAGCATCTTCACTACAGTCTGCAAGCGAGGAGGAGCAAGCAGCGGTGGAGGAACCCCAGTCAGAGCAGGAAGAGGAGGCAGCCGCAGAGTCTCAGTGACTCGCCACCCTCCTCCTCCGCTCCCGCCATACTCCTCCCCTCCGGCCATCTGCCTCCTCCGCTTTACTACCCACCATACACTCGCTCTACCACCTCAGCCCATCGGTGAGTACCAATACAAACTTAGTACAGTACTGTAGTTGTACGTATATGTATGCACTATTTTCAATAGAAATGGCAATGATTTTTTATATATGTAATGTATGTCATGGGGCAAAGGGAGGCTCAAAAACGTAACTCCCGTATTTTATCTATTTCTTATGGGGAAAATTGATCCGCTTAACGTTGTTTCGTAAAACGTCGCATTTTTAAGAACGTAGCCCCGACGTTAAGCGAGGACTTACTGTAAGTCAAAACACATGCTATGTGCATGTCGTACTTACGGAACAAAGTCTAAAATCCCACTACACTATATCATAGCTTAAGTCCTTATATATATCTAAAATTGCTTTATTTAAGAGAAAAGAAGAAATAGAATGACAAAATACAGTAAATGAAAATAAAAAATACTTCATCAGGTAAATAAAATACAGTTGGTCCTCGTATTACGCGGTTAATGTAACCCAGAGGGTACCGCGGAAAGTGAGAAACGCGTAAAGTGAATAACATAACATAGGGGAGTAATTGAAATGGAGTCCGGGCTGATCCCCAAACTCCACTTTTTGACGACACACAACTATGTTGTAGTAAAAATATTATCTTAACTTTATGATGGCATGCAAACACAATTAATAATTAAGAGAAATATCAATAATATTAGGTTTTTTAACACTTACATTAGTAGAAAAGATGGCTGGGCACACGGGGATGGGCGGTTGGTTCCGAGGCAGAGGGCAGATTATTGGCCCTCACCTGTATCACTTGTATCAATTGTATCACTATCCACCACAGAGGCTTGCAGGGCCTCTTTGTCAAACCCCCCAAAGTTCATATAAGTCCATATCCTCACTATAATTATCACTATCACTGACTTGGGCCGGCTGTAGTGGGTGGCGGGTGAAGAACTCGGTAATGTTTTGATGACTGGGCGACCTTGTGCGCACCATTTTCGCGCCTCTTACACAACATGGCAGATGGCGGGAGGTTTGGATCCAAAAATGGCGCGGCTTGCCAGCCGCTCTCCGCGTAATGGGGTTCACGACCGCGGATGAGAAAATGTTAGGTTCTGGCAAGGCACCGCGTTAACGGTGAAACGCGGATTGTGGGACCGCGTAATAGGAGGACCAACTGTACCAGTACAGTACTGTAAATTTAAAGTTTAACCTCGTATGTATCAGCAGATGTTTGTAAGTCGGACGTTCGTAAACTGGGTACTGCCTGTATAAGTGGAAAATATGAATGAAATATATAAACATATTTTGGTGCTAACTGCCTGTTACACTACCCTGTACAGTATATTGCCATAATAGTGGAACAGATGGTTAGCACCCAAAGGCCTTTATAGAATTTACTTAAATTTTCCATAGTTGTTTTTTGGATGATAGAAGTAACTAATAAAAATGATACCACATCTTCTTCCTTTGATTTTATTTTTATTTTTCTCCATGATCATAAATCACCTGTAGTGGGCAGGGTATGAAAGATGAAGGAAATTACTGGGTAAAACACAGTGAAAGAATGATCACATGACCTGTCATATCATATCGTTATGTGCTTTGTATTCAGTGAAATTAATTATATACCGGTACTATAAATATTCTGCCAGTAATTCTTTAAAATATATGACGGAGCCTCATATCAAGGGTTTTGTTACCATATATAAGGAATTCATTCGTCCTAATTGGAGTACTGCTCTCATATCTAGGGTGGCTCTTCTGTCCAACTGTTAGATAGGGTGGAATCAAAGGCATTTCGTCTTATTAACTCTCCTCCTTTAGTTGATAATCTCTCTTCCCTTTCTCTTCACTGCAACGTTGCTTCACTCTCTCTCTTTTATAGGGACATTAATGGGCAATGTTCAGTGGATTTGGCATCCTGTTTACCGCCGGCAAGGCCGTGGGCTCGCAACACTCGTCTTGCCCGCGGTGCCCACCGTTTCTGTGTGGATGTTGGCAAAACTAGAATAACCCGTTATAGTACAGTCCATCCTTCTTTCCTCACACAGCCAAACTGTGGAATGCTCTGCCTTCTTCTGTGTTTCCATACTCTTATAATCTGTCTCACTTCAAAAAGCTGGTTTTCCGGCATCTTCGTGGTGTAGATTAATAGTCTTTTTTTCTTCTATTTTTATTTTATCTTTACTCTATTTTTTTGCTCCTTAGGCCCCATTGGGGGTCCATGACCTGTGCCTGGGTGAGCTATTCCCCGTAAAAAAAAATAAAGCTAGCAGGACGTGCAAGTTTTCAAAATGAGACAGAATATTGACACTGAAAAAAAAATGCATGTTACAGTGCAACAAATGATAAATGTAAAATCACACAATGCCGCCTCAAGAAAATTACTTTCATTGGTACCTGATTGGCTCGCTTGCCAGACACACAGAAAATCCCAGAGATGCGCACACACATCTTAATGTGTTGTAGGAAGTTTAAAGCTCAGTGTGCAATGTTATGCATGATTTGCATTATGTGCACTGAAATAAATTTAACAGTCATGATCCCATTAATAATTTTGAGAAATAATGGTGTGACCCTCATTAACCTTACCCACATCAGTAAATGTTACTTACCAATGTTTCTATTAAGATAACGGGTAGTTTAAGCAGGTTAGGTGAGAAAGATGAAGAGATAGTCACTGGTGAATAAAAAGGGTTGATTTGCACTGAGAGGAGGGTTAACATTTCAGAGCACTAATGACCGTGACTTCATTGTTCATTTGGCCCCGACGCCTATCCCAGATGAAGGAGATTTGAGTTCAGAAGAAGAAGAGGCTCTGCCAAGTCCCAAGACAGAGGCCAAACCAAAATTTCCTGACTCAATTGCTAAGGTAGTCGACAGTACCATATCTCAGCATACAAGACAGGTAAGATTTGTCGCAGCTATTTTAACAATCTACTGAAAGTGCTCAGAAGAAGAAATTTTTTTATTTCTTTTTTTCAGGATTTTTCCTTTTTTATTCATGAACACGTGGTAGAAAACTGACAACTGTATCATGAATTCAGTGATATTTCCTGTTAAGAATATTATTTGAAATTTGAATTAAACTTTAATTAATTTATGGACATAACTTTGTTTATTTCTTTATATTCTTGTCTAATACTGGTTAGTCCCTTTATATTTTTATTGAGGAGAAAATAATATTGTACTTGTATTGTACTCGATCAAAAATTACTAACACAAGAATGGCCCTCAGGTTGTGCGCATGCTGCCAGGTGGGCTGGATATTATTGGCATCTACGTGGTGACACCTCAAGCAGAGTTTAACTCTTCTCTCAGTCAGTCTAAGCTGCGCTCTCTTCTGGCATTGGCTCACAGGACAGCATCCAGGATTCTGTTAGACACGGCAGAAGTTAGAACTGAGAAGACTATCTTACACGTTTGTTCACAGACATTCAAGTAAGATGCTGTTGAATTGTGTAAATAATTATATAGTACTGTACAGTACAAAATAGGTATGGTAAAATGCAGATAGATATTCCTCAGAGTGAGAGGGATTTATTGTGTATACTGTATCGCATATGATTTCATTATCAGTGTAAATACCTAAACAGTTTAAGAATCGGATCACTAATTTATATAATTAGGTAATCAGAAAATTGTGTGATAATAAACCAGTTTTATTTTGTTATTTATTCATTCCAGGATTTTCTGCAAGAGTGTGGATGTATCCCCCACAGCACCCAGTCTTCCAGCAAATGCTGAACTCAAGTTTCAGCGAGGAGGAATCAAATGGCAGCAGCTGAGTTACTCATACAATATCAACCTTAACTTCTGGCTTCCAAAGGACAGGTCGACACAGTCTCTCTATAAGACAATTCTCGTAAGACCTCTCATAGCTTAGTGGTTTCTCCTGTAATTGTGTAGATGTAGGGAACTGTTCCTGTGTGAGTATTTTGTGGGTAAATAATCTACTGTTCAGCTAATATATGACTGGTGACCATTAGCGGTTCTGTAATTTCTGGTGGGTGTTTTTAGACACAGTTTTGTATGCTGATTGCTTTCAGTTCTGTTCATTTTCTTGTGCAAATGCTTAGTTTTCTAGATATGGGCAAATTGAGATAGCATTCCTTTACTCGCATCATCAGCTGTGACGTGGCAGATGTATTATGGCTGTTAGTGATTCGGTAATTATGAGGGACATGGCTGTCAGTAGCTCAGTAATTATGAGTGTTTTTTGACACACTTTTTATGCTGATTACTTTCAGTTCAATTAATTTTTTTTGTAAAAATGCTTAGTTTTTTAGATATAGACGAGTTAAGATGTAGGTTAGGTAAAGTTTTGTGAGATTTGGTTTAGTTAGCACAATGATTTCAGCCATTTTTATATTTTTCACAACATAATACAGCATCCCGTAATAAAGCTAGTAAACCAATTTTCAATGAAGAACAGCGGACAATCATTATCCGAACAATTACCAACTGTTTACTCAGGGTGCGTAAAGGAGGTGTGTGTGTGTGGATAATGTATATTTAAATAATATAAGAGTACAAGTACTGTAAAGGTAATTGAGAGTTTTATTGCTTTCAGTTTGTGTACAAAAACATTACATTAAATGACGGAGTTTTGTTCCTCAAAAACCTAATGTTAAACGAGATTATCACTAAATGAGGGATAACAGCGAAGCACAGAGGGCGAATAACAGGATTAAATGGCAGGGCGGTAAACACCGAGTACGGTATTCCCTAATAAGAATAAATGAGTTTGTTATAAGCAGTTTCCAAGTTAAACGATGGATTTAACAGCAACCAAATTTCTATGTAAATGATGCAGTTTTGAGTTAAATGGTTTAGTGGGCACAAGGTAAGCCTAATTTGAACAAATTTCAAATTACATATGTCAAAAATGAAAAAAAGCTGATAAACCTTAAATTGATGTTTTTTATACACAAAAAGTAGCTCATTCCACACTCAAACCATCCTCTGGGTGACATGACAATTCAGGCAGGCAGTCACCCGGTTGACTCAGAGTCATGTGGCTTCTGCCGCGGTGTGCTGAGTGTATGATGTGACATCACCTCAGGGGAGGGAGCACGGCCAGGCTGGCAACACAGATACAGTTCACTGCTTCCACATGTGTGTTCACTTCCTACACATACATACCCATGATCTTTATATTTCTTATTTTATAGTATTTTATATGATACTGTCTTTATTTCTAAGTCACAATAAAGTAATGTAATGATTTTTCCAAAATATTTATAGTTTCATTACTGTATATGTAACAATGGCAATATGCATAACCTCTCACAGACCACGTAACCATCTCGCTGGCCACCTCATCCACAGTTCCCCCCCCCCCCCCCCCCCCCATCCTAGTGAGTCAAACATCACTAAACTGAATTTTGATGTAACATTAAGTGAGAAAGGGTATACAAAATATTATCACTAAGGCAAATTAATGGTAAACTGTACTGCTTATCATTTCAGACCTTTACTGAAATAATGTTTCTAACCAAGAGCGTGATTTCTGTCAATTTGTTGTGTATTTTACTAGGTAATTCATGTCAAAGCCAGCTCCTTGAATACTTCCTCAGACCTTGATAAAACCCTGGGCGATGAACGTGACAGAGAGTCTCATCCTCATTGACTCAGAACTCCCGGATGATGACGAGCCATTGAATTCGAGCGTAGATGAAAAACCGTCCAAGAAAAAAGGGGGCAGCCGAGGCATCATGGAGTTAGTCCCCCCAAAAGTCTTCTTTGCAGAAATTCTTGACTCTTGTGCTCCTTTAACATCTAGTAATGGGTTAAATGAAAGCTCTGGTTGTATACGTCTCACTGGAACTCTGGCAGGATTGGCGTTTGTGCATTCAAAGGTTAGTTAATATTGTCCACATAGTCTGTATGCATTTGACAAGCACTCAGAAAGTTAGTTGGTCAGTTTGTTTATTTTTAGTTGGTTGGTTGGTTTTTAGTTAAGTACAGTAGTTAGTTATTTTTAGTTAGTTAGTTTTTAAGCTAATTTTTCTTTGTTTACCATACAGAATTTGTACAATGATACATCTGCAAATATAATTATGAAATTATCATTTATATTGATTACAGGTACAGTAGTATGATAAAGAATAGTGTATTTAAGGTGTAAAAACAGATGGAAATATTCACATAAGGTATTGTTGGAAGTGAGTAGGAGACAGAGTTCAAGAACATACAGCCAAGTGTTGTGTGATTTTGGCATGAGAAAAGGGACTTTATTGTGTGAATCTCTGGCTCAGGCAACTGTGGGAGAGGCCCGTTCTGCCGTGTTGATTGATCTAGTTCGCTCTGTTGTGGCTAGATGGGAGATGCACTGTGATTCCCTTGTGGATGAACCACCATCACACCTCGTTGGCCCCATCATCCACGAGCCTCCACGTCGAGTATTTTTAGAAGGTAAGTTACATGTTATGTGTTAATCAATGCTGTATTAATTGACTTTAAGTAGTATTGATGTATTTAGTGTTGTGGTTTCTCTTAGGTTTTGAATATACTGTACAATATGTATTTAATTTCTCTGTGTTAATAGGGTTAGGATACAATATAGACCTTATTAAATCTAAACAAGCTAAAAGCTGTACAATATTTCCACTTGGACAGCAAAAAAATTTAGCTGTGTCCTCCGTACTAACTGCACAATATGAGAATGATAAACAAATTAATCAATATGGTGTTCATATGAAAGCTGAACCTTAAGTGATCATATATATGATGACACTCATTTACTGGCTGACTGAGTTCTCTTTGTGTATTTATATTATGTAGTGTTAAAAAAATTACTGAACCAGATACTGTACTATGATTTAATAACCATTTGAATAATGTTGTTGTTGTTTTTAATGTAAGCAATTTATTATGATTAATTGCAACAGGTAGAGCTTGAAATTATGAAGAGGCTTTATTTTGAGGATGATAAGCATCTAACAGCTAGTTCATTTGCATTTTCTCTCTCTCTATTGGAAGATGCCATCAGCCACCCAGGCAAATCATGGACACTTTTTTGTGTGTTTCAGGAATATTTAGGTTGTGAAAATGTTTCAGTACTATCAGACTAGAACCCTGTGGGTATCAGTCTGAAGAGTACCGTACATTCTCTCTACAAGTCTCATGTTAATAAGCCATATTTGTGTGATAATGACAAAAAATAACCTGGACTTCTATCACCTATATATTTGTGCAGGTGGTGGGTTACCTGTGAGTTTGTGTGATTATCTCTTCCCTGGTGACACCTGTTCTGATGCCTGCCAGTCTGCCAAGGAGCTGCTCAGTGTCAGAGTTCGTAAAGAGCATGTAGATGATACCCTCGAAACTCATGCAGGTCAGGAGATTAACATAATTACACAGTGCAGTACTATACTTGTATAAACCCATTACCTTAAATTTCAATGTTTATCTTAACTTACAAGTCTCGCTTTTGCTGTGACAACTTCAGATTTCTTTTATAGACACAGTGAAACCTCTATTTAATGGACTATATAGAGAGAGGAAAGTCTGTTATATCGAGGGTCCATTAGGTATGAAACTTCCATCTAATGAACTATATCAAGATGAAATCCGTTATATGGAGGTTTCACTGTATTCAAACAACCTTTGGTTTGTCACTTCTTAAAATTCAGAACTGGTGGCACAAATGGTTTGTGCCACCAGTTCTGAATTTTAAGAAGTAAATTGTGTGCTTGAAAACCCAGGCCAGTGAAACAATTAAAAGCAAAATTCAGTCAAGAATGTCAACTTGATTTTTTCCAATTTTTCAGATGCTGCAGAGGTAATGGATGGAGGTGATGTGGATGCCGACGGAGCACAACAGCTGGAAGGTGACGGTTCCAGCCGGGAGGAAACCTGTTCCATCAGTTATATACTATTAGCTGTCATTATTGGCGTACTAGGTATTGGAGTATCGTATATCGCATTGCTAGGGACAAAGGCTTTAACATAATGTCATACATAATTTTTGTAGGTTGTTAATCATTGAGACACTATAGGTAAGTTATCCATCAGAGCAGATATGTGTTCCTAGACACCCAAAGAACATTTGAGATGGAATTTTTGTACTTTAGAAGAAAAAATATATATACTGTGGCAAACCATGTTATTCAAGCCAATGGATAATTTTGTGTACCAGTAATGGTTTTCACACCTGTTCATTGTTGATAGTGTTCAGGATTGTTGGGCTGTGTTGTGGTTTTATGCTCTTCATTACTTTCTTTTCCTGCTCAGGGTCATTATTCCTTACATCTATTCCTGCACTGAATGTATGCCAGATCGGGATTCTAATATTAAACAGTTTTTCCTAACAGTTTACTCACTTGAAGGTCTGCATTTTCATTTCTCAGCTGAATAAGGACTTGAAAAAATTAAAGTACTTCTGTAGTTTTGTGATTCTTTATTGATTCGAAGGTGTAGATGACAGTTATATTTCAGGAACTGGAGCTATGCAGATGAGGAGAAATGTGTTATTCAAAAGAAAAGAGTGTGTGTGTGATTTAACATCTATTCTTGTAATGGTGAGGAACTGTAAGTGTGATGGCACAAGCTTAATTTATTCAACGAGAAGAATTTTGCTCAACTATATAATAACTTCTTATTGTATACTGTTGTTACTATTTGGATAAAGCCAAGGAATCTAATATCTATCTGTCTGTTTGTCCGTCTGTTCATTTATGTCTTGTATGAGTCAGGCTTAACTGTAAAGCTTCTTCCTATACACAATCCTCATTAATGCATGTCTTTTCTGGTGTGGCTGGATGTTCTTAGTCCAGCCTCCTTACCTGATAGAGAAACATTGTCAAATACAGTACTGTAGATGGGTAGCTCAAGTTTTTTTTGATGGAGAAAGTTTGCTTTTGGCCCACCCAGTGTCAAGTTTTGGAAGAGAGAAGAAAGTGTCTGACTTTGTCAAATTATGATAGACATGTTTCACCAAACTTTGATAGGTACACAAAGAGACAGATAGAGTTCACCAAATTGTGATATGTAATGTGCATTAGTTGATGTAGGTACGGTATCTGTGTTAGGGAAACTGTGTAATAAATCCTTGGCTTTTATTTTCAGTAGATTACCACCCACGACAACTTAATGGCTTATCATTTTGTCCTGCCACAGATAATCTCTGGTATAATGTATTGGACTGTCACATGTAAACTTCAGTGACTCTTCCTTTATGTTCCGAGGCAGCTTGGTTGTTTTTGTTTTGTTTCTTCCCTAAAGAGGGTTGTTAAATTTCTCCATAACTTCAATGATTTTTGGCTGTGCTTAACCTTTCCTGGCTTGAACCATGGATGTTTTTCATGCATAGGGAATTTTTTCAAGGGTGACGTAATGCATTTGTTGACCAATTGTATATTGGTTTATTTTTTTCCAATTTGTACATGTGTTTTGTGTTAATTTTTTAATGATAACATAGATTGATATACAGAATACTTTTTGTAAGTTGAAACAGTTTGTTCTGATGAATGTGGTATAATACGTGTTAAAGAGTCTGACTTATTGAATTTTGTACACATTTTTGCTTTATGATTTATTTGGTTGCCAGATTAGGGGCTGTTGCTTGCTTCTTTTGGCTCTTTCCTAAATACGCTTATTTTATTATGACTTACTGTGTCTGATTGATCTATCAATTAATTTCCTTTTAAAGAGGCAAGAATAGAATATACTTTTTTACATGAGAAACATGAAAGTAAACAAATAATACTAATGTAACCAGTATATAAATTCAATGAACAATATTATATAAAAAAGGAGAGTGTAGGGAAAATTGAAGATATTTTTGTTTTAGCAATTTTTGCAGTCGGTGGGTACAGTACTTCTGCTTAATACCTTACCTCTTTCCTGTCACTTTCTATACTTGCCTAGTGTTACTTTTGTATAATTTTCCCTCTTTAAGATGTCTCTGCCTCTTGATTCATCCCACATATAAGTAGAAGAGGAGGAACGATAATGCAGATAGATTTAAGTCTCTCAAATGTATGGTACTGAAAGTTTACCTGTTAAAAGAGACATTCAAATTAGATTCGGAGTTTTACCAGTCTGTTGTTATTAGGAACTTTAGAAATGCAATGTCGATGTATCCTGTACACGTGTTTCAGTAATAATTCATGATACAGTAAGCTTTCACATTATCAGATTTTGAAGTACTGGAACTCAAGGTTATTGCACACTTAACCCCTTCACTGCAGAGACACTACTACTGTTTTAATTTGACTAATCCTAGACGATTTTATTCAAGCCAGAGGGGTCCCATACGCAAGGGATTAAAAAGAATAACATTTAATTTGCCATTCTACTAATATAAGTTGTGGACAAAGGGTATGCAGGAATGTATGGCTCAGCATTTATTTTCAAATGTGAGAACAAACTAAACCAAACAAGAGTTGTAATTTATGTAGTGAATATTATTTTTGTCTTTTTATTTCTGCCATGGGAGAATTTTTTATTTTCATATAAAACCTAAAATTGCAATTACCGGTAAAAAAAATCAACCTGAACATGAATACTGTACTGTATTGAGGTTAGATAAGTCTAATTCTCTTCAGTTGTTTGTACAGTGCTGTATTTTCCTCCCCTTACCTTGAACAATAATACCAAGTCTGACTCAGTTTACATAGTGTACAGTACATGTATAAACCTTTATATGACTAACACACAAACATAGAAAATGGCCATAAAATAATAATAATGATGATAGATATTGTATACAGTAGTGTACTTGTTAAAAAAATAATTAACTGGATATTGAAGATAATGGAATTAAAAACCCCAATAATATATCGCTCAAGTTCAAGTGTATGTTAGTAAAAAAAAATTGAAGTAGGTAACAGTAAGTATCCATAATTAATAGATGATCATTGATTTATTCGAGAACCCTAAGTGATTACAGTACTATATTTTAGGACATGCCATAAACAGGAACCTAAAACTAGATTATTGTGATGATATGATCAGACTTTTTTCCTCCTGGTTTTTAGGTTCCTGTTTATTGCATGTCCTAAAATATAGTACTACTGTAATCACTTAGGGTTCTTGAATTAAAAAATGCCCTTGTAGTGTACAGTTTATGCTTGAATATGGTCAGTCCTAATTAGTTTGATAAAGTGAAGTCTTACTGTATGGAGAATTACACACACTAATCAAGATTCCATTCTGTGAAGGTTCTGTACTGTCTTAAAGTATAGAAATTTGATGCATGTGAAAAGGTGCTCAATTTAATGTTTTATGTTTGAAGATTTTTGACAGCAGGATGAGTGAATGATGGTCAATATTATGTTTTTTGTACAGTTTGAGAAAGGAATTTATACAGGATATTTTTTTTTCGAGAACCTTAAATAGGGTTCTTAAATAAAAAATTACTCTGTAGAAAAAATTTATGGCGTATCCAGGAATGTAAGTGGGAGTTTCTGTAAATGGTATGTACAGTATTTATTAAATATTGTTGGTGCTGACAAAACTACTACAGTATACAGAAAATTACTTAGTTTGCAGAGAAGTTCTTGGCAGTATGTGGCACATATTTATTAAAAGTCATGTGAATTGAGCTTTTTTTTGTGTGTGTGTGTGTATTGTTTATTTGCCTACACTTATACTGTGCCTGCTAAATTGTGTGGTGTATTTTGTGAGATATGGCAACTCTATCGAATGGTTATCTAGCATTCTTAGTCTGTCTTCTGTTGTGAGTCTCCTTATAGCCGTGTCTGAGAGTTTTAATACGATGTTAACAAAAACAAAGTTGCCACACCTCTCAAAATGTGCCAGCCATTGTACCAGGTATAAGTGCAAATGATTGTACATTAATATAAATTGTGCTTTAAGGTCGATTCAGTGACAATTAAGAATATTTCAAAACCAGTGTCTGATGGTTATTGCCTAAAACTACATAGAAAAGAATTAGTTACAGTACAGTCAACCCTCACTTTACGCGGTTAATATAACCCACAGGGTACCGCGGAAAGTGAGAAACGCGTAAAGTGAACAACATAAAATATGGGATTAATTGAAATAGAGACCGGGCCGACCCCCAAACTCCACTCTTTGACGACACACAACTACAGTGGGGTATGCTATAACGAATCTAATTGGTTCTAGAACCTTGTTCATTATAGCATTCGTTCGTTATAGGATTAATCCGTTCCAGGCCCCCAAATACAACCACTTAACACTGAAAAATATAATATAAAATTGTAAAAATTGTAAAAAAAAGTGCATAAATATGCATCTAAACCCCTGAAATAAAGAATATCATTAATATTTGTAATAAAAAAACAATAAATTAGTAAAAAAAAAAAAAAAAATTTTTTTTTTTTTTTTAAATAATGTTCGTTGTAGGAGTTTCGTTCGTTATAGCATTCTCAATTTTATAGGTAAAACCGTTCGTTATAGGAATATTCGTAGTAGGATTCGTTTGTGGTATGCACAAACAATTAATATAGAAGAGGTTAGGTTAGGAAAAATATAGGTTAGGTTAGGAAAACTAAAAGTTAGGTTGAACACTTATGTTAGTAGAAGAGATGGGTCGGCATACGGGGATGGAGGCTGGTTCCGAGGCAGAGGGCAGGCTACAGGCCCTCAGGTGAGTCATCATCACTGTCATCCACACTTGTCAGGGCCTCCCTGACAAATCCCTCAAAGTCATCTTCACTGTCTCTACCTCTATCACTATCACTGGCTTGGGCTGGCTGTGGTGGGTTGCGGGCGAAGAACTCTGTTATGCTTTGCTGACGGCTGGTGTTTATGTTGTCGTGATAAACCTTGAAGTAGGTCTCCATAGTCTGTAATAGCTGGGTAGTGAAGATTTCATACCTGTTTGCGTCAGGGTCGTCAGAAAGGAGGAGCTTGATTTTCTCAACGCACTCGATGGCACCCCTAACATTACTATGGGATAAGCGGTGTTCTTCTTGGGATGACGCACCACCTGCCTCTTCACTGACGTCGTCATCATCTACCATCTTGTTGGTAGTCACATCAGGATCCCTTATCACCTCCAGGATGTCGTCGTTGGTGGTCTCGGAGAAGCCTGCAGCTGTAACACTCTGCGCAGCTTCTCTGGCAAGGTCCACTGCTATTGCAACAGTCTGAACCTCACCAGTCACAGATTGACTCTGCCTTACGCCTGGAATGCCTTGCAACACATGTCTCCATGCGTGACGAACAGTTGCTACAGACAGCTGATCCCATGCCTCCACCAAGAAGTCCACAGCTTTCTTGATGTTGAATATTCTCCAGAATTGTTTGAAAAGTAGCTCACAAGTAATTTCTCCGTCTTGAGAAGCACCTGGTTGTGGAAATACTTGATCATAGAAGCACCTGTAGCCTTAGTGATCTTCATGTGCTCCTTTATCTTGGCTGCATCCTTCTTTATCGTCCGGATCGTAGATTCGTTCACACCATGCTGGCGCGCCAAATCAACCTGTCTTGTTCCTTTCTCTAACTCTCGTAGCTTAAGGAACGTCGTGTCTTCTTGGGCTTAGGGCGGCTGGGTCCAGGCAAGGAAAGGTTTCTCTCTGCTGGCGGTGGTCTGGCGGAAGCCATTTTACAGAACAATGGATGCACGATTACACGGTGTGGCCTTGAGGGATGAAACTGCCGCGGCTAGGTCAAGCGTCTTCTTTCCTCCCTCCCCCGGGTGGACACGTCTTATTACTTTAAACCAATTACAGCTAGCAGTGGAGAGAGGTAGGGATGCATGGCCAATCACAGTCTGATACGTCATATGACGTCACTGATAATGCAACAGAGACATGCATTCCGCAACCTTACCGCGTGGCTTGCCCAGGCGGAAGCTGGTGGGGCGAATCTAAAAATAGCGTCGAGCCGGACACACTCCGCGTAAAGGGGTACACGCACCGCGGAATGTGAGCATCCTGGGTTCCGGCAGGGTACCGCGGAATGTGGGACCGCGTAAAGTGAGGGTTGACTGTATATAGAACTGAATAAATTATAATATGATGTAGCTAAATAGAAAAGAATTGCCTCTTGAATGGTTCACTTCCCACATTGTCTTTAGAATTTTCTTAAAAGAATCCAGATGGAATATTCCTTAAGTTTACTGTACAGTCACCCGCAAAAATCCTGCTGCCTCTTCTCCTGAACCACGAATCTCGAGATTCAGACTCGTGAATCTGAAGCATATTTGGACAGAATGACGTATCAGTGCCTACTGCTTCAGGTTCATGAGTCTGAATCTCGGAGTCTGTAGAACAGCAGGAGAGAGAACGGGTGACTGTACAGTATACTACTAGAAGAATTACCGTAGACATCATTTATTTTATCATTCTATACTTAACAACAGGAAACATCTTTGAGGATTGGTGCTTATGGTAAACAGGAGCTCCGTAAAATATAAAAACACATGAGTTATTATGACTGTGGATCTGGAATGTATCCGTTTCTGATTTAGAATTCATGAAGCTGAGAAATTTTATATTTAGTTTTTTACTAAAATATTTATGTATAAAGGAATGATATAAAGGTGACTTGTTAAAATGTTAGTTTTCTTTTTCTTCTGATAACATGATATTTTAAGCTGTTTGAATTACCTAGTGAGAGGAATACAATAATTTATTTATTAATCTCCCCATTAGCCAGAATCTTCAATCCCCAGAACTTTCCAATACCTGTAAAAAAATTTTTAGCATTCTGAGAGAAATCTCTGTTCCAGGCATTCAAAAAATTTCTGAGAGATTGCAGCATGTGCCAGCACAGGCCGAAGGTATGGGAGGGTAGGCTCAGATTACAGGGCTGCCTCAATTATAGCAATGGTTACGGGCATGAAACTTGTTGCAAATATCGAAATTGCGAATAGTGGAGCAATTTCTACCATAAGAAAATACTAATGTAAATAGGGGGGGATACAGGCATCGCCGCTATGTTTCACCTCGCTGTGGTCACCGCCGTCAAATTTTAACACTTGTTTTACTCAATTCATATAGAACAAAATAAATAAAGAAATAAGGGCATAATATCAAATAAACATCAATAACAAACACTTTGAGTTTATTAGGCATATACCTTTACAAGTACAGTATACTTTACATATTTGAGTGTTTGAATGTTTATGTGCGTAGGTGTGTGAAGTAAGTTTTAAACATACTGTTAATTTACCTCTGATGTGCTGTGTTGCTTGCTTGCTGAAGTTGGCATTAGGGGAGAGGGTGAAGGTTTACTGGGGGTAAAAGGAGGCTGGGGCTGTCAGCCACCTCACTCTCCTTCTTACTGCCAGCATAGTCAGCCAACTCACTCTCCTCACTGCCAGGGTCGTCAGCCACCTCACTCTCATTATCACTGCCAGGGTCGTCAACCACCTCACTCTCATCGCTGTCAATTTGCACTGAAAACTGTTGTCCTCCACTGGTTGAAGACTGTGGTTCACTTGTTGAAGGCTGTGGGTTTACACTGGTCTTGAACAGCTGCTTAAAAGCTGTGTTCTGTTCGGATTTAGGTGAGGTGGTTGGTGCACTTGGGGTTGAAGGTTTGGCCGCAATAAATGCATCATGAGTCATTTGTTGCACATTCTTCCCCTTCTCCTCAAGCACCTCGTAGTATGCTCGTATGTCTTTCTTGACATTGCGGATGATAGTGCAACTTCGGTCAACATTAGGGTTCATTTCTAATGCCATATCCGTCGCCATCTCAAATCAAGAAATAAGCTTCCTTAGGTTTTGTACAGTGAGGAGTTATGTTGGAGTTTCATCTGCATCTTCTCCCATTGCAAGTGGCATTTCTTCCTGCTGAAGCCTCTCCGGTTTTGTCAGGTCTTCATTGGTAAGTTCTGCATTGTGAGAGTCGAGGAGGTCTTCTACATCAGCGTCATCCACTTCATTGAATTCAGCCTTCTTTGCAAGAGTCACAATAATCTTCCTTATTGCAGGCACTGAAGGGAACCAACGAAGTTGTGCACACACTCGGGCCACAGCTTACGCCACACACCGTTCATGTTCTGTTGTGTTATTGCCTCCTATGAATCACTGATATTTTTTTATGGCTTTCCTGGTATTGTAGTGTTTTTTCCACAACTCCCAGATTGTAGGTTCCCTTCTCCATCGGTCCCCTCAATCAGCTGCTCCATGATACGCCGAGTGTAGAGCGCCTTGAATGTAGATATGACGCCCTGTTCCATGGGTTGCAGCAAAGCCATGGTGTTGGGAGGCAAAAACACAACTTTAATGTTCTTACACCAGTCAACCATAGCTGGTGGATGACCTGGTGCATTGTGGATCACCATCAGAGCTTTATCATCAAAATTAATTTCCTTATTATAGCGACTAATGTGACCGGACACATAGTTGAACATGCAATCGTGCATCACAGACCCTGTCACACCACGCCAGACGACCCTCCTCAGAACATGGGGTGTTTCAGACCGGTCCACAAGGAGAGGTTTTAACTTCAGGTCACCCTCAGCATTTCCACCAATCAATAGAGTGAGGCAGTCCTTGGCAACTTTGAATCGCGGTGTGGTCTTTTCCTCCTTAGATATGTAGATCCGTGAAGGCATTTTCTTCCAATCACTGTCTTTCCTTCTCTGTGTTCATGTCTTTTTAAGATATCCAATTTCACGTCCAACGTAACTGCCACACGTGATCTCTTTGCAACATTGCTGGGAGATTTAATAGCTGGTCGCTTAGGCATTGCGAGATCACACAAAACACACGCCAGCACGTGTGAGACTGAGACGAGCGGGAGCTTGTGGCGGAGGAATACGTACATGTGCTGTCCTACTCTACGGTTGAGGCGCTCGGTTCAAAATTTTTGCTCGTAAGAATTTGAAAATAAACGGGGCAACCATTGCGAATAGTGGAAATGGGTAACAATAAATTGATTGCGGATAAACGGGGTTACAAATACCGAGGCTATGAGGTACAATTGACTACTATTGTACTATCATGTGACTGCATGGGATGCCTATGATTAGTTGATGTATCTCACAGCTTATCTTTTCAAATTCTAGTGTCATGACACTCTTAGTTCATTGTCTGCTGCCATTGTACAAGCTTGTTTGCTCCCTCGCTGCTGTTGGCGCATACGATCTGTGTTGTGCAGTATTGTACATTACTATACCAGGATATAATCAGCCAAGAATATTGTTAATTCAATGTCAAGATGTAAAAAGTGACTACAGTTACGTTTGCTGTGCTCTATATTCAGTAAGCGTGACAGTACCATATGTACAGTACTGTATGTAGCAGTGGACAATGTATGCATACTCTAGGCTATTGTGTAGAGGGTGAAAGGACAGTTTACAGTGTCTGTACATCCCCGCCTTCATGGAGGGAGAGAAGAGTGGTAGTTAGCAACACCTGCTACAGGAGAATGGCAAGCAATCCTGTATCATCATATCACCATATGGCCTGCCTGCATCACAAGCTCAAGGCAACAGCATCTGCTGGTGAGTACAGTTAAGTGTATAGTACAGTACAGTAGTACAGTATATTTTGTTTAATTAAAATTTATTGTACGTGTACAGCAGTGTTTGCATAAATAAACACAGCTCTGTGTCTGTCTGACTGAAGTTAAGCCTTCATAGCAGGGTAGTTTAGACATGGAATCATTCACCAGTGCCCGGAAAAAATTCCATAGATGTGCACTTTTTTCGGGATAAGAAAATTTTTCTCAATGCCGTACTTAGAAATCTCTCAAATCTGGAAACCAATTAATCCAGCTAATGGGGAGATTACTATATTTGAATGTATTCATGTAGACAAAGGTTATGTGCATGTGTGTCCAAGTCTTCATTATTCCTCTATAAAAAGCAAATGGCTACAGAAATTGTACTTGTACCACAAATACACAGAGCTCTGTAACAGTACATTATACATCTTATTGTGTCTGCTATACTGTACTGTATATGCTTTATTTAATATTCCAAAAACTTTCTTGATAACAGGGTAAAACTAAACAATATGTGATGTGTATTTATCAGTTGTTTCAAATGCTGCTAGGTCTACACTAGATTCCTAAAGACACCACATCCATAGCCCAGGGTGTTTACCGTCACTCAATCATTGAGTTGATGATCCTGTGACTACCTGTGCTTGATATAAAACACTTGATCTTTTTTAGGTGCCTTTGGTTGTGTGACAGGCATTTTTGGGGTATTTGGGAGATATCCCTGGTTTTTTGAGGGATAAAGTTGAGGTTACCTCTTGATGCAGATGCTCAGCAAGACAACAACAAATTGACAGTCCGATCACGAAAATCAGGAGAAGGAAGGGTGTTAAAACGGCAGCCAGCTCCGTGGCATCAGATTGGGTCTGATCACAGTTGTGGTAAGGTGGACCAAAACGCTGCTCCAACTTATGCAGTATCCCTGTCATCTTCATCTTCAGGATTCTGTTTGCAGAGAAGGACTTAATTCTAATTTGTATTGCACATTTACATTTTGTCAGTGCTTATATTTATACAGTACACTGACCAGAAACTCAAAACTATTAAGATATCACAATACGGTATTAGATTACTGAGTAGCGTCTGGGGAAGAATTTTACACCCCTTTGATATTACCACAATATTACCACAAACTCATCTAGACAAGTTATAGCACATATACTCGAGCTTGGAATATTTTGTTTGCCATTATACAGCTGACTATAGTAACTTTAAGAGCCAATGCAATCTGACCATTATACTTCTAAAGGTCTAAAAATTATGTTTAAGTTAGGACATGAGCATCATGCATGGCACAGTATATATGGGAAGAGGAAACAATGGCATCCATTAAAATAATAAAAGTTTTGTGTACTTTTCATGTTTCAGAAAAAAGAAGGATTAGGAGTAACAATGATCACACGCACCAATATGGTTGAGTAAGCGAAAGTAAACTTGTTTTAAAGAATCACACACATTTACACACACACACACAAACAAACTAATCACCCATTGCTCTGACACAAACACATTTCAATAAACAGACCATTCTACCAGATGTGGTGTGCCGAAATTATACCATGCTGAAAATATTCTAGGCTTGCACATTTCAATCAAAATATCATTGAAGGCTTGAGGTGTGCTGAGATTACCCTTTGGAATAAAATATTAGGTTAATTGAGTTAAGCTAAGTTAGGTTAGGTTCTGATCGAACTTCACATGCCTAGAATATTTTCAGCACAATATAATCTCAGCACGTGACACCAGTACACCAATTATTCATACATTTGATTAAATACAGGAACAAGAGGGGATCCTTTCTGGAGGGCGAAGGAGGTAATGGCGGTGAAGACAGCGTTGGGCAGGATTAAGTGGCGACAATCGGCTGCATTCAGCACATAAATTCCTGTATCAAAATAGATGTAATTCTCCTTCAGTGTCTTCTGCATTCCCTCCAGTGTGTCCCCAACAAGGACATGATCTTTTTTTGCCATCATGTTCTTATATGCCAACTGGTAGTCTGGGTTAGGGGAAACCTGTTATGGGCAAGATTTGTAACATAAGAATACAAGGGCACAGGTATAGTCCTCTTCACTAGTGTGTTTACAGGGGGCTCGTTATATAAATACAGTATTACACAAATCATTATCTTTGAGATACTTATTTTAATATTGTTTAATTTGATTCCATAGTATGTTTACTATTACACCTGTACTAGCTTCCTTCTGTCGGATGTACCATAAACACAGGACTGCCACACTGCACAAAACCTGACAAGCCCCTGTAAACTCACTAGTGAAGGGGACTGTATAGTACAGTACTACCTACTGTATTTATTTTATTTTCATTATATACATTATTTCATGTGAGTTAGTTACTTTTGAATAGCATGTGAACTGTCAGGTGTCAAAACTGATATAATATATGTATGAAAATAACAGACTATATTTACTGTAGTTGACAATGCCAAGATAAAAAAATATATATAATTATTTATTTAATGTAGAAAATTTCATAAAACTGTATCAACCTTAGATATGACTGGGCTTAAAATGAAATATATTTTGTATACTTTTTGAGATCTTCAGTAGGAAAGCATATTACTGTTACTGTACTTTATAAGAATACCAAAAATGTTAAGCTTATTGATTTAAACTCACGGGTACTGTGCAAATTAAGGAATGAATAATAACTTTGTAAAGAATACGGTAAAGTTTAACAAAACACGATATCTTATATAGTACACAGTGGCGGATCCAGGAATATCAAAGGGGGGGAGGTGTTCCATGAAGAACTTTGTGGGTAGGAGAACATGGCAAGCACAACATTTTTAAGCCATTTTGAAGCCATGTGCACTTGATACTAGAAGATATTCTGAGGTCAATAGTAATTAATTTTTACTCTACAAAAATGCCTGAGTACTGTATGTATATTATATATGTTGTACTGCACCAAATAAAAAGTATTGGAATTTTCTGATGAAAAGGAGGATGGTCCGGACCCCCTGAACCCCCCTGGATCCGCCCCTGGTACAGTACTGCATTACTGTACATACATACGTGTATACTGTACTTCTCACATGAATGTCGATACTGTAATTCTTTTAAGACCAACTTAACAAACCTAACTATATGAATAATGAAGCACCTTAAGATATTCTAGAGGTGCAGTGTCCCTGACAGTGCCCAGGGAGAGTGAGGAGCTTCTAACGACGTCGCTGATAGAGGATATAGCAGGGAGGGCAGGTCCCACGGCCAGGGCAGAGACTAAATTACTGGTGTAGTGAGCCAGCAGCACCACATGCAGCAGCATCAATATCAGCAGCACCAGGCGGGACGACAATCTTCGGTACTCGACTTCAGTTCCTATACAGGAAAAAATCTTTATTTTGACTGTAATCAGAAGCATCTGGTTGACTAAAGGAACCCTGACTTTTTCTGGTGATGGCTCAGTCGTGAGCTTGAGTCTCCAACGAGGAGAAGGGGTTGGAGGTGGTGTAGGTTGTGTACCACAGCACTTTTTCCATAGTGAATAACAAACTCAGACCTTAATTAACGTGTTGACTTGCTAAGCATGTTGTGAAATTTATATAATAAAACAATGACAACAAACACAGAAATAAGTAAATAAATACACCACATGAAAAGTTTACATGCAACACCTCCACTGTGGCAACCCAAAGAAAGATGGCAGAGGAACTCCTTGCCTTGGATACAGAGGATCCTCATGGTTATAATGAGTGAGTACAGGATATAAATCTTCCTCACCTTGACCACACAATGCTCCGAGGACAATAGTGACCGAGTCGGAAATGCGGAATTTCTCTTTTCCCTTCTCAGTGATGGAGATGAGGTACAAAATGATAGCGAAGACTACAATGGAAGCCACCAGCACCGCCCACACGTATAAATGGAACTCCTGTGTGAAGGTCGTCCATGTCTGGTCATTGGTAGAGGGTTTCTTCATCACCATCCTGTACCTGTTGAGGAAATGCCTGGAGTCGTCCTCTGTTCCTCATAAACATACTGTACTGCACAAGACTGGCTAAGAAAACTCTTGCAACTCTCACGTGTTGCACTCTGGAGTGTGTAGTGGTACCCGTACTATCCCCTGACTAACATTTTTTAATGCTCTCTTCTCCTTCCCTCCAACCCCAACCTACCATCATATTCTCTTTCTTGTTTCTCTCCCCCTCTTTCTTCCTTCTTTCTCTCCAGTCCATATTAACTTTTCACCTAACATGTACAGTCTCTTTCAAGATTCTTCGAACACTGCTAATGACAGCTGGCAACTCAAGGCCGTATGTTTACTATAGTATGTAGTAAAAATTATGAATGAATTCAAAATTTATCAGTGATTGATTACTTAGTTCCCCGTTGGTTAATTAATAGTTGGGCTTTGTTGTTTCGTATTATCATTTTGTGCTAGCTGCAGTTTCGAAGAATCTTGAACGAGACTACACCATCAGCTGTCATGTAGATCAACACTGTACACCATCAGCTGTTGTGTACACCAACACTGTACACCATCAGCTGTTGTATACACCAACATTGTACACTGCCAGCTGTCATGTACACCAAAATTTTACACAGTCAGCTGTTGTGCAAAACCAACATTGTACACCACTAGTTGTATACTACACCAACATTGTACACCTTCAGTTGTGTACACCATCAGCTGACATGTACACCAACACTATACATCATCGGCTGTTGTGTACCCCAACACGTGCATCATCAGCTGTCATGTACACCAACATTGTACAACGTTAGCAGTTGTGTTCCTTGTTTTTGTTTGATTCTTCTGGGTTAGGTTAGGTTTAGTGTGAAGGTGATCATTTATATGTATTTTATGCTTGATTGTTTATGGACAGTCAGATGTTTGAAGAAAATGAAATACGTACATAGAAATTATCAGTAATCGGCAATTATTCTTATTTAGTATCAATATACTGTATATATATTGACACTAAATATGAATAATTGAAGGTATTAGGTAGAAGGCAGCTACCAAACAGGGAGGTACTACTGCCTGGGAAGATATTGTGTTCTGACCTCACTAGGGGAAAGGTCACGGCAGGGTTAGCTCCCGAGGGGTAATTATCAGATATGGCCAGTGCTATGTGTGGTCTTGGGTGTGTGAGTTTGTTGACCAAACTGGAGTGGTCCATGGAACAATTGGCGAGGGCCAAGGAAGAAATTGAGAGGACCACGTTGGAGAACCTGAAATTAAAGGAAGAGCTGGCGAAATTAAAAGGAGAGCCAGTGTCTGACGAAAACTCAAGCGAGTAGAAGGTGGTGACTTGTGGGAAGACGAAGCTGGTGGTGAAGAAGTACACCAAGGATACGACAACAACAGCTAAGTGTACCAACTCGTTCAGTCCCTTGATAGACGAATTGGACGTTAGTACAGTCAGGGACAGGGATGACAAGGAAGGTATAAAAACTTTAATTGTTGGTGACTCACAGGTAAGGTACTTGGACAGGGCCTTTTGTGGTAAAAACAAAAATAGGATGAGGGTGTGTTTGCCAGGAGCTGGGGTGGGGGATATAATTGACAGGATGGACAATATCTTGTCTGGTAATGGGAACAAACCCATTATCTGCCTCAGTGCAGGAGACAATGATATTGGCTGGTGTAGGAGCGAGGAGCTTCTTGATAAGTTCATGGCAGCTATAAATCGTATTAGGACTAAGGGAGGGATCCCTATCATATGCGGTGTCCTGCCGAGAAGGAGAGTTGGCAGTGAATGGTTGTCAAGGGCAGTTGGTGTCAACGACCGTCTTGGCAGATATTGCAAGTCAATATCAGTCCCATTCATTGACAACTGGGACAACTTCTATGGCAGAAGGGACCTTTATGCTAGGGATGGGGTGCACCTGTCTAGGGATGGAGTAGCAACCCTGGCTGGAGCTCTAGAGGGGGCAGTTCAAAAGATATCGAAGTCTTTAAACTGCTAGGGGAACATATGGGCACGGGGGTGGAGGAGACTGCAGTGGGAGCGGGTAAACAAAGTGAAAGATTACAGGGAAATAGTGTTAGGAATGATGACAAAACTAAATTAGACAGGGAGTTTAAAACTAAATGCGGTAAAGGGAGGACTCAGAACACGACTAACTTAAATGTATACTACGCGAACAGTAGAAGTATGAGAAACAAAATGGATGATATTAGGGCCTTGGTATGTACCGAAAAAATCGATATAATAGCATTCACTGAAACATGGATCAACCTAGACACACGTGAGTTACCGGTCGAATACCAAATTGCGGGTTACAAACTGTTCCATACCGATAGGCAGACCAGAAAAGGAGGCGGAGTAGCAATCTATGTTAGGGATAATCTGAAGTGTGAAGTAAATAAGGAAATAAAAACTGAGCGGAATACAGAAACAATTTGGATAGAATTAAGCGACGGTAGGGAAAAATTAATCACAGGAGTAATATATAGACCTCCCAATCTTGATAGAGTCAATGAGCGACTTATCTGGGATGAAATGCGCAGGGCTTCCATACACAACAAAGTCTGTATAGTAGGCAACTTTAACCTTGGCCAAATAGATTGGACTGACCTTACAGGTAACTCAGAATCAGAGGATTTTCTCGAGACGATCCAGGACTGTTTTCTAAGTCAACATATAACCGAACCCACCCGGGGTAATAATATACTCGATTTAGTTCTGTCAAACAGAGAAAACCTCATTAGCAGTGTCGAGGTAGGGAACGAACTTGCAAACAGCGACCACAAAGAAATTAGATTCCAGTTAGATTTTCAGGGCAGACGTAAGGAAAATTCCACTAAAGTACCAGATTTCAAAAGGGCGAACTTTGACAGTTTAAAGAGGCAGCTGAGAGAGGGGGGTGTCGCGCTTGGCCGTGAACCTGACAGATGACACAGACCAGATAACAAGATCTGAGATTGCCGAGTTCCACGTCAATTTAAATAGTGAGTTACGTAATGCACAAAGGCAGAACATATCATACAAAAAACTCAGATCAGACAACAATGACCCTAAATGGATAAATAATTATTTAAAGAACATCATTGGCCAAAGGAAGGCTATAGGTAGAAGGATAAATCATGGCGAAATTCACCTCCGGGACTATTATAGGGTAATGGCGAGTAGGGTTAAAACCGAGATAAGGAAAGCAAAGAGGAATAATGAGGTAAGGATAGCAAGGGAGGTGAAGACAAATCCCAAAGGATTCTACCAAATGTATCAAACTAAAACATGAGAAAAGATTGGACCAATACGGTCAGACGCCGGCGAGCTCACTGATAACGACAGAGAAATGAGCAATAATTTGAATAAATATTTTTCAACAGTTTTCACCACCGAAAATTCAAACATGATACCCGAGTCACTGACTCTATTCAGAGATAGTGAAGAAAACAAATTAAGTGAGATAGTAGTGACTAGTAACGATGTTAGTAAGCAAATAGACAAACTAAAGCTTAATAAGTCACCTGGTCCCGATGAGATATTTGCCAGAGTATTAAAGGAATGTAAGGAAGAGCTTAATATGCCCTTAGCAAAGTTGTTTAACATGTCCTTAAAAACAGGTGTAGTACCAGAATCCTGGAGGATAGCGAATGTAATACCGATTTTCAAGAAGGGGATAGGTCACTATCCTCTAACTACCGCCCAATCAGTCTAACATCAATCGTAGGCAAATTACTGGAAGCAATCATTTCAAACTCTATTCGAAATCACCTGGAGAAGCACAGATTGATCAATGATTCCCAGCATGGCTTCACAAGCGGACGTTCTTGTCTAACTAATCTATTAACATTCTTTTCATCAGTTTTCGAATCGGTGGACGAGGGGCACAATTATGATGTGGTATATCTCGACTTTAGCAAAGCCTTCGACAGAGTCCCCCACGAAAGACTTATTAGAAAGGTAGAAGCTCATGGCATCAAAGGTGACATCCTTAAATGGATTAGAGCGTGGTTACAGGACAGGAAACAGCGAGTGAGCATTAACGGCACTAAGTCCCATTGGAGCAACGTCACAAGTGGAGTTCCCCAAGGCTCAGTACTTGGACCATTATTATTTATTATATGCATAAACGACATAGATATCGGCATAGACAGCAACATAAGTAAATTTGCTGATGACACTAAAATAGGACGTGTTATTAAATCTGACGAGGACTCAGCAAAACGACAGGAAGATCTAACCAAATTTTTCGAATGGTCTGAAAAATGGCAGATGAAATTCAACGTGGACAAATGTAAAGTACTCAGTATAGGAGATGTAAACAGGGAAACCAGATACCAGATGAACAGCGATGCCATAGAGAAATCCGACTGCTAGAGAGATTTAGGAGTAATGATAAGTAGGACCCTTAAGCCAAGTAAACAATGTGTTTTTGCTCGTAACAAGGCTAATAAAGTACTTGGGTTCATACAAAGGAGTGTTAGTTACAAGACTAGCGAGGTCATCCTAAAACTGTATCTTGCTCTTGTGAGACCACACCTGGATTACGCAGTTCAGTTCTGGTCACCGTATTACAGAATGGATATAGAATCCTTGGAAAGAATTCAGAGGAGAATGACAAGACTAATCCCGGGCATTAGGAACCTTGAGTATAGAGACAGGTTAAAGTATTTTAATTTGCACTCCCTCGAGAGACGTAGAGCGAGGGGCGACCTGATAGAGGTGTACACGTGGAAGGCAGGGCTAAACAAAGGGGACATTACAAAGGTACTCAAACTATCCAACCAGGAGCGAACTCGTAACAATGGTTTTAAATTAGACAAATTTAGATTTAGGCGTGAAATAGGTAAACACTGGTTTGGAAACAGAGTAGTGGATGAATGGAACAAGTTACCAAATATCATCATTAACTCGAATACGCTGAATTGCTTCAAACATAGGTTGGATGCTCATATGAGCAATAGGGGTTGGGTGTAAACGGGACTGCCCAGTATGGGCCAATAGGCCCGCTGCAGTTTCCTCCATTCTTATGTTCTTATGTAATGTGTTGTCTAATGGTAGACCCTGCTGCCATATGGCATCACGAAAATTGTGACCAAGTTCCAGGTTGCTGATCTGACTTTCTGCTTCACTTACACGCAATTGCAGGGTCTCAATTGTTTCTCATACCATTGACAACACAACATACATATATCGTTTCTCACTTTTGATCTTTTTTTTTCATTTTTGTATTTATAGTTCTTTATTATTAATATTATTATTATTATTACAGTTACTGTATTATTATCATTATTTCATTATTTTATTTTGTTTGTTTTATCATAAATTTTATTTATTATGAATTATTATGACTATTATTTATTATTATTATTATTATTATTATTATTACGTTTTCGCCCCCCAGGCCCCGATATGGGTCAGTGACCAGTGTCCGTGTGGGCTAATCCCCGTAAAAAAAAAAAAATATATATATATATATATATATATATATATATATATATATATATATATATATATATATATATATATATAGTACAGTATGTGGTAATGTAGTGGATACCTCCCCTACAAACGCTGTTTGTCGCTGAGTAGCCGATCCCGCGAATTCCCCAGTGTAAGCCTCGTGGTCTAGGTCAACCAGCGCCGCCTTACATGACGGAGGTCAACTATTAAGCCACGCCTACTTCCGCTGTAAAAGACCTGACCTCGTGGTGACCACTCTCTCTTTCTACCTACACCAACCAGCAAGCAACACCACCTCCTTCGCTGCTGCCTGGCGGCCCTCGCTCCCGCCGGCGAGCATGGCGACCCACAAGCTGTCCTCCTCTGAGCATCCTCACCAACCAGCTCTCTCTACATCACGCTTGTAACCACGCTGCCACTTCCCAGCGCCAAGCTGCATTGTACATCCAATACAACATGTATACAGAGAACACAGTGTGAGATGCCTTTCTCCATCCCATCCTGAGTGTGAACCCAAACATCACGTACCCCACAGTAACAGTAAATAGGAATAATTGCCGTTTACTGATAATTTCTATGAGTGAGCTATATTACTGAATACATCTTAAAATATATATATATATATATATATATATATATATATATATATATATATATATATATATATATATATATATATATGCTGATAACCACAAGGAAAAAGAAAACACGAAGTTCCCAAGCGCTTTCGTGTAATTCACATCTTCAAGGGTGAATTACACGAAAGCGCTTGGGAACTTCGTGTTTTCTTCTTTCCTGGTGGTTATCAGCATATACCTAGATCACGCGCACCTACAGTGATTTACTTGCATATATATATATATATATATATATATATATATATATGCTGATAACCACAAGGAAAAAGAAAACACGAAGTTCCCAAGCGCTTTCATGTAATTCACAGTCTGTACTCACCCCTGATGATGTGAATTACACGAAAGCGCTTGGGAACTTCGTGTTTTCTTTTTCCTTGTGGTTATCAGCATATACCTGGATCACGCGCACCTACAGTGATTTATTTGCTTATGTATATATATATATATATATATATATATATATATATATATATATATATACTGTATATATATATATATATATATATATATATATATATATATATGTATATATATATATATATATATATATATATATATATATATATATATATATATATATATATTTTCCCGTGTGATTTTATCAAGATTTATCTTATCCACGTTTTCATTGTGGATTTTCATAATATATATATATATATATGTGTGACCTGTGTGCCCTGGTGGACTATTCTCATGAAAAAATAAATAAATAAAAAAATAGATGTATTCAGTACATTCGATATAGCTCTGCCAGAGAGAGGGGAGTACAGTACAGTACAGTGCTGTACTCTATATACTGTATATGAGATACGATAGTACAATTGAGACACCAAATACAATATTCAAGTAATAAAAAAGATAACTCACTGTGTACGAGAGACTGGCAGGAGAAAATCTATAGCGGTGCTTCTCTCGTGTGTAATATCGAGAGACGCTACAGCGAAGTCAGCGACGTCATCCACCAGATCTTTTACCATCCCCGTCCACCTTCCATCCTCCACAGAGCCCCACTGTCCGTCTCGCGAGGGTCGACATGAGTATCTAAACTCAAAACCAAGTAGATTTAATAAATTAAAGCTCTGCTCAAAACAAAGTCTCAGGGTCGGATCCAGGGGTACCATTTTCATCAGAAAATTACTATTGACCTCAGAACATATAATAATATCAAGTGTACATGGCTTCAAAAGGCCCATGATATTAGCAAGATTAAAAAAAAAAGCTGGATTAGCTCGCACTGCTCGCCATGTTCCCTACCCACAACTTCATCCCCCCCCCTCATTTTGATATTCCTAGATCCGCCCCTGTGTCTAGGTTTGAGTAACTGCAATCTTGATATAATTGTGAGTACAATAGGGCCTACCAACAAGCGTAAAGGTTAAATAAGGTTTGAGCGTGAGTCAGTAACTGCACTCAATAATGGTGTAAGTCTACTTTACATAGTTTCACTCAAAACCAAAATAAATAATGGATTTGTACAGGTAAACAGATAGATAGATTAATGGAGAGAATAAAGCCAGTTCACACTCTAGGACTAAAATACTAGTATTTTATCCTAGGTACGTACGAGCCCAATGTCATATAGCAATCGATGATGCCATACCGGCCCATTTGGTGGACGTCGGCTGCTCGTTGATACCGGAAAGAAATTTATTTTGCCCGTCCAGACGGGAAGCGCTGGTGCCCGTCTGTATATTGTTGAAGTTAGTTAAAGATTCACATTCATGGTCTTGGACCCAATTGACAGTTCAAATACTTTTATTACACCCAATTACGTCCTCAAGATACAGATTTGTATTAAAAAAAATATCGACTGTGAACGCATGAAATGTGGATGTAATACAAGTTATAGGATGAAGATCTATAATAAATGTGTCGTACCTCTGGCACCTCGAGGATTTTTCCCGCGCGATATTTTTTCATTTTCAAACTCAGTCTGTCTGTGACCTTGACGGAGTGAGGTTATAAACTCGCGGACGTTTAAATCCACTGGCTTACGTGTGTGTGTGTGTGAATATTGTTGACTGCTTATTGTGGATAATTGTTGGGAATATTTGGTGATATTTCCTTGTGTAGTGAATATTGTGAATACATGTTTTAATAAACCCGTTATCATTGACCCATCATGCCTCATCGTCCCTATCGAGTGCTGAGAAACAAGAGAGGAACTGAGTTTACTTTAGCTCACAGTAATAGTGATAGTGAGGGTTGTTATGTGAGATGAGTGAGGCCACAAGCGGTAACGTCTCAAGACCATTCAACACAACAGCAGTGGCGGCTCGTGCATAGGGCTGCAGAGCTGCAGTTCCCCCAGACACTCACTGCCAGGCGTATGATTCCTTTAGACAGACAGCTGAATAATACACTACCAACAAATATATCATTTTATGTTATTTAATTATTTTCAATACGTTGCTAAGTGAATTTTCATTAAAATCAGACCAAAATTTAAGTTACTTTCATAGTTGCTGTCAATGCTGTACGATTCATGTCTGTTATTATTGGCGCCGCCGCCGCACAATGAACTGCACTTGAAGCAGCTCAGCCTCGTACAACGTGTTTACATTGCGTGTGGACGGTGTGGTTAAATTGTGCTTTCTTTAATTAACCTTTGACGATGGAAAATCGAGTGAGGTAAATAAAGGATTTTAATGAAATAGTAATAAACAATTTTGCTACATCGAAGAGCAGACACGCCGACTTTATTTTCAATTAATACTGGTCCATCACCACCTCGGCCATCCCTTCAACCACCAACACTACTACCATGCCCTGGGAATTCGTGGACATCAACTACAACTCATACCTGAGGTAGGTCAAATTTGTGTATCCTACTGTTGTGTGAGGCTTGCAGTCCCTCCATTTTATTTTTCACGAGCCGCCACTGCACAACAGTATTGGGTGTAATTCCTCCCCTCCCCCTCCAAAGCAACTTAATATTCGCTGCAGTATCCAGTGGTGAGTGACTGAGTATTAATATCCTTATTCCCGCCGTACTGCAGGATCGTGAGTGTTAAAAATTTTGTAAAATAACAATGAATTTCAGCTTAACTAAAGTATGCATAATAAATATTCATATTGGAAATGAAAAGATTCAATACATCAGTGGCGTAGCTAGAGTGTGCCGCCCGTGGCGGCCCTTGAATTTGCCCCCCCCCCCCCCGTGCCCCCACAAAAAATACATATTGCACAGTGACTCACTCTTATATATATACGGTATATATATATATTAAATAGTTTGTGTACCATTATAATATTACTGTACTTTCACATACTCAAATATAGTATGCTTTAAATACACACCAAACATACTTAAACTTTATAAGTAACAGTTAAACAAAAAGCAAAAACGACATATAGGATAGGGAAAAAAGTAAAAAAGTGTAAAAAATTAGGACCATCTTTATTTCTGAAATGAAAACTACAACTTTCTACAAAGTAACTTTTCTTGTTTTTTTGGCAAATTCTTCAATGACATTGTCAAAAACTATTTCATCTGTCAATTGTCGCTCTATAGACAGTATGGCAAGATTTCTCAACCGCAAGGTGCTCATAGTAGATCTTAAGTAATTCTTGATCAGTTTTAGTCTCGAAAAACTCCTCTCACAGGTAGCAACACTAACAGCAATTGTGAGGAAAATCCTCGGCATTATTACTATATTTGGAACCGAGTTCCCAAGGTTAAACTTTTGAATAAACTGCAAAAGTTCAAGGGGGCCTTCTTACCACGTCTGTATTCCGTCTTTAATAGTTATAGCAGCAACAGCAACAAAATGCTGAAGTCTTTTTCTCTCAACGAGGAACTCCTCTTTATCAATGTCGTCGTGATCGTGATCTATTTGACACTCATATTTATCATCCAAAAGATTCAATGGGGTAAGGAAGGCATATTTCTCAGCAAGTTCATGAAGCTGTTGAAATCTCAAAGTTATTTCTTGGATCACTCTGTCCAGCGAAGAAAACATTTCTCTCCTCAATTCAATGTCGTATGGCAATTCAGCATCTCGTGATCCTTCACTTTTGGGTCTGCTCATCACCCATATCTGCAGCTACTGGAGACGTTAATCCTTCCCTTTGTATCGGCGGCAAGTTAATCCTCGTCGTGTCTGACCTAACACCTGACCCACACCACATGAGCTCACTGGCGTACTTGTTTGAAGTTGTTTCCTTAATCCTCAACAGGTTACAGGTTGTGTGTGTGGCGGGGGGGGGGGGGGGGGCATAGCAAGGGTGTAGCTCATGACGTGGCCGTGATGATGTGGGTCAGGTGTTAGGTCAGACACGACAAGGATTAACTTGTCGCCGATACAAAGGGATGGATTAACGTCTCCAGTAGCTGCAGATATGGGTGATGAGCAGACCCAAAAGTGCCGCCCGGGGCGGACCGCCCCCCCCCCCCGCCCCCCCTAGCTACGCTAGTGCAATACATTGATATTATACATATTTTGAAGGTACGGCAAACTGCATAGAAGGTATGTTTTCTGGAGTTTTTTTTACTCCTTTCCAAAGATAAATTTAATTTTATGTGAAATGAGCTTCAACCCAACCTAACCCTAATGAATAATAAATTAATAAAAGGTAATAACTATATAAATAAATAAGATGAAGCAGCTCAGTCTGTTTCTCCCACGTCATAAAGCGTCTGTATCTACCAGCTCAAGAACACTACCGGGGTAATAACCCTAGACATTTTTCATAAACAATGGAGGGTCCTACACAGGACACTGAACTCCTTCCTTCCCTCGGTGTAACCACCTCCTCTAGTGGCTGGCAATTCGGTAAATAAGGTAAAAATTCAACACAAAATAGCCTTTCAATTAGTATTTTTCGTGAACATTCTATTTTAGCTGGGGCCCCTTCTGTAGCTGAGAGAGAATGCACAACAAAGGTTATCGTTGTCCATCTTTGGGTTACAATTCTATTACTTTTCGTCGCAGATTTATATTTTTCTCGATTTATTTTGAGTTTTTTATTTGACTTAAACAAGTACTTAAGTACACTCCCCAAAAAGTATCCCCCCCCCCCCCCTGGGCCTGATGTATTTGGTGTTTCTGATTGTGAGTTGCACCTTCGTTCTTTCTTCTTTCACCTGATAATCACCAAGATATCTGCAGTATTCTCAACATAATGTAATGAAATAGGATGGTGAATTGTGATACCACATGAAAACCAATAACGTTACGAATGACCTCGCTGATTTATGCACCTTAGATGCTATTTCAGCCCCAGGGGATAGGTTGCCAAATAGGAATATAAGGTTAATATTTTTTCTTGAACTGAGGTTACAATGGAGCCGCTTCGAACGAAATATGAAACACTATGATCCGATATTACATTAATTTGCAAATATAGTAATTATAGGTGTATTGTAATTACATATCCATTGATTTACTGCATTTCGACATTATTTCTACCTCAAGTGATGAATTAACAATTATTATGAATATAACATATCTCATGATTCATGCTGGTAACATTATCTGATACACACTACGAGAGGATGTCGGTAAGTCCTCCCATGGGATTGATAGTCACTATGGAGACGTCACAGACAACACGGGGCAGTATCATCGCCCTTCACGGCATAGGCATAAGCAACAAGGAGATAGATAACAAACATTGATTTATAGTTATATTGTTATTCGGAAAATGACATTTCTCCCTGTCTGTCGTTGCAAGCTGTGTTTTCCAATGAGTCTCGGGAACTAGTATTGGTCATAGATTTCCAGCAGAAAGCATCCACTATTTGACTGCCGTTGATTTATTTTCACTACATTAATATTATTATATTATTCGACTAATGATGGAACACGGTGATTCACTATAATTAAAACAAATGCCAGAAATAATAACTGCCAATCTCACAGCTACTAGGAAGGCAGGCTTACCAACATAATGCAGGATTCACAATTAGTGATCGGAAATATTCGTCCTTTGTGACATTGTATCGACAAGAAAGGGGTCCGGTACTCTTTTGGGAGTGTTTACATTTTGGTGGGAGACGATGTTTACACTCCGTAACTATATGTCCCGCGTTATGTGATACTCCTGCGCATGCTCAGAGTTGAATTTTGCTTGGCTAGTCGCAAGACCTTTCCGAATCTTTACCCTTGCTTGTTTACATTTTAACTCTTGTCTGAACGGACCACCGTTTTCGTGACGACATCGATGGCTATATTATGCATGGTCAAAATACATGATAGTACACGAGCTACGTCAGAGACGGCCTTCAATACGGGCTACTATGAGGGAGAATCATTGTCGAATTACACTACCCTACCACTACATTGTAAAAGTCATAAACAAACCGCAATTTACTTATTATTTACAGTAAGTTAATGTACATGGATGAATATTCTATTAAAGTAAAGAAGAATGTCAATTTATCAATTAATAAATTCAACATAATCTACCCTGGCTGGAAGTCACACAACATACTGTAGTGGATACCTCCCCTACAAACGCTGTTTGTCGCTGAGTAGCCGATCCCGCGAATTCCCCAGTGTATGCCTCGTGGTCTAGGTCAACCAGCGCCGCCTTACATGAAGGAGGTCAACTACTAAGCCACGCCTACCTCCGCTATTTAAGACCTGACCTCGTGGTGACCTCTCTTTCTACCTACACCAACCAGCAAGCAACACCACCTCCGCTGCTGCCTGGCGGCCCTCGCTCCCGCCGGCGAGCATGGCGACCCACAAGCTGGTCCTCCTCTGAGCATCCTCACCAACCAGCTCTCTCTACATCACGCTTGTAACCACGCTGCCACTTCCCAGCACCAAGCTGCATTGTACATCCAATACAACATGTATACAGAGAGCACATTGTGAGTTTCCTTTCTCCATCCCATCCTGAGAGTGAACCAATATCACCTACCCCTACAATACTACACTCCATAAGAACATAAGAACATAAGAATGGAGGAAACTGCAGCGGGCCTATTGGCCCATACTGGGCAGTCCCGTTTACACCCAACCCCTATTGCTCATATGAGCATCCAACCTATGTTTGAAGCAATTCAGCGTATTCGAGTTAATGATGATATTTGGTAACTTGTTCCATTCATCCACTACTCTGTTTCCAAACCAGTGTTTACCTATTTCACGCCTAAATCTAAATTTGTCCAATTTAAAACCATTGTTACGAGTTCGCTCCTGGTTGGATAATTTGAGTACCTTTGTAATGTCCCCTTTGTTTAGCCCCGCCTTCCATTTATACACCTCTATCAGGTCGCCCCTCGCTCTACGTCTCTCAAGGGAGTGCAAATTAAGATGCTTTAACCTGTCTCTATACTCAAGGTTCCTGATACCCGGGATTAGTCTTGTCATTCTCCTCTGAATTCTTTCCAAGGATTCTATATCCATTCTGTAATACGGTGACCAGAACTGGACTGCGTAATCCAGGTGTGGTCTCACAAGAGCAAGATACAGTTTTAGGATGACCTCGCTAGTCTTGTAACTAACACTCCTTTGTATGAACCCAAGTACTTTATTAGCCTTGTTACGAGCAAAAACACATTGTTTACTTGGCTTAAGGTTCCTACTTATCATTACTCCTAAATCTCTCTCGCAGTCGGATTTCTCTATGGCATCGTTGTTCATCTGGTATCTGGTTTCCCTGTTTACATTCCCTATACTGAGTACTTTACATTTGTCAATGTTGAATTTCATCTGCCATTTTTCAGACCATTCGAAAAATTTGTTTAGATCCTCCTGTAGTTTTGCCGAGTCCTCGTCAGATTTGATAACACGTCCTATTTTAGTATCATCAGCAAATTTACTTATGTTGCTGTCTATGCCGATATCTATGTCGTTTATGTATATAATAAACAATAATGGTCCAAGTACTGAGCCTTGGGGAACTCCACTTGTGACGTTGCTCCAATGGGACTTAGTGCCGTTAATGCTCACTCGCTGTTTCCTGTCCTGTAACCACGCCCTAATCCATTTAAGGATGTCACCTTTGATGCCATGAGCTTCTACCTTTCTAATTAGTCTTTCGTGGGGTACTCTGTCGAAGGCTTTGCTAAAGTCGAGATATACCACATCATAATTGTGCCCCTCGTCCACTGATTCGAAAACTGATGAAAAGAATGTTAATAGATTAGTTAGGCAAGAACGTCCGCTTGTGAAGCCATGCTGGGAATCATTGATCAATCTGTGCTTCTCCAGGTGATTTCGAATAGAGTTTGAAATGATTGCTTCCAGTAATTTGCCTACTATTGATGTTAGACTGATTGGGCGGTAGTTAGAGGATAGTGATCTATCCCCCTTCTTGAAGATCGGTATTACATTCGCTATCCTCCAGGATTCTGGTACTACACCTGTTTTTAAGGACATGTTAAACAACTTTGCTAAGGGCATACTAAGCTCTTCCTTACATTCCTTTAATACTCTGGCAAATATCTCATCGGGACCAGGTGACTTATTAGGCTTTAGTTTGTCTATTTGCTTACTAACATCGTTACTAGTCACTACTATCTCACTTAATTTGTTTTCTTCACTATCTCTGAATAGAGTCGGTGCCTCGGGTATCATGTTTAAATTTTCGCTGGTGAAAACTGTTGAAAAATATTTATTCAAATTATTGCTCATTTCTCCGTCGTTATCAGTGAGCTCGCCGGAGTCTGACCGTATTGGTCCAATCTTTTCTCGTGTTTTAGTTTGGTACATTTGGTAGAATCCTTTGGGGTTTGTCTTTGCCTCCCTTGCTATCCTTACCTCATTATTCCTCTTTGCTTTCCTTATCTCGGTTTTAACCCTACTCGCCAATACCCTATAATAGTCCCGGAGGTGAATTTCGCCACGATTTATCCTTCTACCTATAGCCTTCCTTTGGCCAATGATGTTCTTTAAATAATTATTTATCCATTTAGGGTCATTGTTGTTTGATCTGAGTTTTTTGTATGGTATGTTCTGCCTTTGTGCATTAAGTAACTCACTATTTAAATTGTCGTGGAACTCGGCAATCTCAGATCTCGTTATCAGGTCGGTGTCATCTGTCAGGTTCACGGCCAAGCGCGACACCCCCTCTCTTAGCTGCCTCTTTAAACTGTCAAAGTTTGCCCTTCTGAAATCTGGTACTTTAGTGGAATTTTCCTTACGTCTGCCCTGAACACACGCAATCGTACAACTCACTTAAAAACACAATAAATTAATCGAAACCTCAGGAATAGAACATAAAATAGGGAAATAAAGGAATTATGAATAAATGGAGTGTGGATAGAGTTGGACAGATATATGAACGATATGAGTTGGGTGTAAACGGGGCTGCCGAGTGAGGGCCAATAGGCCCGCTGCAGTTTACTCCATTCTGTTTCAATTTCAACAGTTATTCCATATTATAGGAAACGAGATCCTAGTGCTGTCACTAGATACCCCTGTACATTGTTACCAGAAGCATCTGGCAGGAGTCTCAAAATCATATTAAATTAAACATATGGCATCACAAAAATTGTGACCAAGTCCCAGGTTGCTGACATGACTTTCTGCCTCATTTACACACAATTGCAGGGTCTCAATTGTTCCTCTTACTATTGACAACGCAACATACATATATTGTTTCTCACTCTTGATCTTTTTTTTTTTGTCTACAGTATTATTATTATTTTTTATTATTATTATCATTATTATTTTATTTTTAAAATTTTTATTTATTATGAATTATCATTATTATTATTATTATTATTATTATCATCATTATTATTTTATTTTTAAAATTTGTATTTATTATGAATTATTATTATTATTATTATTATTATTATTATTATTATTATTATTATTATTATTACATTTTCGCCCTCCAGGCCTCGATGTGTATATTGGACCACTGTCCCGCATGGCAGTAAACAACTGAACAGTGACATCACTCACATGACTGACCTTTTTCTACTGCTAATGAATGAATATGATGTATTTCTTTGTGTACGAACCTCTGCCCTGCGTACTTAATATTGGAAGAACAAATACTGTCACTGTATACAGCCTTAACAACATCAACCTAGAGAAGTCGACTTGTGAAAGAGACTTAGGGGTACTTGTAAGCCTGGACCTACGGCCTAGAAAACAGTGCGTTAATGTTCGAAATAAGGCAAACAGAGTATTAGGCTTTATATTGAGAAGTGTAAGTAATAAGAGTGCAGAGGTCTTATTGCAAATATATCTTGCGCTAGTCAGGCCGCACCTCGATTATGCGGTTCAGTTCTGGTGCCCTTATTATAGAATGGATATCAGTTCACTGGAGTCGGTGCAGCGAAGAATGACGAAAATGATTCCGGAACTTAGAAACCTTCCATATCAAGATAGGTTAAAGAAACTAAACTTGCATTCCCTAGAAAGACGAAGAGTGCGGGGAGATATAATAGAAGTATTTAAGTGGGTGAAAGGAATCAATAAAGGCGATATAGATAAAGTTCTTGTAATATCCGAGCAGGATAGGACTCGTAGCAACGGATTTAAGTTGGATAAGTTTAGGTTTAGGAGGTAGATAGGAAGGAACTGGTTCACAAATAGGGTGGTAGATGAGTAGAACAAGCTTAGCAACTTTGTAGTAAGTGCGGGAACGCTGGAAAGTTTTAAAAGGAGGCTAGATAGACTCATGGATGAGAGAGTGGTAGTAACTCTCGACAGGAGCTGCCGTGCACAGGCCAACCGGCCTATTGCAGACTCCTTATTTCTTATGTTCTTAATAGGCAAACTGTACTCCAAGCTTTTTCAATAAATTTGTTAAACTGAAAATTGCCCTCCAGGCCCCGATGTGGGTCAGTGACCTGTGCCCCGGTGGGCTAATCCCAGAAAAAAACCCGGTACAGTAATCCTCCATTCTGATGTTTTTATGCCTGGAGGTGAAAAAAAAAAGATTAATATGAAATGGCCTAGAAAAGCGGCATTAGCGTTCGTGAAACAGTGAAGATGCATTAAAGTACGTGAAATAGGAAAGATACATTAACATACATAAGTTAGGGAATAGGTTAGGTTAGGAACCAACATTAAGAACGTACGTGAAGTTGGTGATCTCTTGGAGGTGGGAGAGAACACCGCCAAAGACCCCGCCAATAGAGGTCGTCCCGTCCATCTTGGTCTTAAGGATGGTGTGAGGAGACGCCTGATGTGGTGGAAGACCAGATAAACGAATAGAATAATAAGTTAATAAATAAATATAAGAATAAAATAATTTCTTGTTTAGTTTGTCATTCGGTATGAGTCAAACCCATGACAGAATATTATTGGAACTCCGTCGGATCGTTTTCTGAAGATACCACAGTTACCTAAAACAGTGACTGCTATAATAATACAGTGCAGTATTCTTATTTTATCTTACTCAATGACGGATGTAGTAAGTAAATGACCTGTATTTGTGATCGGATATAGTAACACAACACAGTAACACTAACACAGTAACACTAACACTGTAACACCAACACTGTAACACCAACACAGAAACACTAACACAGTAACACCGACAGTAACACCAACAGTAACACTAACACAGTAAGACCAACACTGTAACACCAACACAGTAACACTAACACAGTAACACCAACACTGTAACACCAACACAGTAACACCAACACTGTAACACCAACACAGTAACACCAACAGTAACACTAACACAGTAACACTAACACTGTAACACCAACACATTAACACTAACACTGTAACACCAACACAGTAACACCAACACAGTAACACCAACAGTAACACTAACACAGTAACACTAACACAGTAACACCAACACAGTAACACTAACACAGTAACACTAACACAGTAACACCAACACAGTAACACAACACAGTAACACTAACACAGTAACACCAACACAGTAACACAACACAGTAACACAACACAGTAACACTAACACAGTAACACCAACACTGTAACACCAACACAGTAACACAACACAGTAACACTAACACAGTAACACTAACACAGTAACACCAACACAGTAACACAACACAGTAACACTAACACAGTAACACCAACACAGTAACACAACACAGTAACACCAACAGTAACACTAACACTGTAACACCAACACAGTAACACAACACAGTAACACTAACACAGTAACACTAACACAGTAACACCAACACAGTAACACTAGCACAGTAACACTAACACAGTAACACCAACACAGTAACACCAACAGTAACACTAACACAGTAAGACCAACACTGTAACACCAACACAGTAACACTAACACAGTAACACCAACACTGTAACACCAACACAGTAACACCAACACTGTAACACCAACACAGTAACACCAACAGTAACACTAACACAGTAACACTAACACTGTAACACCAACACAGTAACACAACACAGTAACACTAACACTGTAACACCAACACTGTAACACCAACACAGTAACACAACACAGTAACACTAACACAGTAACACTAACACAGTAGCACCAACACAGTAACACCAACAGTAACACTAACACAGTAGCACCAACACAGTAACACTAACACAGTAACACCAACACTGTAACACCAACACAGTAACACCAACACTGTAGCACCAACACAGTAACACCAACAGTAACACTAACACAGTAACACTAACACTGTAACACTAACACAGTAACACTAACACTGTAACACCAACACAGTAACACCAACAGTAACACTAACACAGTAACACAACACAGTAACACTAACACAGTAACACTAACACTGTAACACCAACACAGTAACACCAACACAGTAACACTAACACTGTAACACCAACACAGTAACACCAACACAGTAACACTAACACAGTAACACCATTACTGTAACACCAACACAGTAACTCTAACACAGTAACACCATTACTGTAACACCAACACAGTAACACCAACATAGTAACACTAACACAGTAACACTAACACAGTAACACCATTACTGTAACACCAACACAGTAACACCAACATAGTAACACTAACACTGTAACAGTAACACAACACAGTAACACTAACACTGTAGCACCAACACAGTAACACCAACAGTAACACTAACACAGTAACACTAACACAGTAACACTAACACTGTAACACCAACACAGTAACACCAACACAGTAACACTAACACTGTAACACCAACACTGTAACACCAACACAGTAACACCAACACAGTAACACTAACACAGTAACACCATTACTGTAACACCAACACAGTAACACTAACACTGTAACAGTAACACAACACAGTAACACTAACACTGTAGCACCAACACAGTAACACCAACACAGTAACACTAACACAGTAACACCAACACAGTAACATTAACACTGTAACACTAACACTGTAACACTACACAGTAACACCAACACAGTAACATTAACACTGTAACACTAACACTGTAACACTAACACAGTAATACTAACACAGTAACACCAACACAGTAACACTAACGCTGTAACACTAACACAGTAACACTAACACAGTAACACTAACATTGTAACAGTAACACTAACACAGTAACACCAACACAGTAACACTAACACAGTAGCACTAACACAGTAACACTAACACAGTAACACCATTACTGTAACACCAACACAGTAACACCAACATAGTAACACTAACACTGTAACAGTAACACAACACAGTAACACCAACACTGTAACACCAACACAGTAACACAACAGTAACGCTAACAGTAACACCAACACTGTAAACACCAACACAGTAACACCAACACAGTAACACTAACACAGTAACAGTAACACTAACACAGTAACACTAACACTGTTACACTAACCCAGTAACACTAACACAGTAACACCAACACAGTAACACTAACACAGTAACACTAACACTGTTGCACTAACCCAGTAACACTAACACAGTAACACCAACACAGTAACACTAACACAGTAACACTAACACTGTTACACTAACCCAGTAACACTAACACAGTAACACCAACACAGTAACACCAACACAGTAACACTAACACTGTAACACTAACACATTAACACCAAAACAGTAACACCAACACAGTAACACCAACCCAGTAACACAACACAGTAACACCAACACAGTAACAGTAACACTGTAACACTAGCACTGTAACACTAACACATTAATACCAACACAGTAACACCAACACAGTAACACCAACCCAGTAACACTAACACAGTAACACTAACACAGTAACACTAGCACAGTAACACCAACACAGTAACACTAACACAGTAACACTAACACAGTAACACCAACACAGTAACACCAACACAGTAACATTAACACTGTAACACTGACACTGTAACACCAACACAGTAACACCAACACAGTAACACTAACACTGTAACACTAACACATTAACACCAACACAGTAACACCAACACAGTAACACCAACCCAGTAACACTAACACAGTAACACCAACACAGTAACATTAACACTGTAACACTAACACTGTAACACTAACACATTAATACCAACACAGTAACACCAACACAGTAACACCAACACAGTAACACTAACACAGTAGCACTAACACTGTAACACTAACACAGTAACACCAACACAGAAACACTAACACTGTAACACTAACACAGTAACACTAACACAGTAACACTAACACAGTAACACTAACACAGTAACACTAACACAGTAACACCAACACAGTAACATTAACACTGTAACACTAACACTGTAACACCAACACAGTAACACCAACATAGTAACACCAACACAGTAACACTAACACAGTAACACTAGCACTGTAACACTAACACATTAACACCAACACAGTAACACTAACACAGTAACACCAACACAGTAACGCTAACACAAACACAGTAACACTAACACCAACACAGTACCACTAACACAGTAGCACTAACACTGTAACACTAACACTGTAACACTAGCACAGTAACAACCAACACAGTAACACCAACACAGTAACACTAAGACTGTAGCACTAACACTGTAACACTAACACAGTAACACCAACACTGTAACACCAACACAGTAACACCACACAGTAACACTAACACAGTAACACTAACACAGTAACACAGTAACACAACACAGTAACGCTAACACCAACACAGTAACACTAACACAGTAACACAAACACCAACACAGTACCACTAACACAGTAGCACTAACACTGTAACACTAACACTGTAACACTAACACAGTAACAACCAACACAGTAACACCAACACAGTAACACTAAGACTGTAACACTAACACTGTAGCACTAACACAGTAACACCAACACTGTAACACCAACACAGTAACACTAACACAGTAACACCAACACTGTAACACAACAGTAACACAACAGTAACACTAACACAGTAACACAACACAGTAAGACCAACACTGTAACACAACACAGTGACACCAACACAGTAACACTAACACAGTAACACAACAGTAACACCAACACAGTAACACTAACACTGTAACACAACACAGTAACACAATGCAGTAACACCAACACACTAACACAGTAACACAACACAGTAACACTAACACAGTAACACTAACACAGTAACACCAACACAATAACACCAACACAATAACACCAACACAGTAACACCAACACAGTAACACCAACACTGTAACACAACAGTTACACAACACAGTAACACTAACACAACAGTAACACCAACACAGTAACACCAACATAGTAACACAACACAGTAACACCAACATAGTAACACCAACACAGTAACACCAACACAGTAACACCAACACAGTAACACCAACACAGTAACGCCAACATAGTAACACAACACAGTAACACCAACATAGTAACACCAACACAGTAACACAGCACAGTAACACCAACACTGTAACACCAACACAGTAACACCAACATATTAACACAACGCAGTAATACAACACAGTAACACCAACACAGTAACACCAACACAGTAACACAACACATTAACACAACATAGTACCACAACACAGTAACACAACACAGTAACACCAACACAGTAACACCAACACAGTAACACAACACTAACTCCAACACAGTAACACTAACACAGTAACACCAACATAGTACCACAACACAGTAACACAACACAGTAACACCAACACAGTAAAACCAACACACTAACACAACACAGTAACACCAACACACTAACACAACACAGTAACACCAACACAGTAACACAACACAGTAACACCAACACAGTAACACAACACAGTAACACCAACACAGTAACACCAACACAGTAACACAACACAGTAACTCCAACACAGTAAAACCAACACACTAACACAACACAGTAACACCAACACAGTAACACAACACAGTAACACCAACACAGTAACACAACACTAACTCCAACACAGTAACACCAACACAGTAACACCAACACAGTAATACAACACAGTGATACAACACAGTAACACAACACAGTAACACCAACACAGTAACACAACACAGTAACACCAACACAGTAACACCAACAGAGTAACACAACACAGTAACTCCAACACAGTAAAACCAACACACTAACACAACACAGTAACACCAACACACTAACACAACACAGTAACACCAACACAGTAACACAACACAGTAACACCAACACAGTAACACAACACTAACTCCAACACAGTAACACCAACACAGTAACACCAACACAGTAATACAACACAGTGATACAACACAGTAACACAACACAGTAACACCAACACAGTAACACAACACAGTAACACCAACACAGTAACACCAACAGAGTAACACAACACAGTAACTCCAACACAGTAAAACCAACACACTAACACAACACAGTAACACCAACACAGTAACACCAACACAGTAACACAACACTAACTCCAACACAGTTACACCAACACAGTAACACCAACACAGTAATACAACACAGTGATACAACACAGTAATATAACACAGTAACACCAACACAGTAACACAACACAGTAACACCAACACAGTAACATCAACACAGTAACACAACACTAACTCCAACACAGTAACACCAACACAGTAACACCAACACAGTAATACAACACAGTGATACAACACAGTAATATAACACAGTAACACCAACACAGTAACACAACACAGTAACACCAACACAGTAACACAACACTAACTCCAACACAGTAACACCAACACAGTAACACCAACACAGTAATACAACACAGTAATACAACACAATTACACAACATAGTATCACCAACACAGTAACACAACACAGTAACACAACACAGTAACACCAACACACACAACACAGTAACACAACACAGTAACACCAACACAGTAACACAACACAGTAACACCAACACAGTAACACAACACTAACTCCAACACAGTAACACCAACACAGTAACACCAACACAGTAATACAACACAGTAATACAACACAATTACACAACATAGTATCACCAACACAGTAACACAACACAGTAACACAACACAGTAACACCAACACACACAACACAGTAACACAACACAGTAACACCAACACAGTAACACAACACTAACTCCAACACAGTAACACCAACACAGTAACACCAACACAGTAATACAACACAGTAATACAACACAATTACACAACATAGTATCACCAACACAGTAACACAACACAGTAACACAACACAGTAACACCAACACACACAACACAGTAACACAACACAGTAACACCAACACAGTAACACAACACAGTAACACCAACACAGTAACACAACACTAACTCCAACACAGTAACACCAACACAGTAACACCAACACAGTAATACAACACAGTAATACAACACAATTACACAACATAGTATCACCAACACAGTAACACAACACAGTAACACCAACACACACAACACAGTAACACAACACAGTAACACCAACACAGTAACACAACACAGTAACACCAACACACTTACACAACACAGTAACACCAACACACTTACACAACACAGTAACACCAACACAGTAACACAACACAATACCACCAACACTGTAACTCCAACACAATAACACCAACACACTAACACAACACAGTAACACCAAGACACCAATATCAATACTGTATAGAGGTGGATAAGAAGTAGCTATGTCCAGTGGGTGTGTGTGAATATTTTACTTTGGGAGCTAATGCAGTGGAGTTACGTATTCAATTTTTTCTTTTTTATAAATCCATCAACAAATGAGATTTTCTGAGTAAATTGGCGCTGGAATATTGTAACTTAAATCGGAGAGGGTGTTCATACTTCATGCAAGTAGTGTTGTGATGACTAAAGGCAAATTACTTCAGCAGAAAGCCACGTTGACTTTGATAAGATGTTTAACTCAGAAGTGTATTGTTGACACATATTGTATATTAACATGAATGTAAGTGAAAGAAGGTTCTCTTAGCCTGAGGAAAATGTTGTATCCACTCGGCCACCTGAACCTACTGTGTCTATATTAAACCAGTATGTGTTTTCTATAACTGGACGACATCAGTCAGTGTCTTGATCAGATACATGGAACCATTATCGTCAAGGGTTGTATCAACATGTTTGTCATACTGTTAAATAATTATTTGACAAGTGTGTTAACTTATGCCAGGACGCCTCTGTCTCATAAGGTCTTTCTTTTATATCCTCTCTGTCTGTCTGTCTATTATGTGTATACGATGCAATGATATGAATCCCTGACTCACACCTCGTGACACAGGAGTTAGAGTAGGAGGAGAAGGAGGTCGACGTACGTACGTGTATTGTGGTACAACGGAGGTGGAGGCCTGTTAGGTCAGTCCGTCTCAGCACTGGGTCACCTATCACTCCCCACACCACGCCGAAAGTCACCTCCTTGGCCTCTGCTCTCTCTCCTGACCCAAGGGAACTTTTGAACTCATCCCAGGCTCTCTTGACGTGCCTCCTCGTTCTTTGGGTGCCCTTCGCCTCATCCAAACTGGACTTTCCTAACGACGGGGCTCTAAGGGACCACTGGCCGGACGGGAGGATCTCTTTCTTCATGGTGGGGGAGACCTGATACATTTGTGACAACGAGGCGTATGTTGTCCCCTCAGAATACGTGGCCACAGTCACCTGTAGGTAAAAGCTGTGTACAGTATACACCAGCTGTGATTATCAAGAGATTACGAGTTTGTATACTTGTATAATAATGTCTTAATACATAATCCAATGCTCTACTGTGAAAACAATACTTTAATTTTTTACGGGGAATAGCCCAACCGGGCACAGGTCATCGACCTGTGCGAAAAAATAAGAGTAAAAATTTATTTAAAATAGAAGAGAAAAAAAAACTACACCACGAAGTTGCCGGAAAACCATCTTTTTGAAGTGAGACAGATTGTATGAGTATGTGTGAGGAAAGAAGGATGTACTATAACGGGTTATTCTAGTGTGACCGACATCCACACTTAGAAATGTTGGGCACCGCGGGCAAGACGCGTGTTATGAGCCCACGGCCTTTCCGGCGATACACAGGATGCCAAATCCACCGAACATTGCCCGTTAAAGTACCCGTAAAAGAGAGTGTGAAGCAACATTGCGGCGAAAAGAACAGGAAGAGAGATTAACACCTAATGTAGGAGAGTTAGTTAGACGAAATGCCTTTGACTCTACCCTATCTAACAGATGGATAAACTGTAGAAGAGCCACCCCAGATATGAGAGCAGTTCTCCAAGTTAGGACGAATGAATCCCTTATAAACTTGAAGCAACTGTTCAGGAGTGAAATAGCTACGGTATCTGTACAACATTTCCAACTTTCGGGAGGCAGCTTTAGCAATGTTGTGGATGTGTGGCTTCCATGACATATTAGAGGAAATGGTGAAGCCTAGCATATCTACTTTAGAATTTGGCAGATTGATTGCGTCCTGAAATGTGATTGGTGGGAGATCTATTTTGGAAAGTGTAATTGGTAAATACTGTGTTTTATTAGTATTGAATTTAACTAAGTTTCTACCTCCCCATTCGGAGATGCTGCACAGATCCGCATTGATAGATGAAATGATATCAGCTCAAGAAACAAATCTAGTTTGAGAATTAGTAGGAAGGGAAAAATTTGAAGAAGAGTGAAGAGTAGAATCATCAGCGTATGAATGGATAGAATTAGTCGTATTGTGAAGTAAATCATTGATAAAAAGAACGAAGAAAGTAGGTGAAAGAACAGAACCCTGTGACAACAACTGGTTATCAGAGTTTCGGTATGTTTATGTTTTATTCACAGTTACCTTTCGAATTATTCACCTGAGGACAGTGTGACTGCCTTCTTAATATAATTGGGACTCAACATGACTGAAAGTAGAGTCTCATGGTAATGTGTAAATATATCATGGAATAACTGTTTAAAGATGTACGAGTAAGTGGGAGTCGGGAACGAATTGGAGAGTGTTCGTGTCGAGTTGAGGAGGGAGTGTGTGTGTGGGGGGGGGGGGGGGTAGAGATGTAGCGTGTGTTAATTATTTTTATAAAAGAAAAAAAGAAGAAAATTACGAAACTTGCAATTACTTTGATTATTTTGCTTGTTTTATCGACCTTGGGAAGAGGTTGTCTTCAACACACGGTAACAGTCAGAAATCTGTAATTTACGTTAAAAACTTATAATTATTATTACGTAACAACAATGGGCCCACAGTGTACGAGTATATGAAAGCCTTTTAGCCTAAAATGATAACTGAAACCTTGATAGTGAGCAAGATTATGTGGGGTAAAAGTACATGCGAGTATGTGGCATTAGTGATGGATCAGATGTCAGACTCCTGACATCCACGGATGCAGATGTTAAAATTTTAAGAATAAAAATCACAGCAGCGGAAAATTGTCATTGTAGGTCTGTGAGTGAGTTACTCTTTGGGGTTGTGACCATTATAACTTATTGTAAGTCGTTGTGTCAAGTTGTACTGATCCTTGTTGAGGGATGGAAATGTCCACTATCTCTTGTGTTAATGTTTATGGAATTTTGGTTTAAATATCAATAAAGTTGTATATAATTAGAGTAATGAAAGCAGAACCGTGGCCTCATTTATGAATGTTGTTTCAGGGAGGATGGTTTCTGACCCAAGACATGACAGGTGATGCCAAGGATTCATCTACCACCAGGCAAGGTGAGTACTACTTCCGCCGCTCTTATTATGACACCATGGACAAGAGGTTTTACTGGTTTTTGTTGTTAACTAAATACATCGCATCATGGTTATTCCTGTTAGTTGTAGAGCACAAGTGTTGGTTAAAGTTAAGGAGAAGGTCGCCATTTTATATTATTTTATTTTATTATTATTTTTTTTTTTTGTGGGGGACAATGTTTTCGGACGCATTTGTTGTAATGCATAAATGCTTATCTAATAGGAGAGAAAGAACAATATAGGAATGTTAAATATATTCAGTTTTACTTCAGAACTTTAATACCTTGTCATTAAAACTGCTTCAGGAAGGCTGAAGGTCTTAACCACTAATGATGGCGTTCGTAAGAACACTTCTAAGGGTACTACTGAAGGTGCATGGGTATTATTTAATCCTCTCCCACTATTAAACATTTTTAATTTAAAACAAACATCCTTGAGATGCTGCCACTATATAATGTGGTATAAGTGGCGGCTTTCTCCTTAACCTTTACGAAGTCATTTAGAGGAGTAAAGCGGGATGGAAGGTTAATCTGAGTCTTTTTTTCAGGTTAGTGAAAGTTTACAGCTCCTCGAGGGACCGTAAAACCACAACACATGATGCTTCAGGTCTGTCCAAGTCAGTTTTATATCAGGTATCGTTGTTTTTGTATTTGTCCGTGAGTCGCGCGTCTGCTAACTTAGTAAGTCTCCGTTACCTCCCTCGTTGAAGATCGGGATCAGGTTTACTGTACAAAGTCACTCGGGAAATTTTCTTGATCACGGTGGTTTTCTCGACAGTGACTTTCGTATATGATTAACTCAATCAACTTCCGGAACTTTGAATTCCTTTACGTCTTTATTACGTGATCTTTTAAGTCATTTTCCATTCCAGCATCATGTATCCTCTTAGAATTGACATGTCCCTTTGTTTCTTGTGATTACCAAGGTCGGGTCCAGAGTGTATCACAATATGCAAAAGTCATTTTTCATTGTACTTTTCGCAATACGGAACTGAATCTGCATTCAGTCAGACCTAAGTGATTCTTCCCGGAACGAGGAAGGCGTCTCTTAGTTATCTGGTTCTTCCTTTAAGACATCCTTCCAGTCTTCCTCTCTCATGCGCTGGCAGTTATTTGAAAGAAACACAATATGTTTACTTGAATGTTGTGTAAAATATGGAGGTCCCTGGCAGGACCAAATTGTTCTCCAATGTTGTCTTGTTCGCCATAGGCTCACAGCTAATGACGAAAACTTAATGTTTTTTTTATTACTAGACTTTGAAAGCACATGGCTGCATCTTCTTAAACCTATCGCTTTTGTTTACCGCCTATGAGCAGATAACATAAAGTTACGGGTGGAAAATTACAGTTATCACTCCTGGGATGTTTACATTAAATAACTTTTTGGGGTAGACAAAGTCTCTTCAAGTCTTTAGAAAGGTCGCCGGCTCACCCTCAGGGCATCCCTAGTTCAATTACTTTTTTTTTTAGTTCCTAACTTTACAGTTAAGAAAAGTGAAGATAATAGAGTGCAGTTAACACTGCCATATCTCGAGGCCAGTGTATATTTTCACCTACCATTTTACATTGATTAATGGTGAGGGGCGTAGCACAGCCACTTACTTACCTTATTGTCGAGTGGCAGGTACAGCTGGTTGAGCCACTGCACCAGTTGGCTCTCCGGCATTAACAGAAGCCAGCTGCACCATTCACACACGCTCGGGAACACCTGCATCACAAGGTACAAGGTTGACTACCTGCAGATGACTGATTAAACGCTAAACACCCTTGTTATTGTCAAGTTCTTTATGGAGTTTAGTGGGTAAGAAGATAGATTGATAGAATAAAAATAATTTTTTGAAATTGCCTTGACGAAGATGTGGACGTCTTCCTCTGACTCCAGGTGAAACACTACCAGCATATAGGAGGCTGTGGGGGCTTGGCTTATGTTACCACCCCTACTCCACCGGTGTTCATTATCCTTCTCGTTATAATCCAATTCGATCTCCAGCCGCTGCTTTGTCCCGTCCACCAGGTCAACCTCGTTTACCAGGTGATGGACGGGGGTGACAGACAGGTAGGCGTGTGTGTACCTGGCCAGTCTCCGGTAGGTTAGTCTCACCCAGGGGCTTCTGTCTCCTGAGGATGTGAAAGATTGATGAGTGAAGACCTATATATGAAACACACACACACACACACACACACACACACACACACAAACACACACACACATAAGAACATAAGAATGGAGGAAACTGCAGCGGGCCTATTGGCCCATACTGGGCAGTCCCGTTTACACCCAACCCCTATTGCTCATATAAGCATCCAACCTATGTTTCCAAACCAGTGTTTACCTATTTCACGCCTAAATCTAAATTTGTCTAATTTAAAACCATTGTTACGAGTTCGCTCCTGGTTGGATAGTTTGAGTACCTTTGTAATGTCCCCTTTGTTTAGCCCTGCCTTCCACTTATACACCTCTATCAGGTCGCCCCTCGCTCTACGTCTCTCGAGGGAGTGCAAATTAAGATGCTTTAACCTGTCTCTATACTCAAGGTTCCTAATGCCCGGGATTAGTCTTGTCATTCTCCTCTGAATTCTTTCCAAGGATTCTATATCCATTCTGTAATACGGTGACCAGAACTGAACTGCGTAATCCAGGTGTGGTCTCACAAGAGCAAGATACAGTTTTAGGATGACCTCGCTAGTCTTGTAACTAACACTCCTTTGTATGAACTGTTACGATCGTGTCGTATTTTTTCTATTTTTTTTTTATATATAACATGCTCCCATGTTCCATATTATTCCTGTAATGATGTGTTAAATTTACTATTATATATTCTAGTCACCTTACCCTGTGCTGTTAAGGTTTTAACTGTCATTATTTGTTCAAGCCCATCTTATTTCTTTATTTTGTATTGTAACCAGCATTCTTTGTTCTCTAACGACCATCTGCATCGTTAAACGACCCACCGGCGGGTCGCGTGGCGGGAGCCGACCTTATATATAGGACCCACCAACTGACTTTCATCAGTTCAGTCCTCTTGTCATACAGTCCACATCCTTTGAGTGTCACTTGTTACTTATACTTAATTTATTTGTGTTGTTCCTGTCGCCACCAATGTGGTATATCTATGCGAGTACCTATTTATGTCTCTGTTTGTGTCCATCAGTATTTGCTTAGTTGTATTCAAGTAATTCAGTGTTGTTTCACGTTAGTTAATTTCAGTGTTAGTTTTTATATGTTTATGCAGTGTTAACGTAATCCAATGCTTTATTTTTATTCTTTTGATGTTTCGATGTTTAGTATCATTCGTGTCTTAAAAGTTTCGATGGTGAATCAATTTGTTGTGACAGCCAACGAGGCTCTTTATTGTGTTAATATTTAATCAATTAAATTCTTAAAGGTTTACTTTATTTATTTTTATTCTCTTATAATTTACTTCACTTTTTGTTTGGTTACGCCTAGAACCTGGATATTTAAGTAAATTAAGAGACGACGTAACAGAACCCAAGTACTTTATTAGCCTTGTTACGAGCAAAAACACATTGTTTACTTGGCTTGAGGTTCCTACTTATCATTACTCCTAACTCTCTCTCGCAGTCGGATTTCTCTATGGCATCGTTGTTCATCTGGTATCTGGTTTCCCTGTTTGCATCTCCTATACTGAGTACTTTACATTTGTCCACTTTGAATTTCATCTGCCATTTTTCAGACCATTCGAAAAATTTGTTTAGATCTTCCTGTAGTTTTGCGGAGTCCTCGTCAGATTTAATAACACGTCCTATTTTAGTGTCATCAGCAAATTTACTTATGTTGCTCTCTATGCCGATATCTATGTCGTTTATGTATATAATAAATCATAATGGTCCAAGTACTGAGCCTTGGGGAACTCCACTTGTGACGTTGCTCCAATGGGACTTCGTGCCCTTAATGCTCACTCACTGTTTCCTGTCCTGTAACCACGCCCTAATCCACACTCACACACGACAAATCTACTTAACATCAACACCAGGTGATGACGACACCTTAAATCATAACATGTTTACCACCATGATTGATGACGCTGGCTGAAGGTGGCAACTAGTCATCACTTAACATCAATTACCCGAATCTGTTTGATGAAATAAATTCTTCTGTCAATTTTGGTATATTTATTGTCATAATTATCTGCGGATTGAACGATTTAGCTTAAGTGAGACAGATGGACGTGTTTAATTCTGCCTTCACCTTACAGACACACTCAGTATATTGGTTCTATTGGGAATTTGAAAGAGACGTCGTTGGTGATATTCTCAGTGGTTCAAGGGCTAGATATGGCTGATATTAACTCCATATCTGCGTCGTAAGTTAAGTGAGGCAGTTAAATAAATTCTCTTATCTTCAGTTACTGAGATACAATGGTTAATATCCATCCATCATCCCTCAAGAGGCTTATTATAGTGTTGTGTTGTGTTATAGAAAGGACGTAATATTGATTATAATTAGATTCCCATTTATATTCTGGGAGAACGTCACAACCACCTCCTGTTATTATTTATACATGTGTAGCGAACCTGTTGTATCGACACATAGCAAGAAGCAGTAATCATGTTTCATATCTCAGTAGCATCGTCTTCCGATCACCAGTCATTGTAGATTCTGGTATAAATTTTCTATCGGTGAATGGAAGCAAAAAATGGCTGAAAGATATTTAGGATCCAATATGTTACATTATGTCTTACGGTACAATAGGCAGGATTTTAATAAAGCACCCTTAATGGCACTGAACCTTATTTTGATTTTGCCGCTTACAGCGGCTACTTTATTGTGCACCCCACATTCATCCTGTGAGCGGTAGCGCAAAAGGATTACAGAGTAGAGTTTACAACGGGTCATAATAATTAACCCCCGTTGTCAGGATATTGTGGCACTGAATGTTGCACAGTATTTCATTTACATTTTTTGCTTAGTTCTATACATAAAGGGTAACTTATTCACAAATGCGTGAGTACAGGCGTGTGAGGCAGTATGTCTGGCCACACACTTTGTTATTCACATTTGCGTGAGAAGTATTCAAGCACATTGTGTATTTGGTTCCGTACATGAGAACTGATATAATTACTAAGTGCAAAAAAGTGGATACAATCTTAATATGTCGGCTATCTTGCCATTAGAGATGAAGTGTTGTGCCATTTCACACACAGTGTGCTTGGACCTGTCCCTAAAAGGTTCTATCTTCACACAGTCGAGGACGTAGTGTTCAAGTGTGTGGCCATATGTATTGCCACACACTTTACATTTAGTTTTGTTTACATCTGCTTGAGGAACATACTGCCAAAGGTACTTATATGCTAACCTTAATCTAGCGGTTACAACATCTTGTAATCTAGTGATCTTGTTACTTGCTCCATATACATGTTTCACTTGATACATCTCATCATGGTAAACTATGGTTCGACTAGTGCCTGTTTGCACTTGTCCACGCAAGTAGACAAGTGCACTGTACCTGGCCTTGGGGGGGGGGGAGGGGTCCCTGCCGTGTATCATATAATAATAGATATATACGTGATTAACATAGTAGGGGAGAGATTGTTCAATATTCTTCCATTTTCTCCAGTGTTAGTGAAGGGGTGCGGTGGCTGAGTGGATAGTAGCTCTCGCCTCCAGTGCCGAAGTATGGCTGGTTCGAATCCTGGCACCCCAAGTTAAAGACAGTTAAAATTGTACTGTCGTTCATGCTGGAAATGGAACCGATTCATATAATCTCAAACCACTTGTCTGATTGACTTGAAATTTTACTCATTATCTAATTACTGAAAAGAAAATCATTATAGAACTAAGGTACGAATTCTTCTATCACCCTTGACCTGACCTGACCTTTGCTAAACTGACATATTGTGATGGTGGAGGGTGTGGCCAGTGATGTGGTGGAGGATCGCGGTCTGGTTGTACAGTATGTTCCCTGCTGTCTCAGCCACACTGTGACTCCCTCCCTAAACCCGACATTATTATTTCCTCTTTTCTAAAATCCCTCTTTCATTAATACGATTCTTCCTGTGGTCTTTTGTTTTTCTTTCCCATATTCGTTTCATTTCTTTATCCTCCTAGACTCTTTCTCCCCTTTTGTATCCTCTCATTCTTTTATGCTCCTGTTTCCTCTCCTATGCTCTATTCTCTTGTATCGTACCTGTTCTATTTTTCCCCCCCATGTCCTTTCCTATTCATTGTTCTAGTTTCCCTCTCGCCTCTCCCTCTCTTCTCACTCACCAGACAGGAGGAGCCAGACTCTCTGAGGTGCGTAGTACTGGACGTAATCCACCACGAGCTTGGAGTGAGTGTCTGCGTCTGGTGCAGGTGGGGAAGTCACGCCAGCTCCCAGTACACACCCCACCTGCACCATCACCGTCACCACAGTCACCATCATCACCATCTAACAGTCTAATAACACTACTGTATATACTGTAGAAGAGAAGTATAGAAAATGATAATGACAGACGTTCGTACATATGTAAACACTCTGGTCTGATTATGAAGAAAGTGTTAATTCTAATACAACAAAACTGAGGAAGAACTTACATTATTCTTTTCTCTTCTCTATTTCTCTTTCTTTTTGTCTCTATATGACTTCCAGGGTTTTCATTTTACAGTATAGGAAAATGAATTTATTGTGGTCATTAAGTATTTACAATATAAGGATAAATACTTGGGAAATATACAGTGACATGATTTAAATGAGGTGAACTGTGGCAGAACTCATCACTACCCACAGACAGACAGACAGATGTGTTATAGTGAGAACATTAGTCAAAATCCACCACATCAATATTTCTCACTCATTGGAAAGTTTCTCTTGTATTTGTTAGTTTTTCCTTTAGGTCAGATTCTCTTCTCTTAATATCATCAATTATTATCTTATTTACATGACTTGGTTTCCTTTTTTTAGCTTCCCATTTCAACTTACCTCTCTGGCGTACATCAGGAGTGTTAGCGTCTAGAACTGTTTCAGCACATGGGTACATAAAAAAAATTGACTGATTTAATGATTCCAATTCCTTTTAGAGTTATAGAATATCTAGAGGATGGAATTGAAACACTTATAGAACTAGAAACCTTTGACTTTTGTGACGCTTATTAAAAAAAAAATTCAGACGTAAGACTATACAAGATGATGTTAAGTCTGGTCTTATATGTCAACAAGTGCAGGTGACACAGATGCTTAATGTCGGTCATAAGACAACAACAGCTCGGGTTAACACGGCTGGATATTAATAAAGAGTCTTAGGTTGATTTAAAGTCTTGACAGCAGTAAGGTAGCGAGTGGTTTTGTTACGAACACTACTGATACAAGGAGGAGGGGGAACAGGTCACCACTACACACACTCCCGACCAACACCAACTCAATACTAACGTTACCTGTGGCGGCTGGCGGGAACCTTACCTTACTCTATCTCAGTCCTGTCCTCGGGAGAAACTTTAATCACCGATACGATAATTTTCTCGTTAGTTTCATTACGTCAATATACCTAACAAATGACATAGTTACTGGATATATAGAGATATATTCCAGTTAGTAAGATTAACACTATTAATGGGAAATATATTCAGAAAATTATGGTACCAGCGAAGAATGTTTTTCACTCTTTAAATTGAATCGATAACACGTAAATTCTCGAGTTAAAATTACAGAAGATATATTTACTTCAGAAATAACAAAAAATTAATAATATATATAAAACTAGTTATCATTTTAGTAATTTCTGGGGCATCTTCTTACCTCTGAAGCCTGTTTATTCCTGGTAACGATCGTGATATTCGTGTCACCTTAAAAATGCCATTAGTCACAGCTAGAATTACCACAGTGCTTACAAAATAATTAATGTACTTAATGTTATTGCAGCGTTGTCATTTACCACATGATAAATTGCTTTACTGTTTATTGAAACCTTTACAGGGTTATAGCCGACCCACCTGGCGCACTCATGGTTCATATGCCAGTTATAGTTATTATAATTTTTACACTGGATTATAGGTGAAGATTTTTTCCTATTTTTTCCTATTTTCCCCATGCCCTTTATGTTAGACTGATTAAAGAAAAAACCCTGAAGATTAACCTCTCCCCTCCGCAACGTTATTTCACCTGATGATTAAATACCTTAACTTTACCTGAAGGTTTGGTTAGGTTATGTTAAGTTAGGATAGCTTAGGCTAGGTTAACGCTTGAGTGGTGCTAAACAATAACGGAAGCTTCAGGAGAATATAAATATATCCTAGCCGCTTGTGTACACGGGGCAGCAGGTGTGACGGACGTCTATTGATAAAGAAGAACGCGAGAACCTCCCTCACTTGAGAACTGAACCTCGGCGAGGTAGGTTCTCCCGGCTCCCCGATCCTTCCTCCTGAGGTACCACGTGACCATGTTCACCCTAGCCCAGGCGAAGGTTGTGAGACTGATTCCGGTCGAGCACCCTTCGCGCAAGAAACTCAATCTTCTTGTTATCAAAGATTTTTTTGACCACATTGGACTCAAGGGGGTGACAGGGGTCGTCCGCAGTAAAGGCGGTACCCTTATCATCACCTTCGAGGAATGGGGGCAGGGCCACAAATTGCCTCCCCTTGTGAATATCAATGGAGTCGACGTCATGTTTGACGCCTTACTTCAGGATAACTTAGTTTTGGGAGTCATTTCCCACACTGAAATTGAGTATCTTGAAAAAGACGAACTTGCCGAGCTGATTGGAGATCAGCTCTCAGTACTTAGGAAGCTGACCAGCACAACTGCCCTGGTTGGTTTTCCTAAGGAACTTCCTAGCTCCGTTATACTGGGTTGGGAAAAAATCCCAGTCAAGCCTTACCAGCAAAAACCCACTCGCTGCTACAATTGCCAGAAATATGGCCATCTGGCGAGGAAGTGTCGTGCTCGCGAGGTGTGCTCAAGCTGCGGGGCACCCGGCCACACCGACGCTGACTGCCAGGCGGCCGTTAAGAAGTGCGCGGCTTGTGGTGGCCCTCACTCCTCCTCCGACCGGCTTTGTCCCAAGTGGAGGGAGGAGTGCAGGGTGGCCAGGCTGCGGGCGAAAGAAAAATTGACTTACAAGGAGGCCCTCCTTGCAATCAAGAACAGAACAAACTAGACAAAAACAACCGAGACAAAAACAATCAAGATATGAACAACGAAGAACCTGATAATATTATAATAGAAGACAAGACAGAACAAGACCAAAAAGAAGAAGACGAAGAACAAGAATGGAAAGTAAAGACTAAAAGAAGAACCAAGAAAAAAAAGAAGTCCAACCAATCAGCTTCGGTTTATAGCCTACCGGCGAAGAGGCCAGTAATCCCCAACATCAATAAAAAAAACCTCCCTCCCCCTGAAATGATTTATTAAGCATCTATGTACTAAAATATTGAAGCACCTATCCCTACAGTGGAACGTCATTCATATCTACCCTAAAATTATCTACGTGGACCTGCCGACTCGCTCTTAGTCTTACATGGTATATTACTTGTGTTGGTGAATAATGGAGTACAGTAGTGTGTCCACCACGGCGTCGACAGTTGGTACTACTTTAAGAACAGACTCCCGTGTGGTTGACCTGTGAACGATGTATGTTACTTGATTTCGTGTTACTGTAGATGAAGTATTTTCAGTATTTAGGTGCTTTCTTACAATTAGAAAACACGATGCGGATATTTTTCAACTGAAGTTCGTCGGGAAGGTGATTCATAATCATGTGGGTTGGTGGTATTCTCAGTTTTATGCTACACAGTTTTACGCCACACACCCACGTCATTTGCCCACTTCACGCGTCCACGTCACACACCAACTCCGCACACTCCACCACTCAGTCACGCCAGAAATCTCTCTCTCTCTCTCTCTCTCTCTCTCTCTCCCCGTCTAGCCCTAGCGCTACACATGTATAAATAATAACAGGAGGTGGTTGTGACGTTCTCCCAGAATATAAATGGAAATCTAATTATAATCAATATTACAACCTTTCTGTCATTCAGCAGTCACTGACTGATGTGTCTTGTTCAGAGGACGTTCTGGGGCCACTGTAAGCCTTCCGTGACACATAGACTGGCCTCTGTAACACAATGACACTTACTGGCCTCTGTTAAGCGTCCGTAACACACCCACATACATCATGACCTCTGTAAACCTCCTGACAGAGGGACACATGGACTAGCCTCTTAACTATAACACAACACAACACTATAATAAGCCTCTTGAGGGATGATGGATATTAACCATTGTATCTCAGTAACTGAAGATAAGAGAATTTATTTATCTGCCTCACTTAACTTACGACGCAGATATGGAGTTAATATCAGCCGTATCTGGCCCTTGAACCACTGAGAATATCACCAACGACGTCTCTTTCAACTTCCCAATAGAACCAATATACTGAGTGTGTCTGTAAGGTGAAGGCAGAGTTAAACACGTCCATCTGTCTCACTTAAGCTAAATCGTTCAATCCGCAGATAATTATGACAATAAATATACCAAAATTGACAGAAGAATTTATTTCATCAAACAGATTCGGGTAATTGATGTTAAGTGATGACTAGTTGCCACCTTCAGCCAGCGTCATCAATCATGGTGGTAAACATGTTATGATTTAAGGTGTCGTCATCACCTGGTGTTGATGTTAAGTAGATTTGTCGTGTGTGAGTGTGTGTGTGTGTGTGTGTTGGTAAGTTAGAGACAACGATCACTACTGTTATTTGTTTATCATCAAGAAAAAAGGTAAACACTGACACTCTTTGTTTACACATGTCAAACTTAATTTATGCAACAAAAACAAAAATAAAATAAAAACAAATATCTTTTCATACACTATTTTTTTTACTATTGTTAAAGAAAAACACATAATCATACACCAATGTTGAGAAATAATAATAGTAATACACACAAATACAAGAGCATACAACTTATTGAATGGCCAGTCTTGACTTAGTGAAATATAATGGTAAAAACACCTAGGAATCATCTGGTTAATCATTCGTAAAATATTATAACTAACGTGATCAAAAAGTTTCCAAAAATGAAACTATGAAGGACGAAACTTGATCACCTGTGTAGTAGATCAAGACGTCTGATGGGCCCCAGTCTTAGTGGACCCCAGGCCTAATGGGTCCCAGTACTAGTAGACCCCAGTACTAGTAAACTCCAGTCCTAATAGACCCCAGTACTAGCGAATCCCAGTACTAATGAACCCCAGTACTAATAGACCCCAGCACTAGCAGACCCCAGTTCTAATAGACCCCAGCACTAGCAGACCCCAGTACTAATAGACCCCAGCACTAGCAGACCCCAGTACTAATAGACCCCAGCACTAGCAAACCCCAGTACTAATAGACCCCAGCACTAGCAGACCCCAGTACTAATAGACCCCAGTACTAATATTGTACAACCTAATGCAACTGGACCATACCTAACCTCATCAAATTAATTGGCCTGAAACTAAATGCTAAAGTTAATAATTAAGATGAAGATTAGGAGAGAGGGCCTGTAGGGATTGGGGGTCAATTGCCCTAAGCAGCCTAATATTGCAAATTTAACTACTGAATAAGCTAAGGTGTGGTTGTCGGTCATTTTACTGAACGTAATTCGTACGTGTATGGGGTGAAAGTTATTTATAAATTAGGTTGGAGGTAATAAGTGTGGTTATTTACAGACTAATAGAACGTAAATTAATAGAACGTAAATTAACACAGAAGGTAATTTGAGTTTCTCATTTACAAACCAACGAGTAAATGAAAATTATGTGGTCATTTACAAAACGAGTTAAGGAAAAGTATTCTCATTTACAAGAGTGTATGTAAGTTGTATGATCACTTACATAATGCCTTAATGTTATGTTGTATTATTTACAGTTTACAAAAAAGAGGCAGGAAAATCGAAGTAATTAATTATTTTGTCTTTTCTTCTTCCTCTTTCTCTTTATTTTTTCTGTTTAATTACCTTCTTTTTTTTCCTATTACCGATGTTTCTCACTTATCTAATTCTTGTCTTAGTAATGCTTCTCATCTATTAATGGTTTCTTCTATTATTTAGTATTGTTTCTCATTACTTTATTATCCACCTTCTTATGCCTCTCGTCTCTTGGTAATTCTCAGGTTTGGTTTAGTTTAGTTTGTCCCTTGTTATTATTTCTCACAGGGAAGTTCTCACCCTTCCTTTAGTAATGTTTTTTTTATTCTGTTTTTCACTTATGCTTTTAGTTGCCCAAGTAGTGTTTCTCTCATGTTTCTCTCAGCATCTCGTTGTCATTAGTAGTGTTTCTCTCAGCATCTCGTCATTAGTAGTGTTTCTCTCAGCATCTCGTTGTCATTAGTAATGTTTCTCTCAGCATCTCGTTGTCATAGTAGTGTTTCTCTCAGCATCTTGTTGTCATTAGTAGTGTTTCTCTCAGCATCTCGTTGTCATTAGTAGTGTTTCTCTCAGCATCTCGTTGTCATTAGTAGTGTTTCCCTCAGCATCTCGTCATTAGTAATGTTTCTCTCAGCATCTCGTTGTCATAGTAGTGTTTCTCTCAGCATCTTGTTGTCATTAGTAGTGTTTCCCTCAGCATCTCGTTGCCATAGTAGTGTTTCTCTCAGCATCTCGTTGTAACAGTAGCCCTTATCTCAGCTGCTCTCTCTCTCACGTCGTCATAGTAGTGTTTCTCTCTAGTAGTGTTTCTCTTCCGGCTGGAGTTTGACGTCCACCTCGCTGGCCTCCCACAGGTGACGAGCTAACTTCTTCTGTCGCGCTAATTCCGTGGTCGGTGTGTCCTACAGTGACAGACGGACGATTTAGTATTATATAAATTGTATATTATTGATTTATAGGTGATTAATGATGAAGAAGTAAAGTATATATGGATAATAATAACAGCAAGAATAAAATGAATAAAAGGTAATTGTCACATAAAGTCACAGATCTACGACTCAAGACAGTAAGATGATCACCTGTTATTTCACCAAGTGACTAAGTTTCTCTCACTTTTAGCCCTATTACAATTTTGCAAAAGCTGATTGGTTGTCGAGTGGTGACGTGATCACCTAGCAACCAATAACCAATCAACGTTGTGCGAATTGTAACTTGCTAAGGTCATCAAAGGTGAGTGGAGCTTAGCCAATAGGTCACAATATAGTAGGTGAGGACGTAGTACCAGTACTGTACCTTGCAGTCGACGAAGTATTTGCCGGAGACACCTTCAACCTCATCTGACACCGCTAAGTAGATGACAGGCTGTGCTCCCAGGCTGGCATCCTATGGCAGGTGAAGTGATGATAGGATAGATTAGGATTTTTCAGGAACTGATGATGGGATAAGATTTTTATTTTTGTTTTATCATTTGTGATGAAAGGGAGGGATGGGTACATGTGCTCACCTGAACACTGAAACATGTAAACACTACCACTTTACTGTCACTCATGAGTTCTGAGGTGACTCGAGGGGCTGATACGGGACCGGCAGGGTTGACCACAGATGTTGCACATGGAGGGCTACATCTTGTGCCCGGGGGGTTGGCGTCCTTTCGACGCTGGTGCTTGTCTGCCTTGGTATGCAATCAGGCTAACTCTAAAGTATTGACACCTTCTCGTGTGGTGCTCCTCCAAGCGTTACGGTGTAGAGTGCTCGTTTCCCAGGTGAGGGGGTCGATTTGGCACTTTTTCAGGTTTGTCTTAAGACTGTCCTTATAACTTTTCAGTTGCCCGCCAGCGTTACGTTTATTATTCGTTAGGTGACAGTAAAGTAGCTGATTTGGCAGCCTACTGTCGTCCATGCGGGTAACATGGCCAGTCCAGCGTAGTTGTTCATGGATAATGGTAGCCTCGATGCTCCTACAGTTGGTGTCAGCGAGAATACTGACATTTGTTCTCCTGTCTTCCCAGTGAACTCGGAGGATGGAGCGTAGACTACGTTGGTGAATTGTTTCAAGTGCCTTGAGGTGCCTCCTGTATGTGACCCATGTCTTGCTGTCATATAGCAGGGTGGGGAGGACCACTGCTCAATATAGGCGCAACTTTGTCGATAATTTCAGCTCCTTACAGCTGAAGACACGGATACGGAGTCTGCCAAAAGCTTGAGATGCACATCTGATCTGATGTTGAATCTCTTCATCGATATCTGCAGTGGTGGACAGGTGGGAGCAGAGATACCGAAAGTGAGTAACATTAGAGAGGGTAGTACCGTTAAGCTGGATGGATGGTGGAGTTGTGGCTGAACCTGGGGCAGGCTGTAAGGGAATCTGAGTCTTACATACATTCACCTCAAGGCCGAAGTGTGCATACGCATACTGCGTAGGTGTTCAGGATCTCCTGTAGGTCGCGATCAGTGTGAGCGACGAGGGTGAGGTCATCTGCATACTGAATTTCAGTGACGGAAGCGGCTGACACCTTTATTCCTGCCTGGAGTCGTTTTATATTGAAAAGTACCTTCATCCTGTACCAACCTGCTATCTCCTCCTCGTTGCCGCAACTACCGACGCACACTCCATCACAATCTCACTAAATGGTATATCCATCAATACAGTCAATGTCTATGAGTTTCTCTCACGTTTTGTCCCAAGCAGATGGATTGTCCGCACACTCATCCTCTTATCACCATATGTAACCTGCTGACAAAATCCATGGCCATTCAAGCACTTGCGTTCTTAATGCATGAACTCCGCAAGGGGTGCCCAGTAAAGTAGCCCTCTCGCAAGGTAAATGTGAATCTAAAATCTCTCTCACTCACCTTGCCCATCACCAAGAACAGCTTCCCACACACCCAGGCGAAGAGGGTCACCTTGCCCTTGTAGAAGATCTCAGTGTGGACGCAGCCGGGGTGTATACTGTTAGCCGTCACACCTGTCAAGAGAAGGTACAGGTGTGAGAGGGACATTTGTACAACAGGTGTATAGGTAGTGTTTGTAGGGCAGATGTGTGGTGTTGATGTCTAGCACGTGTACCAGTATAGATAAAAATTTTAGAACACGTATTATAGAGTGACTAGATAGTACAGTGAGCATATATAGCAGGTGTATAGTTAGTTTTATGACAAAGCATATTACAAATGTGCCGCAATTCATTATATATTATACATATTTTGTAGAGCAGGTATTATGGAGAGCGTGCAGAGTACCATCCTTCCTTACCCCCTCATCATCCTACCTCCTCCTCACCACCCTACCTGTGCCCTCCAGTTTGGCGGTCAGCTCGATGGTAAACAAAATATTGCACAGTTTGGTCTGGCCATAAGCCGTCATGGAGCTGTAGTACTCCCGCTCGAAGTTCAGGCTGTCGGGGTTAAGTTTGTTGACATAGTCGTGGCTGTCAGAGGTGAGGTTGATGATACGGCTCGGGGCGCTCTTCTTAAGGAGTCCTGTAGGAGAGGCAGAAGGTGTAGTAGTGGTAGTAGAAATAGTAGTAAGTGGTGGATCATGGAAGAGTTATTGTTCTGTGTCATACGTGATTAATTATTCTCTTGTTATTACTTATGTTAGAATTATTATTATTATTATTATTATTATTATTATTATTATTCGTATAATTATTAATTAACTATTAAATTCGTATCATCATCACAATCATCATCATCAATAACTTTCTCAACTTGTTAACGAATAAAGGTGAAAGACGAGAGTGAGACACGGAGGTAGAGATGAAGGGAGACATTTAGCCAGGGTAGGGGTGAGGGGAGAGACCTAGCCAGGGTAGGGGTGAGGGGAGAGACCTAGCCAGGGTAGGGGTGAGGGGAGAGACCTAGCCAGGGTAGGGGTGAGGGGAGAGACCTAGCCAGGGTAGGGGTGAGGGGAGAGACCTAGCCAGGGTAGGGGTGAGGGGAGAGACCTAGCCAGGGTAGGGGTGAGGGGAGAGACCTAACCAGGGTAGGGGTGAGGGAAGAGACCTAACCAGGGTAGGGGTGAGGGGAGAGACCTAACCAGGGTAGGGGTGAGGGAAGAGACCTAGCCAGGGTAGGGGTGAGGGGAGAGAGCTAGCCAGAGCAGGGGTGAGGGGAGAGAGCTAGCCAGGGTAGGGGTGAGGGTTAGAGACTTAACCAGGGTAGGGATGAGGGGAGAGAGCTAGCCAGGGTAGGGGTGAGGGGAGAGATCTAACCAGGGTAGGGGTGAGGGGAGAGAGCTAGCCAGAGTAGGAGTGAGGGGAGACACTTACCCAGCAGGAGGTTGGTCAGGAGGAAGTGGCCGTAGTGGTTGGTGGCCATGGTCAGCTCCACCCCGTCTTTGGTGAGCTCTCTGGTGGGCGGCCCCATGATGCCTGCGTTGTTGATCTGACGAAGGAGGTGACGGTGTGTTAGTTGGTGGTGTGGTGTGTGTGTGGGGGGGGGTTATACGTGCTTGTGTGTATGTGTGTGTTTTTGTGTTGGAATCCGTATGTACAGTATGTGTGAGTGTGTGTGTGTGTGTGTGTTTGTGTGGGATATGAATGTGTTTTTTTTTTTTGTTTTTTTTTTGTCTGTGTATGTGTCTCATCCTATCTTATTTCCATAAACATCAAATAAACCTAACCTAACCTAACACACATCAACACTCTTAAAACTAACATCATCAAATCAACATGTACTGCGCAACTCATTGCCATTCCTAAAAACCCGTTTAATTCATATTACGCTACATAGTATTCAAATCCACCGCGCTTGTAGAATCTCAGGAGCGTTTTACCCTCAGGATCACTCTCAGTAAGCCCCGCCTTCGAACACAGTTGTCACTACGTTTATTGCACTCTCTACTGGCCAACGCAACCTTGAATTAGTCTGTTTAAATCAACCCAAGTAATTTGCCAGACCTTTGTCAAAAGAGGGTCATCTTTGAATGAGTAACAGTTAGTTTGTTTGTGATTATTGTCATTGCGTGAGTAGCGATCACTGGCAACTCAGGGGTATATAAGCTCGAGATGGCGAGGCATCAGCGTTCCCTGACGCTGATTCACGTTTGTCTCCAGGTATGTTGTTTCCTAGCCATTCAGTTAATTCAGTCAATTGTAGTGATTATCAGTGTTCACCAGTGTTCATGATTTAACAGTTGAATTGTCACTCACCCAGTGTAGAAGTAATATAACGTAAATACGTCTGTCGTCTAGACAAGAGAGTTGGTTGGTGTTGTCATGTTTCTCAGTTCCCTGACGCTGATTCACGTTTGTCTCCAGATCGAGGGTGGGCTTAATTGAAACCCACCGGTCGCTCGGAGCCGGTGGATACCCAGCAGTGGTCAATATAGGAGTGATGGCGCTGATTCGTCAGGATTAATCGGCAATACTCTACCTCGTGGGCCGATGACCCCAGACCCATCTCGGGTCGGAGTGGAACCGACCACAACAACAGTTGTTAGAGGCGCCAGTGCTATACCCTGGGACAGGCCTTGGAATTATGGTCCACAGTGTGGTTGTATGTGTTTTTACCAGTGTGTTTTATAAGAAATAAATCAATGAAGACATGTTATGGTTTCACCCTTCTTTACCCTTATCGATCTGATCAATGGAAAACCTAACCCAATGCCTAGTCCACTCTGCCCGCTACCTAACGAGCTACATGCTGTCCAGAGGGGGTCTGGTGGCAGCGACCCTTAGAAATTAAGTTTAGAGTTAAGTTATCCCCTTAAATTTAGTGACCCCAGATCTGGCAGTATAAATTGGTGGCTATAGCGGTGGGATGGTTTTTAATCATTGATCAAATCCGAGGGAATTGAAGCTGTGATTTAAGTTGCAGAAAAAGAACAATAATAGAGAAATAAGGTAAGGGTGGTGTAGGTGTTGGAAAAAAAAAAAAAAAAAAACCCGCCCCCTTACACAGGTGGAAATGTGAGCTGTAATAACCATTTCTCCGTGCATCTACCTAACCATGTCACTGTGGCTAATGAATATTTCAGAGGGCTAATAATCTTGTAATGGAAATGATTTTCCAGTGTACAGTATAGTGTAATTCTGTGCAAAATTTTTTTTTGAGGTTACGGAGATGTTAAAAACAGTTCGTGGCAAATACGCGGCAAATACCTTACACGAAGTTAGGTTAGAACAATTGCCTCGAGAAAAATTAGAAATCTGTTTTAAAGTAAAGTGTACAGTAAAATGTATTGAAAAGTGTCTGAAAATGTCTGAAAACAGAGGTTAGCTACCTAATATTTTTTTGCAGTCTTTTGTGAAATCTCAGAAAAGTGTTGGTTGTATGCCAAGGCAAATTTTTTTTGGGTGCCTTTCTGCACTGGTACCATAGCAATTGTGTGATCACTCGAGTTAATGCCTTGTTATTTACAGACAATGAGGGACATTGATCATGTGCCGTGTTACGAGTGTTGTGGACAGTGTCGATTTCTGAATATACCGGAAGGCCATAATTATATTCAGGTTATGTAACAGTGTTATTTGTAATTGACATAATATGGGTGTAGTTGTCTTAACTTTAATTGGAAGTGTTTTAGTTATAAGTTGAGGTCAGAATTGGGCAAGCGAAGTTATTTGTATAACCTGTGTTATGTTAGGTACCTGAGTGTTTTGTATTTTTTGTATTGTTTCTATTCGTATGATTTTTAGTGCAAAGGGAATTAGTTCTAGCAGTGCAGACTGACTGGCATGGTCAGTAAGTGTGTTTTATGTTTAGATGAGAGCTAATACATGTATAATTTCAGCAATTGCGTTGAGGGGTTGAGGACTATGTGGTGATATGGACATCTGTGAAAGAATGCAATCTTTGAAAATTTATTGTAGAAAATACATGTAAGGACTCCCAAGTGTGAGTACAACAGAGTACATTGTGAAGTAATAAGTGTTAAAATCATGGCAATTGAAAAGTCATTCAATACTTGTCGAGTACCGAAGGGACAGTCTCGTAAAGTATTACCATATTACCACTAATTTTTTTTTGTGAGCGTGACTCAGTTATGTGTCAGATTTTTTTTTTTTTGGGTTGTTGACTTCGTCAGTCGTACTGAAGTCACCCTAACATTATAAATCCCAGTTCTTATGAACTGAAGTCCGGAAATCCAGTGGCTGCCTATGTTGTCGAAAGGAAAAATCTCAGTTATGTGTCTCAGAATTTTTTTTTGGGTTGTTGACTTCGTCAGTCGTACTGAAGTCACCCTAACATTATAAGTCCCAGTTCTTATGAACTGAAGTCCGGAGATCCAGTGGCTGCCTATGTTGTTGAAAGAAAAAAAAACACCTCAGTTTATGTGTGTCGGAAGTTTTGTTTGGGTTGTTGACTCGCTCCGGGTGAGGGAGTCACCCCGACTTTCAAATACCAGTTCTTTTGAACTGTGAGATAGAAAATACGGGTTTTGTGTTATGAACCCCAATGTGTATGTCTAGAACCATGGTTTTGCGTTGAAAAGATGAATTATTATTGAAATGAAGTAGTAATCTGAGGAAGTGTCTGATGTAACTAATTTCCCATTCATAGACAAGAATTTAAATTCCTGAGTATATGTAATTTCATGCTGAGTACTTTGTTGTATCTGTAATGTCAGAGGCACTGTTTATGTGTTAGTGCCAAAATATGTTGAGGTATTATGCTGATGAACTGAAAGGGGAATGTTCCCCATACTATATTGTACGGAAATAAGAATTGATAAGTTGTTGCAGGTATAGGTAGCGGAGACTTGAGTATGAAACGTTTAAGTCTCCTTAAGATTTGTTTTATGTATTAAGGTACTGTAATCACGAACTGTTAAGATATGTCGAATGTATGTGCACTACCGCGTTAGTGCTTTTGCCTATTATTCCGCATAATATGAATCCTTGGAAGGGGAAGGCTATGTACTGCGCAACTCATTGCCATTCCTAAAAACCCGTTTAATTCATATTACGCTACATAGTATTCAAATCCACCGCGCTTGTAGAATCTCAGGAGCGTTTTACCCTCAGGATCACTCTCAGTAAGCCCCGCCTTCGAACACAGTTGTCACTACGTTTATTGCACTCTCTACTGGCCAACGCAACCTTGAATTAGTCTGTTTAAATCAACCCAAGTAATTTGCCAGACCTTTGTCAAAAGAGGGTCATCTTTGAATGAGTAACAGTTAGTTTGTTTGTGATTATTGTCATTGCGTGAGTAGCGATCACTGGCAACTCAGGGGTATATAAGCTCGAGATGGCGAGGCATCAGCGTTCCCTGACGCTGATTCACGTTTGTCTCCAGGTATGTTGTTTCCTAGCCATTCAGTTAATTCAGTCAATTGTAGTGATTATCAGTGTTCACCAGTGTTCATGATTTAACAGTTGAATTGTCACTCACCCAGTGTAGAAGTAATATAACGTAAATACGTCTGTCGTCTAGACAAGAGAGTTGGTTGGTGTTGTCATGTTTCTCAGTTCCCTGACGCTGATTCACGTTTGTCTCCAGATCGAGGGTGGGCTTAATTGAAACCCACCGGTCGCTCGGAGCCGGTGGATACCCAGCAGTGGTCAATATAGGAGTGATGGCGCTGATTCGTCAGGATTAATCGGCAATACTCTACCTCGTGGGCCGATGACCCCAGACCCATCTCGGGTCGGAGTGGAACCGACCACAACAACAGTTGTTAGAGGCGCCAGTGCTATACCCTGGGACAGGCCTTGGAATTATGGTCCACAGTGTGGTTGTATGTGTTTTTACCAGTGTGTTTTATAAGAAATAAATCAATGAAGACATGTTATGGTTTCCCCCTTCTTTACCCTCATCGATCTGGTCAATGGAAAACCTAACCCAATGCCTAGTCCACTCTGCCCGCTACCAAACGAGCTACATGCTGTCCAGAGGGGGTCTGGTGGCAGCGACCCTTAGGAATTAAGTTTAGAGTTAAGTTATCCCCTTAAATTTAGTGACCCCAGATCTGGCAGTATAAACATAATACAATAAATATCTATACAACTCGACGTCTTAAAGTGAATTTAGACAAGTATACCATCAAAGCTTACCAGTATGTGGAGGTCTTTCTCGTTTTCTATGATCTTCTGGGCGAACTCTCTGACGGAGGCCAAGTCGGAGGTGTCCAGACGTCTCACTAACACGTCCCCACGGTAATTTGTCGCCACCCGGATTTCAGCTAAACCCCGGAAGTTATTGGTGGTATTGATTAACCACGAATTATTAATGTAATTTCTAAAACTGTGTCATGATTATTGATGGATATTCAAGCACATGTTATTAAATAATTCATTGACACGATGATGATATTAAATTAATGATATAATCTATTGTTACTTTATATTACCAGGTTATTATAGGTTTCTTGATAATTTCTACCTCCCCTTCCTTCTTCCTCTTTCCTTCTCTCTCCGTCTCTCTCCCCTCTTCTCTGTCTCTCCCTCTCTCCTCTCTTTCGCCTTTTCCCTCCATCTCCCCCTCTCCTTCCCACTTCTCTCCTCCTCTTTTTCCTTCCTCTCATCTTCTACCCCACCCTTTCACTTTCCCTTTTACCTTCCTCCTCCCTACCGAAGGATTTTCCCCAAACATCCTATGTGGAAAAATACCCCTGGTAGGACTACACCCCTCACCCCCCCCCTCCACCCCCCCCCCACGCCTCAAGAATCCTACGAGGACCTATACTCACTGGCGATTTTCTCAGCCTTCTCCACGTTCCTGCAGGCCATGATGACTCTCGCCCCCCGTCCTGCCAGGTCCTTAGCTGTCTCCTTGCCGATACCTAAGGGAGAGAGAGAGGGTGTGTGAGAGAAAGAGAGAGAGAGAGAGAATGAAAGTGAGCGAGAGGTAGTAAAAGAAAGAGAGTCAGATGTAAGGAGTTAAGACAGCAGTAACGAATATAACTCTCACTAGTATGTTAAGGGTTGAGTCTCGGCCCGGACACACGTGAGAAGGGTGTTATCCAGTGTGACCCTCCCAAACACCACAGGGTTCCCGGTCCCCAGTTTCCTCCTGTACTAACACTGGATAAATCGCCCAAATAACTAGTAAGCTGATAAGTGGCGAATATGATAAAAAATAAAGTTACTGTGACGAAAGAGATAATTTTTACCATACACACACACACACACTACTACCACCTGAGATCCCTAGCCCGAGAATTGCTGTTCGACACCACAACCGCATCCAGCCCATACGTGCACGAACTGATCGCTATAAGAACAGCCCAGTCCCAACCATTGTAAAAATTATCAATAACTTGTAATAAACCAGTGTATTCACTCCCAGTAAACACTACTCCTTGCACTGTCACTGTGTTGAAATGCACTGTAGTTTGAGCTTTTCCCCATCTAGTTATTATATATCTTATTTGTATCACTTATGTTACTTGTATATTATTTGTAATTCGAAACCCATTCCCCAAATATGTAACTGTATATTTTCAGCCTTCTGGCTGCCAAGCTCTTTCAATAAACCGTTAATTATTATTATTATTACACACACACACACGAACCAGCAGATGCCCCGGTGATGATGACTGTCTTGCCGTCCAGTGTTGCCTGTGAGTAACATCTTCCTGACTGCCACCTGTAGATGACCCTGATGGTGATGACGAGTACCAGGAGAACCACCGCCGCTTCCTCCAACATGATGACGTCAGCCTGTAATAGCCAGTAGAAGGAGAGATAACAGTTAACCCCGTGTGTTGAGATAGATGGTTCGTTGTATTACATGGAGAGTTAACAGTTAACCCCGTGTGTGTTGAGATAGATGGTTCGTTGTATTACATGGAGAGTTAACAGTTAACCCCGTGTGTGTTGAGATAGATGGTTCGTTGTATTACATGGAGAGTTAACAGTTAACCCCGTGTGTTTTGAGATAGATGGTTCGTTGTATTACATGGAGAGTTAACAGTTAACCCCGCGTCGTGATGTATAAAAAGATTTATTTTTGCGGCCTATTTGTATTTTTTTTTTTTTTTTTACATTTTTTGGGAGGAGTAAATTTTTAAAATACATGTACAGTGTATTATCTAATCTAACTCCAAACCTAACCTAACCTAACCAAACTCCAATCATCAGGTAAAATAAGCTCGGGTTGGTAATATTCTGGTGTTTCATAAATTGCTTATTCTTGGGAGTGTTGTATTATGTCCGTAAGCTACACCTGACAACACACACCACCTTCCCTCAGTGATGGTTTGATGTGATGACGGGAACTTATACACAATGCCTCACTGGCTTTGACTCCTTAATATACTCAAACGTGATTGGTCGAACCATTAAGCCTCATCTCCACCTCTCTACCCGTGAGATTATCGCCCCTGTTTGTTTTACGATAATTTCTCATAATGTTTAGATCACGTATTGAATTTTTACCCCCACACATTTTTACACAAACAAACAAAATAATTTTCTTGTCTTTTTATCTTGTTATATTTACAAGTTTTTTGATTGCTTTTGTTTACTATCATCTTATGTAAACATTTCATTAGTTCTTTGTGTAGTTTCAGATTTCGTATGAAGCCTCACGAAGCCTCTCACACTGTCAGGTATACAATGAAAGAGTTAGTAAGTCTCAATGTAGCGAGGGGCATGAATGATGGTTCCCTAGGTGGGTCTCTCGTCTGTGCTGGTGTTCTCGTTAACTTCACGTATTTTGGTGTTCTCGTTAACCTCACGTCTTGTTGTTCTCATCAACCTCACGTCTTGGTGTTCTCATCAACCTCACGTCTTGGTGTTCTCATCAACCTCACGTCTTGGTGTTCTCATCAACCTCACGTCTTGGTGTTCTCATCAACCTCACGTCTTGGTGTTCTCATCAACCTCACGTCTTGGTGTTCTCATCAACCTCACGTCTTGGTGTTCTCATCAACCTCACGTCTTGGTGTTCTCATCAACCTCACGTCTTGTTCTCATCAACCCCACGTCTTGTTCTCATCAACCTCACGTCTTGTTGTTCTCATCAACCTCACGTCTTGTTGTTCTCATTAACCTCACGTCTTGTTCTCATCAACCTCACGTCTTGTTCTCATCAACCTCACGTCTTGTTGTTCTCATCAACCTCACGTCTTGTTGTTCTCATCAACCTCACGTCTTGGTGTTCTCATCAACCTCACGTCTTGGTGTTCTCATCAACCTCACGTCTTGGTGTTCTCATCAACCTCACGTCTTGGTGTTCTCATCAACCTCACGTCTTGGTGTTCTCATCAACCTCACGTCTTGGTGTTCTCATCAACCTCACGTCTTGTTGTTCTCATCAACCTCACGTCTTGTTCTCATCAACCTCACGTCTTGTTCTCATCAACCTCACGTCTTGTTGTTCTCATCAACCTCACGTCTTGGTGTTCTCATCAACCTCACGTCTTGTTGTTCTCATCAACCTCACGTCTTGTTCTCATCAACCTCACGTCTTGGTGTTCTCATCAACCTCACGTCTTGTTGTTCTCATCAACCTCACGTCTTGGTGTTCTCATCAACCTCACGTCTTGGTGTTCTCATCAACCTCACGTCTTGGTGTTCTCATCAACCTCACGTCTTGGTGTTCTCATCAACCTCACGTCTTGTTGTTCTCATCAACCTCACGTCTTGTTGTTCTCATCAACCTCACGTCTTGGTGTTCTCATCAACCTCACGTCTTGGTGTTCTCATCAACCTCACGTCTTGGTGTTCTCATCAACCTCACGTCTTGGTCTTCTCATCAACCTCACGTCTTGTTCTCATCAACCTCACGTCTTGGTGTTCTCATCAACCTCACGTCTTGGTCTTCTCATCAACCTCACGTCTTGTTCTCATCAACCTCACGTCTTGTTGTTCTCATCAACCTCACGTCTTGTTGTTCTCATCAACCTCACGTCTTGTTCTCATCAACCTCACGTCTTGGTGTGTGTTTACTAGAAGTCATCTGTATAGTTTCTGTCTGGTTAGATATTAAAGAAAAGGTCACAAAAACAGAGAAAACCATAGTCGCAATCAACATCCAGTTTACATACACAGCTCGAGGGATTGTAAGAGGACTGTCAGTATTATCTTGCCGCTGAGAGAATTAAAAAAAGTCCTCTAGTTTACATGAACGGTCCCCTGTAGAGTTATTTACCTCACTATACTGTAATATAACACTCATTGTAATCGCTGTATTGTGTGGAATAATATCCTTCATTTTATAATGGTTATTGAGTTGTGGGTATGAATAACTTAGTGAAAATGACTGACCTTGGCGAGGGGGAACTAGTGGAGCGAGAGCAGCGGGCAGACGCGTTGCTACCCAGAGAGTGACTGACGACGTCTGGCAAGCAAGCACCCTCACCACCACTCAACCCTCACTCTCTGATAAGTGCTTATAGCTCTGGTTATCAGTAGACTCAAATACCCACGACAGAGACTCCATGGTGTGGAAAGTACGTGAGGGGTGGCGTGTATAAATTATTCATTGATCAATCGAGATGCACATGAGGGGGAGAGAAGGAAAAATAAACTCGGGTTACGATGTGTCTATTTAAAGGCGGTGATTGGTCACTAGATGGTTCACCTGGCAGGTTATGGCAAGGCAGCTGCGGACAAATTAGGTACGTAACCCCGGCCAGAGTCAACAGAGGCCCTGCACCCCCTTCCCTCCCTTAAATCCAAGATCACTGCCGCCAACCACACCCCAACCACTTGTCACTCCCCTCCCACCCCCATTAGAAAACAACAACAAAAAAGTCGCGTCGCCAATGGCACTGAGCAATACAAGGTGTTTTTTATTTTTATTTTTTTAAGCAAAGTTTTTTTCCGTGGACGATAACCCCCCCCCCCCCCCCCAAAAAAAAAAAAAAAAAATTAATACGTCTATAAAAAACAAATAAAAGTCCCATCAGAAGTGGCTCTAAAACCAGACAAGGTGCATTTCTGTTATCCTTTCAAAGATCTAATTTTTTTCCTCAGGCTTGAAAACTAGCCACGTCTCCGGTTAAATGAAAACTACCCAGCGTATTGTTGCGCTACGTCTACATAAATTTAATACATACTTAGACGGCCACAGTACCCGGTCACTGAGGACGTCTTCAGCAGAACTAAACCCATAACAAGGTCGTTTGTTTCATCATCTTTGAATAGCATTATGCTGGTCCGTCCTGTCTCTGTCTGTCTCGTGACTTTTTTTCAGATTTGCCCCGCGTGGTGACTTGATTATTAGGCACCCCCTTGCTTACTGTGCAAGGCGAAGCACAAAAACGTTTACAGCGCCCAATAGGGAAGCATACGGAGTAGTACATTCTTGTCTTTTTGACTCGTGCAATTATGGACGCAAGTGTTTGAAGGGCCATGGACTTTGTTAGCTGGTTACATATAGTGACAGGATGAGTATGTGTGTGTGTGTGTGTGTGTTGGGGGGAGGGGGGGCAAGGCGTGGCAGGTCCCTAATAAGTCAAGTGCCAGGCCTGTCTGCAGGAGGAGGGATATTTGGTCAGGAGGAAGGAGTCTCGTGAACCTTAACACAGAGAGACTCCAGGTACCTGCCCAATGACTCTCTCTCTCTCTCTCTCGGGTAACGCCAAGGACACAGTGACCCTTCCTAGAATACAAACTCACTCGTATAGGGTTGGCTACAGTAGGAGGTGGGAGGTAAAATCTCCTTATTGGCTACGTATAACCAGCTGTAGCCAATCAAGAAGTGCTTTTAGCGTCACCAAGGCAGTGTTGCCAGATATAGCCAGCACGTAGATCCCTTTGCTCAGACGTAGATGTTTATTATTATTATAGTGTTTGTCATGGTAACATCAGACAACATCCATCTTTCAACACTGGAAGGACATTGCAAACTGGGTAATAAACATCCATAATAATATCGCCAGGTTTAACATACTATACGTATCGATAAATAAACATCTAAGTATACATCTCCAACATCATTTTACCAGACTGATGTCCTCGATGATGTTGACCATTAGCCTCGATCACTAAACATTAACATTATGACGTCAGATCAGTAAGAATATAAAAGGTTATGTTGCTCCCTGCCAATATCTTCTCCTCCTCCTCCTCCTCTCCATTTTTTTACTTCAATAAATCATCATGGTAAGTCCCTCACGTCACCCACCATAACCATCTAGGATCATGGTGTTATGGTAGGTGAGTGATTATGACTACCATTACACCATACATCATGAGTCAGCTGTCACTCTTAGCATAATCTATGATAACAAAATTTCTTATCGCCTAAAGATTAGACACCCAGAGTTATTTCACCTGACGCTAACCTAACCTAGCCAAGCCTAACCTAACCTAACCTAGCCAAGCCTAATCTAACCTAACCTAACCTAATCCCCAGGTAGTTTTTAGAGTGGTTAATTAACAGGTGAGATAAGTTTGGGTATTTAATCTTCAGATGGTCACAAATTTCACTGGAGTGGAGGTCAGCGTTGGTAGCTCATCAGACGACAGCCAGGCGAACACCTAAGTTAATTTCTACTTTGTGTGGTAATATATTGTCCAAACTCTAAATAAAATGGTGTTGTAATTTGTATAGGATGATACTTACCTTGCGTGGTTTGATAATTGATTAGTAGTGAAGTTTTTGGTATAATAATTTTACTCAGTATGATTCACTCTCTCTCTCTCTCTCTCTCTCTCTCTCTCTCTCTCTCTCTCTCTCTCTCTCACACACACACACACAGAGGACATGCGGGTTACAGCTTAAATGGGCTTAACTGCTGAGAGGTATGAGTCTGTTTTTGTTGTATGTCTGTGTGTGTGTGTGTGTGTATGTATGTATGTATATATGTGAGTGTGAGTGAGTGTTACATGTATATAATAAAACAGTGTATTATTGGAGGCAATATTCCTCAAATGTATAGATGTAAATATTCTATTATGTATATACAGTATACAGTATACACACACATATATACATATCATTAATTCATGTCTTTAGTAATACTATAAACAGAACTAAATTTAAATAATAAAACAATATATTTCTGTAAATCACTTAAAGACATTCTTACTGTAAATCACTTAAGAACACTCTTACTGTAAATAATTTAAAGACTCTCTTACTGTAAATAATTTAAAGACTCTCTTACTGTAAATAATTTAAAGACTCTCTTACTGTAAATAATTTAAAGACTCTCTTACTGTAAATAACTTAACGACTCTCTTACTGTAAATAACTTAAAGACTCTCTTACTGTAAATAATTTAAAGACTCTCTTACTGTAAATAACTTAAAGACTCTCTTACTGTAAATAACTTAAAGACTCTCTTACTGTAAATAACTTAAAGACTCTCTTACTGTAAATAACTTAACGACTCTCTTACTGTAAATAACTTAACGACACTTACTGTAAATCACTTAACGACACTTACTGTAAATAACTTAACGACACTTACTGTAAATCACTTGTAAACAATGAGCGTGAAGGCAAGACACAAATCAACCATCAACTTGTATCACTTGTCTGTGTAAATAAACTACTGCAGAGGGTCGTGTTGGTGCTCCGTCCCCTCGTGTGCCAGAGGAAATAATTACACTGTTCCTTTGACAGTGACGAGGAAGACACTGTGTTATTTACTGTGAGTATCGACCATTGATGACAGTCTCAGTGTAGCGGCTTGATGGATGTTACCTGGGCAGTGATTTGTGTATGACAGTGATTTGAGTGTAAGACAGTGACTGGAATGTAAGACAGTGACTGGAATGTAAGACAGTGACTGGAATGTATGACAGTGACTGGAATGTAAGACAGTGACTGGAATGTAAGACAGTGACTGGAATGCATGACAGTGATTTGAGTGTAAGACAGTGACTGGAATGTATGACAGTGACTGGAATGTATGACAGTGAAGGCTTCAATTTGACTGCCTCATTCGCGCATGTTGTCAGGACAGTAAGCTGACAACACGACCATGAACCTATAATTCTTACAACATTCTCATACACATATCTAACCTAACCTAACCCAACCTATCAACATTCTTATACACTAACTCAGAAAAACTCTCTTTGGGATATTTATAAACGAAAAAAGAAAGGAAAAAATCTTACACCCTCATTAAACAGTTTTTATAAATAGTGTGTCAAGAGGTACAGTACAACATATATTTTTGTATTAAGAAAAAAAAATTAAGCGAGAGTTGGACCAGCTGGAAATCGTGAAGCCTTGTTGTGGACGAGGAACAATCATAGTGGAGAACATTAAATACTGCAGCGTTAAGGAAAAATCGAGTTCCACTTGATCCCAGCCATCTTGTGCTTTGATTGGAAGGGACATTACAAGAGATGAAAGAAGATTAAGTAAATCATACAATGTTTTCTCCCATAATTGACTCCATTATCGTCACTGCTCAACGCCCTCTCTCGCACCACGGTTCAATTAGTCAGTTTCTGGCGCGTAGAATCGTATTTTTCAGCGCGGTGTTAATCTTGGGGTATTTCCTCGTCCGGGAAGGAACGTAGTAGTTATTCTTATCAGGCTGCGTCGTGTTATTTCCTCGTGCGGGAGCGAACTTGTCATTAATAATTTATCAAGCTTTAGACAGAGTGGAAGGGTTGACAGACAGTAGTGCCCTCCCCCCCCCCCCCGCCTAAAACTATGTAAACAGTGGGTTATCCTCGGCCGCTAAAACGTAAACAAATAACCCCCCCCCTCTCTCTCCTACCCTACCCCCCCCCCCCCTCTCTCTCTCTCCTACCCTACCCCCTCTACCATCTGACGTCATCACCAGCTGGTAAGTTTAAGTTGTATAACACACATACGAACATACATTGATTTGTTGACACCTGGTTTGGTATCTCATAGTGTCAAGGCTGCAGGTAGACAGACACTCAGAATATATTGTCTTGTTAAGTCACAGAAATATATATTGGTGTGTATTGTAATTTCTTCTTATGTTAGACGGATGGATTTGCAATTTATTCGCTTTTTGTAGATTTATTTCATATTTTATTTTGCTAACCTGAGATTATTTTATTCACCTCACCTGTACACAAGGGGTTGAGGATATACATGGAACACGGAATCACGTCAATGGTTCATCTTTTAAAGCGCCTTATGGTTTAGAAAGTCACCGCCACTTCTGAGAATTTTTTTGTTTACTACTATATTCCAAGAAAGAGATGAAGAGCCTTGTGCACTAATTACCTCCTCTTGGACCAGGTAGACAGGTTGGCATTCTATAAACACAGGTTGTTTACAGGAGGAACGTGTGGCGGCTGCGGTCACCTCACCAGTTCAAAGGCGACACGAGATTAATTTGGGGCGAACTTGTGTGTGTGTGTGTCCAGGAAACATTATGAATGAATCTCTGTGATAAAAAAAAAATCACTCGTGTCATGTAAACTGTGAATATGTGAACGTAAACAGAGTGAAGTGTTGTACATTGTTTATCGGTTACGTCACAAATGTTTGATGGCGGCTGTCATAGATACTTAATGACCTCACCTATGTACACACAAATACATGAAATATTTCCTGTAAACACACACACACACACACACACACACCTTTAACCTGTGATATAACCCCTTAATTTATCGACCATTATCCATCCATTATAACAACATCCTAAACCACCATTAGAGTTAATAGAAGTTAATCAGCCGTGATATATTATAATTTACTATTATTAACTTAACATCACAACATGACATACTAAATTTATCATTTTAATACCATATTGGAATCTCATATCATATACATATCATTAATTTATGTGATTAATTATATTCCTGTTTTGACATTGAGGTGATTTAAACCAGTAGATACAAAGTATTTAGTTAAAGAGAGTTGGGTTCTATCCCTGAGAGCCATAAGTGGGTTACAATGGCTTCAACACACCAAGGAGAGAGTGTTTGTGGACAAGACCTTCCTTTGTATGGGAGGGAGTGTTTGTGTTATCTCTCCCCGTCTAAACAGGAAATAAACACTCGCCCCAGGAAAACATACTAAAAATAACAGCGGATTTTCCCAGTTATGTTAAGGGGCCACCTGGTTGCACCTTCCCAGCCTCTTACCCTCACACTCACGTAAGAAAAAGATAATATGAAAAACTTCGAGTCAAGACCTAATTTAGATTTAACCTAACCTAATCATGTCTTACTTACCTTGCTTAAATTTAACTTACCTAACCTAATCTATCCTTACCTAACCTAATTTAACCTAACTCCAATTTTGCATTACGAGACGGAGAGCGAGAGAGAGGGGAGAGAGGGAGAGAGAGAGAGAGAGATGGTCATTAGTGCTTGTATGTGCTTTAGAGGGGTGGGGAGGGGGAGGCTGTCTTTGGGTGTTTGTATAAGATTAGACAAAATGTTTGCTTGCTGGAAGGTAGTCATTAGTGCTTGCAGAAAGGTAGCTGTAGGTGCTTGCCGGATGATAGTGATGAGTTCTGACTGGAGCTTGGTTATGAAATACGTGCATAACGATGTGCACGAGTGCTTACAATCGGTCACTCGCTCTCTAACTCCCCCCTTCTATTGCTTGCTTGTTTGGTTGCTTGCCTGCTTACTTGCCGGTGCCTGCCCATGTTCCTTGACCGTCATCTCATCGTCCAGCTATTTCTAGGGGGGTTGTTGGCTGGGGTATAGCTTTGTATTGCCCCGCGCCTGGCACCACACAGGATATGGGCTACCACCTGCCCAGCCAACCCAAACAACACTAAATGCGAGAGAACCTCACTTTTTGATGCTCGTTTGTTTTAGGCACATCAGGAAAAATACACACACAGATGTTTACTAATAGATTCAAGAGGATAAATCTACCTTTTCTTTTCTTTGTTGCTTGTCAGAGAAGAAGTTGAAGAGCACAAGAAGCTCCTTTATACTTTGACTGACCTAGAACATTGTGGGTTTTTTCTTCTCAATGGATGACACACACACACACACACAGAGGGATATTTACCAACAGCATTAAGTAGATACGATCGTCTTTTGTTTATATATTATAGATAAATCAAAAGGATCGATTAAGATATAAGTTACTGTATACAAAGATAAACTAAATGACCTAAATATAAAGCATTATTACTCTTATATATATAAACAAATGAAAAACGTTATTATATTCGTTGTATATCATTGACTTAAAGCAGTCGTACGTGTGTTTATCTGTGAGGGTTAGGTTAGGTTAAATTTGATGAGGATAGGGTTAGTTTTGTTGGTTAGGTTAGGCTAGGCTTAGGTTTGGTTAGGTTAAGTTAGGTAAGGTAAGGTAAAGTTAGGTTAGATTTATCAGGTTAGGTTAAGTTAGGTAAGGTAAGGTAAAGTTAGGTTAGGTTAGGTTAGGTTAGATTTATCAGGTTAGGTTAAGTTAAGTAAGGTAAGATTAGGTTAGGTTAGGTTAGGTTAGATTTATCAGGTTAGGTTAAGTTAGGTAAGGTAAAGTTAGGTTAGATTTGGTCAGTTTAAGTTAGGTTGGCTTAGGTTAGGTAGCCACGTGATCCGAAGTTCCCTATCCTAACCTTAACCTTGACTTCTGACCTGCTTCTATTTTCCCCACCAATAATCGACCAGTTCTTCCCGGGTCAATAACCAACCTTCCTCCCGTCGCCAAGTCTTATCAGAATTGGTCTATCATCTCTTGAGAGCTTGTGTGTGTGTGTGTGTGTGTGTGTGTGTGTGTGTAAAACTACGTATCTGTTATATACTTGCATTTGCGTTTGTATCTACATTCGTATACATATGTGCATTAATTTTAACGTATAGATGTGAGTGTATCTGCGTGTATATATGAATGTTTGTATGTGTATATATGTATGTATGTATGAATGTATGTATGTTGGTATTTGTTTATATATGTGTCCTTCAGTGTATGTGTGATTTTGTCAGTCCATCAGACCGAGTATTTCCGCTGCCTCTAATTACTCTGTCACCTGAGCGCACGTGTCAGGTAACCTCACTAATAATTATGTTGGACAAGATTTGGCAGTGAACACAGCTTTCCATTCATCATCATTACCCCTCGTAGTGATGATGCAGGGGTGTGTTGTATGTGTCTGTTTGTTTACTCTCTCTTATTGCCTCTGTCTGTCTGTCTGTGGATTCGTGAGGTGGCAGGTGTCTAAGTCGAGATTTTCTTCTTTGTATTTCTACCTGTAATATTATTTTCCGAAATTTATGATTATTTACGTAAAAACGATCCCGCAGTCATTCAGTTAATCAGCCACTCAGTCAAGTATTAAGTCAGTCAGGTATTAAGTCAGTCAGGTATTAAGTCAGTAAGTCATTTAGTCACTTTTTTAACTATAAGGAATATTATGACCTTTTCTTTTAAGTGCTAAAATTTGGCTACAGTCTTTAAAGACAGAAGGTGAAGCAGCGAGTCACCGTATGTGTTTCGTAACAAACCAGGAGAAAAACAACGTGCAGAAATACCACCTCGCCTGCTTACATGATGTCTACGTGAGAGACTGACTGACTGAGGGAGGGAGGGAGGGAGGGGGAGGAAGTTGGGAGAGTGGGAGGAAAGTGGGTAGGGAGGGAGGAGGGGCCCTTCATTATCAATAAATGATTCACCACAGACTATATATAGCTTGCTGGATATATGACGAGAGAGAGAGGGGCTTTATACCTTCCCTGTATGGCTGGCTACCCTCTTGAGCCTCTCCTCTGATACACACACACACACACACAGAGGTCATGAAGGAAAGGGGTATTCTGATGAGGGATGGATCACGTTTTCTATGTAATATATTTGGTGCTTATTTTTAATGGGTGACTTGGTTATTCTTTACTTTAGCTTTCTATTTTTTTGTTCGGTGGGAAACATTATAGTGAGATTTTATTTTATTTTTTTTTTTTTGGTTGGTATTTTATTCGGGGAGGAATTTTTTGTCTCGAAATTTTGTCAGGTGGAAGAATTTCGTCTGTTGGGGTTTTGTGAAGGCTAGTATTTTGTTGAGTTATATCTGGTTTGGTTTTGTTTTCAAGTCCACTACCCTATGATTCACTGCCTATCACTAACCACCCACCCATTATTCACCACTCCATTACTCGCTGGCCGATTACTCACCTTCCCATAACTCACTGGTCGATTACTCACCACTCCATTACTCACTGGTCGATTACTCACCTTCCCATAACTCACTGGTCGATTACTCACCACTCCATTACTCACTGGTCGATTACTCACCATCCCATAACTCACTGGTCGATTACTCACCTTCCCATAACTCACTGGTCGATTACTCACCACTCCATTACTCACTGGTCGATTACTCACCATCCCATAACTCACTGGTCGATTACTCACCACGCCATTACTCACTGGTCGATTACTCACCACGCCATTACTCACTGGTCGATTACTCACCATCCCATAACTCGCTGGTCGATTACTCACCACTCCATTACTCACCACGCCATTACTCACTGGTCGATTACTCACCATCCCATAACTCACTGGTCGATTACTCACCACGCCATTACTCACTGGTCGATTACTCACCACGCCATCGCTCACCACCTCATAACTCACCACACTTCAGGGGACCACGGGTAAAGAAGACGTCACTTAAAGATGATAAATGTTTCCATCCTTCCTCCTCTCCACACCAGAAGCAAAAATAAACTGACCATTACTCTCAATAACAACAAAAAATTGACTGATTATTACACTACTTTGAATTCTTGTTATGATAAATGCATACATCAAGTTTCGTTAAAATCCATTGTTGTTTGATCGAGTTATCATGTTTACGATGTTATTTATAATTGGACGGACGATACGTAATCAGGTGGCTAAATATATACTGTCCCTACACCTGGTCACTTAATTATAGCGCAGGTGTTCTTATTTTTCTGTTCGGTTTGTAATGTGTATTTATTCAGTAGTATCTAGATCAGACTAATATCCCCGTGACCCCCATTAACCAAGCAGAGGTCAGGGGTCATTAATATAAACATCATCATTGAATAGTGGATTGTGATGACCGTGGATTTACAGTATATTCATCTGTATTGACCTTCTATAATTACCTGTTATAGTGTTCTTACTGTGAGGTTCTGATGATAGTTTGTTTTCTATAATTATGTGGCTGTTTTTTTTCTCTCTAACTCCCATAAATCTCTCTCTCTCTCTCTCTCTCTCTCTCTCTCTCTCTCTCTCTCTCTCTCTCTCTCTCTCTCTCTGGCTCACCCTACCGGAATAAGAGGTGTTGGTGGCCAGCAGGGGACTGATAAGCCGTCAATAGCTGTCCTCTACCCACCACCTGCCAACTGTGTCACCTCGCCACTCATCTCGCCGCCCGCCTCGTCTTGCCTCGCCATTCAACTCGCCACTCGCCTCCTGAATCACGATCTGGATCTTTGCTTTCTTTCTGATCGGCTTGTTGTTGATGTTTGTTATGGTGTACGAGATGAGTGACTGATGAAAGGGTAGGTTAATTCTCTCTCTCTCTCTCTCTCTCTCTCTCTCTCTCTCTCTCTCTCTCTCTCTCTCTCTCGTTAGCTTCCACTGTTGCTGCGGCTTTGATGTCGATATGATCCCTGTTTGTGTTGTGTTTTATGTGTACGTGTGTGTGTGTGTGTGTGTGTGTAATTGTAAACAAGCATGTGTACGTACCTGGGTTTTATATAGATACATACACCTGTGTCTGTGTTGTGTATACGTATGAGTATGTATGTGTCCATTCAGTCACGTTCTCCTCCCTCTCCTTCCTGACACCTTCTCCTTCCTCTCCTTTCCCACATCCTCTCTACCATCTTCCCTTCCTTCCCCCTCCCTACCTGCTACCTTACTTCCTTTCTTCCCTCCCTCCCTTCTCCTTCTCCATTCATCCTACTCTACCTCCTTTTCTCATTTCTTCCTTAACTTCCTTCTCCTTCCTCCATCATCTCACTCTCTCCATCTCCTTCCCCACATCCACTAACATAGAGCCAGGTGGTGCTTGGCTCGTCGCTGGCTCTGTCACCACCTGTTTAATTCTTGCCAGCAGCAGGAGGAAGTCAGGCCTCGGCCGAGGTGTGAGCAAAGTGTTCTCATTTATCGAAGGTGGGAAACTGACTCACCTCTGTGTGTGTGTGTGTGTGTGTGTGTGTACTCGAAGATTATTTTCAAAAGAAGATAGTTTACGAAGCAATATAAAAAATATTGTTTACGTTTCGTTGTTTCCACAGGTGTTGTCAGGTACAGTGTCTTCCTGTTTTCGTAATTTTACCCTGGCTTAAGAATCCTTCACTTAGCGACCCACTTAACAGAACCAAACCCAAGTTAAGTTATGGATAATGACTAAAAATGTGAAAAAGACCTGGATGTGTGTGTGTCGACAACGACCTGAAGTTCTCGGGCCATTGTGAGAAGAAGGTGAATCAAGCAACAGAACTAGTAGGTGCTTCCTCGCCTGGGGTACTGCCACCCCGTCTGGTCTCCGGGATATGCAAGAGATTGCCAATGTCAGTTGATTGTAAACGTTCAACGGAGGGTCACCAGACTGGTGCCTGCATAACGGCACCTCGGGAACCCTGAGAGATAAGAACGCTTTGCATTGCCCAGCTTATACTATAAGCGGGCAAGGGTTGCCTAATATAAATTTATAAACATTTCAGAGGGCATTATTCAGTTGAGTGTACATACCTGGATCTGACGGGTGTACGTCTCACTACAGGTCACAGTTTAAAGTTGAAGAAGCCACAAGTTCAGAAAATTGTCAGGGCAAACTTTTTCGGAGAGTTGGGAATTCTTGGAACAATATGCCACTGTTGTGATGGCACCGAGTGTGAGATCATTCAAGACCAGACTTGACCAACACACATTGGGGCAGGTACAGATACATTCTGGAGTCAGTACATGCCCATCACTTGCCAACAGTGCATAACAGAGGCGTGACCGTCCAGTTCGATCAGTGATGAATAGGATAAAAGTAAAACAAAAACAGTGAAAGTAGACTCATTACAGTTTTTCTTATAAACGATTGTTAATTTCATCGTCCATGTTTTAAATAGGTTATAGCAAAAAGGTTTAGCAATCACATTAAATATTGTTGTAAGGGAAGCCTTATTGAGGATGACTTACGACGTTATACTGAAGGGGAATTAATTCAAACAAAGACCTGCCCCCACCCCCACACCCCAGGTGCTACTACACCTTGAGATGTATGTTCCGGCAGGAGGGGTAATTAACCTGCGCTTATTAAGTCACACCGTAAAAACTCTCAAGAAACAGACGAACAATCAACAAAGCCTCGTTAACTAAGAGACACCATCACCTCCACACCCCCACCATCACCACCACCACCACACTACCATCACAAATGCGCCTCCACCACACTCTCACCACCACACCTCCACCACCACCGCAACTTCACCACCAACACACAACCACCGCCATCACACCACCACCACACCTTTACCACCAACAAACCACTATCGCCACCAACACACCTCCACCACCACCACACCTTCACCACACCTCCACCACTACCATCACACCACCACACCTTCACCACCACACCTCCACCACCACACCTCCACTACCACACCTTCACAACCACACCTTCACCACCACACCTCCACTACCACACCTCCACTACCACACCTTCACCACCACACCTTCACTACCACACCTCCACTACCACACCTTCACCACCACACCTTCACCACCACCACACTGCAGGAGGGAGGACACACAGAAGCCGTCGGGGGTGGATGAGAAAAACTTGGGAATTATACAATAAAGTGAAGAGTGAAGATGTTGACAAGTGAAAGTGCTCACGACGTCTGCTCTCCCTCTTCCACCACCACACCTCTACCACCACCACACCTCCACTACCACACCTCTACCACCACACCTCCACTAAAACACCTCCACTACCACACCTCTACCACCACACCTCTACCACCACACCTCCACTGCCACACCTCTACCACCACACCTCCACTACAACACCTCCACTACCACACCTCTACCACCACACCTCTACCACCACACCTCCACTACCACCACACCTCCACTACCACACCTCCACCACCACCACACCTCCACTACCACACCTCCACCACCACCACACCTTCACCACCTCACCTCCACCACCACCACACCTCCACTACCACACTTCCACTACCACACCTCCACCACCACCACACCTTCACCACCTCACCTCCACTACTACAAGACCACCACACCTCCACCACCACCACACCTCCACTACCACACCTTCACCACCTCACCTCCACTACTGCAAGACCACCTCACCACCACCACCACACCACCACCAACAAACCACTACCACCAACACCACACCTCCACCACCACACCTTCACCACCACACCTCCACTACCACACCTTCACCACCACACCTTCACCACCACACCTCCACTACCACACCTCCACTACCACACCTTCACCACCACACCTCCACTACCACACCTTCACCACCACACCTTCACCACCACACCTCCACTACCACACCTCCACTACCACACCTTCACCACCACACCTCCACTACCACACCTTCACCACCACACCTTCACCACCACACCTCCACTACCACACCTTCACCACCACACCTTCACCACCACCACACTGCAGGAGGGAGGACACACAGAAGCCGTCGGGGGTGGATGAGAAAAACTTGGGAATTATACAATAAAGTGAAGAGTGAAGATGTTGACAAGTGAAAGTGCTCACGACGTCTGCTCTCCCTCATCCACCACCACACCTCTACCACCACCACACCTCCACTACCACACCTCTACCACCACACCTCCACTACAACACCTCCACTACCACACCTCTACCACCACACCTCTACCACCACCACACCACCCCATCAAAGTTATTATATGTCTTATTTGTGTCACTTATGTTACTTGTATATTATTTGTAATTCGTAACCCATTCCCCAAATATGTAACTGTATATTTTCAGCCTTCTGGCTGCCAAGCTCCTTCAATAAACCGTTAATTATTATTATTATTATTATTACACCTCCACTACCACACCTCTACCACCACACCTCCACTACAACACCTCCACTACCACACCTCTACCACCACACCTCTACCACCACACCTCCACCACCACACCTTCACTACCTCACCTCCACTACCACCACACCTCCACTACCACCACACCTCCACTACCACCACACCTCCACTACCACCACACCTCCACCACCACCACACCTTCACCACCTCACCTCCACTACTGCAAGACCACCTCACCTCCACCACCACCACACCTCCACTACCACACCTCCACCACCACCACACCTTCACCACCTCACCTCCACCACCACCACACCTCCACTACCACACTTCCACTACCACACCTCCACCACCACCACACCTTCACCACCTCACCTCCACTACTACAAGACCACCACACCTCCACCACCACACCTCCACTACCACACCTCCACCACCACCACACCTTCACCACCTCACCTCCACCACCACCACACCTCCACTACCACACTTCCACTACCACACCTCCACCACCACCACACCTTCACCACCTCACCTCCACTACTACAAGACCACCTCACCTCCACCACCACACCTCCACTACCTCACCTCCACTACTACAAGACCACCACACCTCCACCACCACCACACCTCCACTACCACACCTTCACCACCACACCTCCACTACTGCAAGACCACCTCACCACCACCACCACACCACCAATATACCACCACTACCACACCTCCACCACCACCACACCTTCACCACCTCACCTCCACTACTACAAGACCACCACACCTCCACCACCACCACACCTCCACTACCACACCTTCACCACCACACCTTCACCACCTCACCTCCACTACTACAAGACCAGGACCACCTCACCTCCACTACCATACCTCCACTACCACACCTCCACTACTACAAGACCACCACACCTCCACCACCACCACACCTCCACTACCACACCTTCACCACCTCACCTCCACTACTGCAAGACCACCTCACCACCACCACCACACCACCAATATACCACCACTACCACACCTCCACCACCATCACACCAAAACTAATACCACACCACCTCACCTCCACCACATCACCACCATCACCACACCTCCACTACTACCACACCATCTCACCTCCACCACACCTCCACTACTACCACGCCATCTCACCTCCACCACACCACCAGTAACACACCTCCACCAGCACCACACCTCCACCAGTACCATACCTCCACCATCACCACAACTCTACCACCACCACCACCACCTCTCCACCGCCACACCACCACTACACCGCCACACCGCCACTACCACACCACCACCATCACACCTCCACTTCTACCACACCACCTCACCTCCATCACACCTTCACTACCACCACACCACCACCACTACTATACCATCACCACCACACCTCCACCACCACCACACTTTCGCCACTACCACCCTACCACCCCCACCACTACCACCCTACCACACCACATTATGTATCCAAATTTTGTAACAAGAATTATATAAGCGAAGAAAATAAAAAAATATTAAAAAAATATATAAGTTAAAGAAACAATATTTAATAAATTAGAACAATAATAAACCAAATGAAACAGAAATGGATTCAGTTATGATGCACAAAGGAACAATAAGTAAATAGATTAACTACAATAAAGTAATGACATATAAGATAAAGATTACCTTTGTATCTCCTCCAAGACGCCCTAAGAAACTATTCGTGATTCCATTTGGAACCTCCTACTGTTTCCTCTGGATATTCTAGGATGGCCAAAGATCTCCCAGGATTCCCATGGAGACGTCCTATGCTAGTTTTGGAGATATTGTCAGTTTTCCAGCGCGTCCTTCACAAAACTTCCTGGGGAGACCTTGAAGGGGTGAGGGGTGAGTGACGGTAGTGGCCAGGCGGTGATAGCGTCCTCCGTCACGCCCTGAGCTGCTGTGACGATCGTGGGCGGCGCCGTTGTGGTCGACACTCGTCTCAAGGTGGTGTTATTACCTCGACGAGTGGAGGTAAGCACCAGAACACGAGGGCCATAACTTACCACACCTTAATGATAACTTTATGAGCTGGTGGAGAGATGTATTACCATCAACCGTTGTCTTATTGCTTGTTGTGGGTCTTGTTGTTGTTGCTTGAGAGTCCATCCTCAACACAGAACAGTATGTCATCTGTCTGTATGTCCGAAATTTATGAACGTGATAATTCGAACAGAGAGCAATGGTTCTTAATCAAACTACTATAGATATATTACAAGATCTTATGTGAGTTTGATTATCTCAGTATTTTGTGTCAATATTGTGGTCACTCTGGTGCTTATGGAGGTGACCACAAGTTTGTATTCGAAGCTTAAGTTATCACCAGGTTGAAAATAAAAATGATAGTAACAGTTAAGTGATATCTCTTCTGTTATCCCATGGCATAAGTGTGAAATATTACCATTGGTGTGTGTATGTATAGGCTGTCTGTTGTACGTAATTCTAAGTTTTCTTTCTGGGATCCAATCTTGTCTGTCTGTAATCAGAACTTTGTGAATTAATCTCGTCCGTCAGTTTTCAAGAGAATTACACACCACTGCCATAAGTGGTGCATATGCTGTATGGGTGGTTGGTGTCCGTATGTCATGAAAGTCCCAACTGCGGTGAGTTGGAGGCGGCACTTGAAAGTTCCTCGGGTGTGTAATAAGCCACAACCTGGTGTAATGAATTTCCAGCAGGTACAGTCGCGGTCAAAAGTTCCCTCCCCGTGGTGAAGCTAAATCACGGAAATGAGCCCTGACTGACGACTGGTGCAGGGGTGCTGTCAAGTCTCACTTGAAGTCGTTATTACTTTATTGTGGGAGGGTGTACACCGAGTGTACAGTACAGCACAGTACATCAAAAGTTATAACCGTAGACCACCATTCCCTGAGGTCTTTGTTTCTTCACTAGATAATAACATTTAACACTCTAGTCTAGGGGTAGGGGCTTCTCTCAGAATAAGATCCCCCAGGGGCTACACTGCCCTCTAAACGGCTAGAAGTCGGGCATCATAGTCTTGTGAGATGCTGAGAAAGGGTGGATACTCTCCCTCACCTTACCTTAGACTCAGTGTCCTTCTGAACACTTCTTGTGCCCCTGTGAACTTCTCTTTTAGCTTGGCACTGTTTAGGTACCAACGTGTGCCGTTCTCTCACGACCTCCTTCACTCTTACCCACGACGAGAAAAAGACGATCGGATCCCTTAAGAGGTTACTTATAAATAATGGCTTTGGGGAATAAGAGGGTATTTACAAGGATACTAATAGATTTCTTATGTAATAGTGTTCTCTTCTGTAGGGTTGTACTGATAAAAGTTTAAGATTATACATAAACAATCAGTGATGATAATCCTGATGGCAACAATGTGAGGCAGGAGTTGATAAGTGAAACACACACACACATCATAACAGCACTTTATTGTCTTCCATAGTTCCCTCTACCGCCTCATAACGTTGTACAGTATACTGAAGTGAGCAGCGACTTAATCTTTGGTTGTTATATAACCGGTACATGTAGTTCGTGCACTGCACAAGGACAGACATACTCACCACCGACACCAACAGCAATATATAAGTTTCCCTCACTATCTGTTGTTGTTTTCTTTGAGGTTGAGAATGAGATAATGTACAGTGACCGAAATTAGTCTGTGTAATAATGCAATGTTTCCTGTTATTAAGTTCTCAAATCTCCTCTACACTTGCCTGGTACAGTAGTAAAAATATCATCGGTTGTCGGTTTTTCTCCTTTGCAGCCACAATGTTACAGGGGGGGGGGGGGCGGATCCATGGGGAGGGGTCGTGGGAGACCGGACCCCTACCCCCTTTTCATCAGGAAATTCCAATACTTTTTATTTAATGCAGTATTGTACTCAGGCGTTTCTGTATAGTAAAAAGCAATTACTGTTAACCTCAAAATATTTCCTACTACCAAGTGCACTGGGCTTCAAAATGTCCTCCAAGTGGCCATGTTATTGGTCAGATTTTGAAGAAAAAAATTGCCATGTTCCTCCACCCACAACTTTTTGGACCCCCCTTTTGATATTCCTGGATCCGCCCCTGATATTACACTTGAAACTTAAGCCCCGACAGCAATTAAGAATTCGACCAAGATGTCTTCTCAAGATATAACAAAGAAAAGTTTACTATCTACTTGTTTGTAAGATCTTAAAAGAATTTACTTAAAACTTAAACTGAAATTAGGTACATACCTTTAATCTGACTTACGAAATAATGAAGATCCGGCCTTGACTTGTTCAGGTAAGGGTACACGCCCGTTAAACATTAATTAACGCGGTTTACCTGCCAAGGACAAAAGCGCCCCGGTGTAAAATTATTTGTGGTTTCCTCGCGTCGCCTTTTTTGGCTGAAACTAACAAAGTGACTGATTTGGGGTATTGTTTATGTAAAAGTGTAATGAAGAGACGAAAAGTGTGTGTGCGTGTGTGCCTTTGTGTGTTAGTGTAAGTATGCTTATTATAATGGTGATCACAATTAATATTTTCGATTATTGTAATGCAAAAGAAAATATAACAATCGTAGTAGTAATAACCTATATATATATATATATATATATATATATATATATATATATATATATATATATATATATATATATATATATATATATATATATCAACACCATAATTGATCTACCATTATCTAGATAAATAAACAACTCGTTAAAATAATATAATGTAAACTCCAGCCAGGTGAGAGGAAGATGAGATCTGTGTACCTGTGCGTGCCGTGTGACAGGTGGCCACACAATTATCGACATCCCACTAAAGTTAACTCTTGTGTAAGTCTGTGTACCTCCGTCCCGTCACGCCTCCTGGGTGTGACACAAAAGCTTTAGACATACACCTTGGGTGTAAACAAAGTGTATATTTGTTTCTTGGGTGTATATATGGAGAAGTGTAGACAAACATCATGGGTATAGACGGAATAGTGTATTATTTCTGCAAAGTGTATAGGATCAAGATTCTCGTCAGCATCACTCAAAGACCCTGCCAACACACGTCACGCATCATGACCATGAACACAAATCTGTACCTCTCCCCGTCCCCCTGGGGCTCTATAGGGAGGTACGGGAGGGCCCACGGGGTGTCATCTCCAGTAGGCCGTGGAACCACACCCAAGGAAACCCGGGTAGGAGAGAGGAATATAAGGCAGAGGCTTCGTCAGGTTGGTAGCGAGTCTTCCGCCATCAGTGGGTCCAGCTCCACCGTTTACCATGGCGCTCCCTGTAAGTTGACGAAACCTGATGATCCAGTACTCTAGTTATTGTGTTTTGGGGGGTTTCTTTATACAGTATATGTATGTACGGTATGTATTCCACTCTGTCTAGCTGTCTGCCCCGATTACGTAGCATTTTCAATTTCCCAGATACATTAGTAAAATAACTTTGACACACACACACACACACACACAACTCTATAATTTCCAAAAACTGTCTTATACACCTTTACTACTGATCATAATTTCTCCCATTAATCACCTATAATAATATACTTAAATAAATAAACTCATACAGTGTGTGTAATATGACGCTAAGGAAATAGTATCATGACGCCGTATATTAGTCTATGAGTTCAAGACTACTGTACCTATATTGAGGCCTTGAACAACATCGACATTTTCAAGACTACGGCCGATATGATAAGCTTTGTGCCTTAGTAATATTAGGGACAATAAGCCTCTTTTCTCTTGAGACGAGACGAGGCCAAGACCTGGAATCTCAGAGGTTCATAAGATTAAATTTCCTCAGCTGGGACGATAGGAATTGGCATCTTAAGTTAAATACTAGATTGATGTCTAAGATGACATTATACTTATTGTAAAATTTAATCTCAACTAGTTACGTTCATATAATACATTTTAGGGAATAATGTATGTGGAATCTTTGTGACTACAGATACGGGAATTTAAGTAACTAACAAAATCTCTCTCTCTCTCTCTCTCTCTCTCTCTCTCTCTCTCTCTCTCTCTCTCTCTCTCTCTCTCTCTCTCTCTCTCTCTCACAGGTGCCAGTGATGTTGTGTTTGATGGTGGTAGTTCTGGTAGTGAGGGGGGTAGAGTGTGATCCAGGGCCTCACTACCATCACCATGCAGGAGAAGGCGTGGCCGTACATCCCGGGGGTGGTACATCATACGTCCGTGGTGTGGGTAAGCGCTCTGCTGATCCTGGACCAGAACCTGAACCCGAACCCTTAGCCAGTGCCGAACCCCATAACCCGTATTATGGCCATCGTTATCCGTATTACGGTCACCACTATCCTCACCGCCGTAACGGTTACGGTTACCCTCACTCTCACTACCACAAGACGGTCCACAAGCACCACAAGCGTTCTGCAGACCCCTCACCATCTCCTGAACCCGAACCCTTAGCCAGTGCCGATCCCCATAACCCGTACTATGGCTATCGGTATCCGTATTACGGTCACCACTATCCTCACCGCCGCTACGGTTACGGTTACCCTCACTCTCACTCCCACAAGACGGCCCATAAGCACCACAAGCGCTCTGCAGACCCCTCACCATCTCCCGAACCCGAACCCTTAGCCAGTGCCGAACCCCATAACCCGTACTATGGCTATCGTTATCCGTATTACGGTCACCACTATCCTCACCGCCGCTACGGTTACGGTTACCCTCACTCTCACTCCCACAAGACGGCTCATAAGCACCACAAGCGCTCTGCAGACCCCTCACCATCTCCTGAACCCGAACCCGAACCCTTAGCCAGTGCCGAACCCCATAACTCGTACTATGGCTATCGTTATCCGTATTACGGTCACCACTATCCTCACCGCCGTAACGGTTACGGTTACCCTCACTCTCGCTACCACAAGACGGTCCACAAGCACCACAAGCGTTCTGCAGACCCCTCACCATCTCCTGAACCCGAACCCGAACCCTTAGCCAGTGCCGAACCCCATAACCCGTATTATGGCTATCGTTATCCGTATTACGGTCACCACTATCCTCACCGTCGCTACGGTTACGGTTACCCTCACTCTCACTCCCACAAGACGGCCCATAAGCACCACAAGCGCTCTGCAGACCCCTCACCATCTCCTGAACCCGAGCCCGAAGCCACAGCCGATCCTGAACCCCATTACAGATACCCATACCGCTACCATGGCTATCACGGCTATCCCTACCACTACTACAGACACTCATGGTAGGACAGCGGGTTCTCCCATGATCCCGCCGTTCCAGACTATGTCCGGTTCTCATGCCCGATAGTCCGGGTTCGCTCACCTGGTTTTTCGGACACTGATGAACCATCAAGGTTGATGATGATGCTGGCACCCCATAAGACTGTGTGAATCGTTTTCTTTGATCTTCAGTTAAGCACAAACTCAAATAAATCTTCATTGACTTGATAATTGGTGTTTTTCATGTCCCTTGTGTGTCTGTAAACAAGTATACTAATTATAGTGAGATAATGGATACTTCTTCATATTTATAAACATATTTGGTGGTTAGTGATGTATAATGATTATGTTAACAACAATCTTTAAACAAATTCTACACTTCAAGAGAATTATATCATTATTTTGTATTTCTGAATAAAGAAACACGTTCAGCAACACCTTAGCAGAGAAAAATATTAATAAGTTTGAATATCTGCAAGTGTTTTTTTTTCCCATCAGGATCAGATGTTCATGATCTCTGGGGCGGAAAAAAAATCCTGACCATTTTATGTAGGTAAGTCCTGTTTCAGACTCATTTAAACAACCAAAGGACAATCATAACCCTCTTAACTATATCCTTGACCCTCTCCCTATACCTTACAGGACCTGAAGGAAACTCAATACCCTTAGTTCAACATTACATTTCATTTTTTTCTTAAGGTCACAATATGTAAAATAATCTACAGTTAAAGGAAGGTGGTAGAATAAGACGGTAGTTATGTACTCGTGGACAAAAGTCATATCGCCTCTCCTGCTGCTACACGACCCCGGGGATTCAGACTCGTGGACCCGAAGCAATAAACAAAACAAAAGAAGAAAAGGCAACAGAGAAGGACGAACCATAATAGAGGAACAGTCGAAGAAGTAAGAATGAAAAAGAAGAAGAAATGGGAGATAAAGTAGAGAAGAAAAGAGAAAACACTTTAATTACCCGAGTGAGAAGTAGGTCAGTAGGGAAGGTGTAGCTTTTATACCTCACCCTCCTCACCACGATATTTACAAAGACTCGTAAGTTAAATGTTTCCCCTTAGCTACTGACGTGAGGATGTGTTTAACTGCCTCAGCTTACAACAACGGGTGATATGATATACAAAATGGCGTCGAAATTTCCCTGAGACTTCACTGTTCTATGATATTTAAAAAAAATCGTAGAATTATTATTATTTTTACGTTATGTTAGTATGATTTATTGACAGGTAAATTGGAATATATGAAAACCCTCTCCCACGATGGCCACAGTGAACGCAACAGCTATTTTTAACTGTAATTGGAGACATTTTATCTGGAGGGTAAGAAGCAGTAATAGGTGAGTGTTACGAACCCCTCCACCAATTGTCATGATCTACCTACCCAGCACTACGAACCACGCCATCTATTGTCCTGATCTACCTACCCAGCACCACGAGCAACGCCATCTAGGGACGAGACACGAGTATGACTCGTCTTAGTTACCACTCCGGGGTTTCCCTTCTCCATATCCTTGTTGTTGCGTCACTTCCTCCAAGTCTTTTTTGTCAGCTCGAGTTCAAGGAGAGAGGACTACACTCTGGGAAGTGACCACAGGATCATCTATCCTCTAAACCTACGGCACAGTGACTACCTACCGTCTTCTACAATACTCAGCCTTGCTCGTCAGCCATCTCAGCTCCTCACTTAAGTATTTGTAATCTTGTATTGCCTCTCCCACCTCCACCTTGCTTCACGATTGTTTTATGTTGTATTAATATGTATATACTGTTAATGTTTAGGTTAAGTATGGTTAAGGGTAATTTATAGGAAGCTGATTATTTTGTTAAGGAATTCATGGTACTTTATTATACACAACGAAAACTCGCATCCTTTGTCTACCCTTTTATAGTCCGATTGTCTGTTTTTTTTTTTATTGTTACCTGTTGGGATCTGGGTAGACTTTTAACTATATTCTAAATCCCCAACTCTTAACAAATGGCGACCGTGACAGGACCGACCTTAAGTGCCATATTTCTCCCCCCCTTTGTTACTCCTTGTTAATTATTCCTCCCATTCACTTCTGTTCACAATTGCTTTACGGTGGTTTAAAGTTTCCTTCATATGTGTGTGCATATATTGGTATTATCGTATAGTAAGAGTGACAGACGTAGGATATTAGGTTCCGAGCGTCATCAGGCTTACCTGTTATTACACGTGGCAGTCGTGTAGTAAGTCTTATCGAGTGTAGGGAAGAATCCGGATCTTTATATTAATCCCGTAATACACCCTTCCTGTTTACTCAGGGCTGTTAATCCGGATCTTATATTAATGCCGTAATACGCCCTTCCTCTTTCAAGTATCTCAGGGTTGTTAATCCAGATCTTTATATAAATGCCGTAATACGCCCTTCCTCTTTCAAGTATCTCAGGGTTGTTAATCCCGATCTTTATATTAATGCCTTAATACGCCCTTCCTCTTTCAAGTATCTCAGGGTTGTTAATCCTGATCTTTATATTAATGCCTTAATACGCCCTTCCTCTTTCAAGTATCTCAGGGTTGTTAATGCGGATCTTTATATTAATGCCGTAATACGCCCTTCCCCTTTCAAGTCTCTTATCCTTATCTAAGGATATTCTCAGAAGAACAATATTCAGAAGTGTAATTTCCCTAGGTAAAACTTGGTAGTCCTGGAGGAGTGGAAAAGCAAGATACCATTTCACATCTTGAAACATGTGGAGGAGCGTGAAGAGGTTAATTTAGGACGTGCTGCTGAGCTGGCTGATGAGTACGCCTTGCTCGTGGAGTCACTGTGCCGTAGGGAACGTGGTACTTCCCGACATGTTAGGTCCTCCTCTGATGATAACCTTGGGGGCGTGAGTGGTAGGTCGAAAGGTCCCACACCTACTCCCCCCGATGCAACCAAGCTTACTTGTTCTTACTGTAAAAACCCAGGCCATACAATCCAGACTTGTAAACACCCAAAGTGTCGAATTGCTAAAAGTAGTTCCCTGGATCCCAAATCCAAACCAATAGCAAATACCAATGTGGAAAGGCCCCATCAGGATCTCTTCTCTTCATTCACCTATGAGGGAAAAATTTTAATCATAGAGGGGTCTCGTTCTTTCCCTATTCGTATACTACGTGATACGGGCGCAGCACAATCTATCCTCCTGTTTAACGTCATTCCTGATATATCTACTACATTTACTAATGAGAGTGTTCTAATTTCAGATCTCTCATCCCATTCTTCCTATCCTTTAGCTAATGTGCACCTCCAATGTCCCTTGATTACTGGGGAAGTGCAAATAGCAATAAGGAAAGACCCAATGCCTGTGTGCCGCATTCATTTATTATTGGGTAATGACTTGGTAGGAGATCTAGTGGTTCCTCACATAGACACAGTCGACTCTCCCTTACCTGTCAACTCCACCACTGACCTTAAAGAAACTATTCCTCACCTTTTCCCATCTTGTGCTGTCACCCGGTCACAGAGTGTGCGAAATGGGCCCCTCTTCATCTAAAACCACCTCCAATATCTTCCTACCCACAGAAGATCTGTACAATAAGACCATTAGTAAGGATGAGCTCATTAAAGCCCAACAATCTGATCCAACTTTGTTCAAACAGGTGATGAAAGACCTCAGTGTGGACCATTGTACATCTTCGGCTTACCACCCACACTCCCAAGGTTGCTTGGATCAGTTCCATCAAAACTTTCAAATCAATGCTAATAAACTATCTCCCCTCAACTATATAGTCCATACTCCTGATCGCAGGAAAGATTCACAACTTGTTCACATTAATCTCATGAAACTTTACAATTCCAGGCAGTCAGAGGAAGACATCCCAGAGGCTATAAGCCTACCTGTATTGCATACGGTTTTGTCAGGGCCGGAGCCGGAGACAGATGACATGGACCTATTGGAGAATTTAGTCTTCCCTCTACCGAAAGAAAACCCTGCTAACAGTCACATACTCAACAACTTGGAGGAGTATTTTTCTGTTCTGAATCCATCTCAAGCAAAAGATCTCACTCAGTTATTATCAACATTTCCTAAAGTCACCTCAGACCTCCCAGGGTTTTGCAATATACTTAAACATGATATTAAGCTAATCTCAGATGATGTACAACCCATTAGGCAATCAGCATATCGACTAAATCCACAAAAAAAAAGAGATTATGAAAAAGGAGGTAGATTTTTTGTTAAAACATAACTTAGCTGAGCCTAGTACCTCCCCCTGGGCTTCACTTGCCTTCTCATTCCAAAACCCGATGGCACTTTTCGTTTCTGTACCGATTATCGTAAAGTGAACCAGGTCACTGTCTCTGACTCCTACCCTTTACCTTTGATTGAAGATATAATAGACAGCATAGGCTGTGCAGAATTTATCAGTACCGTGGACCTGTTGAAAGGATATTATCAAGTGGGACTCACGGATAGGGCAAAAATAATCTCGGCATTTATAACTCCATTTGGTCTTTTTCAATATTTAGTTATGGCGTTTGGCTTTTCTAATGCTCCGGCCACATTCCAGAGGGCCATCAATTACCTAATTCAAGACCTAGGTGGGACGTTCGCCTACCTGGACGACTGCAAGAGACTGGATTCACCATAAACCTAGCTAAATCTGCTTTTGGCCGGGCCTCAGTGACTTACTTGGGACATATCGTTGGGCATGGTATGGTGAGACCCAAGGACGCAAACGTTAGAGCCATCTTGTCCTTCCCCACTCCAAGGACGAGGAAGGAACTCATGCGCTTCCTGGGGATGTGCGGCTACTACCGTCGGTTCTGCAGTAACTTCTCCAGCGTGGCCGGACCCCTCACAGACCTTACCAGTTCTGCGGTCCCTTACATCTGGAACCAGAAGTGCGACCAGTCTTTCCACCGCCTCAAAGCCTTCCTTGCCTCTAAGCCTGTAGTCCACCCCCCTGACTACACCTTGCCCTTCCATCTGCAAATTGACGCTAGCGGTGTCGGAGTGGGGGCTGTGCTCCTACAACCCGACCCAACCACTGATATGCTTCACCCTATGCCATACTACTCCGCCAAGTTGAAAAAACATCAGACCAACTACTCGACCATAGAGAAGGAGGCGCTGGCTTTGGTGTTGGCAATAAAGAAGTTTGAATGTTACCTCCAGTCTTGCCCACAAACAACCCTAGTCTTCACCGTCCATAACCCACTCACGTTCATCCAAACCAACAAGACCTCCAACCAGCGAATCCTCCGCTGGGCTCTCCTGATCCGTGTGACAGGTGGCCACACAATTATCGACATCCCACTAAAGTTAACCCTTGTGTAAGTCTGTGTACCTCCGTCCCGTCACGCCTCCTGGGTGTGACACAAAAGCTTTAGAAATACACCTTGGGTGTAAACAAAGTGTATATTTGTTTCTTGGGTGTATATATGGAGAAATGTAGACAAACATCATGGGTATAGACGGAATAGCGTATTATTTCTGCAAAGTGTATAGGATCAAGATTCTCGTCAGCATCACTCAAAGACCCTGCCAACACACGTCACGCATCATGACCATGAACACAAATCTGTACCTCTCCCCGTCCCCTTGGGGCTGTATAGGGAGGTACGGGAGGGCCCACGGGGTGTCATCTCCAGTAGGCCGTGGAACCACACCCAAGGAAACCCGGGTAGGAGAGAGGAATATAAGGCAGAGGCTTCGTCAGGTTGGTAGCGAGTCTTCCGCCATCAGTGGGTCCAGCTCCACCGTTTACCATGGCGCTCCCTGTAAGTTGACGAAACCTGATGATCCAGTACTCTAGTTATTGTGTTTTGGGGGGTTTCTTTATACAGTATATGTATGTACGGTATGTATTCCACTCTGTCTAGCTGTCTGCCCCGATTACGTAGCACTTTCAATTTCCCAGATACATTAGTAAAATAACTTTCACACACACACACACGCACACACAACTCTATAATTTCCAAAAACTGTCTTATACACCTTTACTACTGATCATAATTTCTCCCATTAATCACCTATAATAATATACTTACATAAATAAACTCGTACAGTATGTGTAATATGACGCTAAGGATATAGTATCATGACGCTGTATATTAGTCTATGAGTTCAAGACTACTGTACCTATTTGAGGCCTTGAACAACATCGACATTTTCAAGACTACGGCTGATATGATAAACTTTGTGCCTTAGTAATATTAGGGACAATAAGCCTCTTTTCTCTTGAGACGAGACGAGGCCAAGACCTGGAATCTCAGAGGTTCATAAGATTAAATTTCCTCAGCTGGCACGATAGGAATTGGCATCCTAAGTTAAATACTAGATTGATGTCTAAGATGACATTATACTTATTGTAAAATTTTATCTCAACTAGTTACGTTCATATAATACATTTTAGGGAATAATGTATGTGGAATCTTTGTGACTATAGATACGGGAATTTAAGTAACTAACAAAATCTCTCTCTCTCTCTCTCTCTCTCTCTCTCTCTCTCTCTCTCTCTCTCTCTCTCTCTCTCTCTCTCTCTCTCTGCTCACAGGTGCCAGTGATGTTGTGTTTGATGGTGGTAGTTCTGGTAGTGAGGGGGGTAGAGTGTGATCCAGGGCCTCACTACCATCACCATGCAGGAGAAGGCGTGGCCGTACATCCCGGAGGTGGTACATCCTACGTCCGTGGTGTGGGTAAGCGCTCTGCTGATCCTGGACCAGAACCTGAACCCGAACCCTTAGCCAGTGCCGAACCCCATAACCCGTACTATGGCTATCGTTATCCGTATTACGGTCACCACTATCCTCACCGCCGTAACGGTTACGGTTACCCTCACTCTCGCTACCACAAGACGGTCCACAAGCACCACAAGCGTTCTGCAGACCCCTCACCATCTCCTGAACCCGAACCCGAAGCCAGTGCCGAACCCCATAACCCGTACTATGGCTATCGGTATCCGTATTACGGTCACCACTATCTTCACCGCCGTTACGGTTACGGTTACCCTCACTCTCACTCCCACAAGACGGCCCATAAGCACCACAAGCGCTCTGCAGACCCCTCACCATCTCCCGAACCCGAACCCTTAGCCAGTGCCGAACCCCATAACCCGTACTATGGCTATCGTTATCCGTATTACGGTCACCACTATCCTCACCGCCGCTACGGTTACGGTTACCCTCACTCTCACTCCCACAAGACGGCCCACAAGCACCACAAGCGCTCTGCAGACCCCTCACCATCTCCTGAACCCGAACCCGAACCCTTAGCCAGTGCCGAACCCCATAACTCGTACTATGGCTATCGTTATCCGTATTACGGTCACCACTATCCTCACCGCCGTAACGGTTACGGTTACCCTCACTCTCGCTACCACAAGACGGTCCACAAGCACCACAAGCGCTCTGCAGACCCCTCACCATCTCCTGAACCCGAACCCGAACCCTTAGCCAGTGCCGAACCCCATAACTCGTACTATGGCTATCGTTATCCGTATTACGGTCACCACTATCCTCACCGCCGCTACGGTTACGGTTACCCTCACTCTCATTCCCACAAGACGGCCCATAAGCACCACAAGCGCTCTGCAGACCCCTCACCATCTCCTGAACCCGAGCCCGAAGCCACAGCCGATCCTGAACCCCATTACAGATACCCATACCGCTACCATGGCTATCACGGCTATCCCTACCACTACTACAGACACTCATGGTAGGACAGCGGGTTCTCCCATGACCCCGCCGTTCCAGACTATGTCCGGTTCTCATGCCCGATAGTCCGGGTTCGCTCACCTGGTTTTTCGGACACTGATGAACCATCAAGGTTGATGATGATGCTGGCACCCCATAAGACTGTGTGAATCGTTTTCTTTGATCTTCAGTTAAGCACAAACTCAAATAAATCTTCATTGACTTGATAATTGGTGTTTTTCATGTCCCTTGTGTGTCTGTAAACAAGTATAGTAATTATAGTGAGATAATGGATACTTCTTCATTTTTATAAACATATTTGGTGGTTAGTGATGTATAATGATTATGTTAACAACAATCTTTAAACAAATTCTACACTTCAAGAGAATTATATCATTATTTTGTATTTCTGAATAAAGAAACACGTTCAGCAACACCTTAGCAGAGAAAAATATTAATAAGTTTGAATATCTGCAAGTGTTTTTTTTTCCCATCAGGATCAGATGTTCATGATCTCTGGGGCGGAAAAAAAATCCTGACCATTTTATGTAGGTAAGTCCTGTTTCAGACTCATTTAAACAACCAAAGGACAATCATAACCCTCTTAACTATATCCTTGACCCTCTCCCTATACCTTACAGGACCTGAAGGAAACTCAATACCCTTAGTTCAACATTACATTTCATTTTTTTTTAAGGTCACAATATGTAAAATAATCTACAGTTAAAGGAAGGTGGTAGAATAAGACGGTAGTTATGTACTCGTGGACAAAAGTCATATCGCCTCTCCTGCTGCTACACGACCCCGGGGATTCAGACTCGTGGACCCGAAGCAATAAACAAAACAAAAGAAGAAAAGGCAACAGAGAAGGACGAACCATAATAGAGGAACAGTCGAAGAAGTAAGAATGAAAAAGAAGAAGAAATGGGAGATAAAGTAGAGAAGAAAAGAGAAAACACTTTAATTACCCGAGTGAGAAGTAGGTCAGTAGGGAAGGTGTAGCTTTTATACCTCACCCTCCTCACCACGATATTTACAAAGACTCGTAAGTTAAATGTTTCCCCTTAGCTACTGACGTGAGGATGTGTTTAACTGCCTCAGCTTACAACAACGGGTGATATGATATACAAAATGGCGTCGAAATTTCCCTGAGACTTCACTGTTCTATGATATTTAAAAAAAATCGTAGAATTATTATTATTTTTACGTTATGTTAGTATGATTTATTGACAGGTAAATTGGAATATATGAAAACCCTCTCCCACGATGGCCACAGTGAACGCAACAGCTATTTTTAACTGTAATTGGAGACATTTTATCTGGAGGGTAAGAAGCAGTAATAGGTGAGTGTTACGAACCCCTCCACCAATTGTCATGATCTACCTACCCAGCACTACGAACCACGCCATCTATTGTCCTGATCTACCTACCCAGCACCACGAGCAACGCCATCTAGGGACGAGACACGAGTATGACTCGTCTTAGTTACCACTCCGGGGTTTCCCTTCTCCATATCCTTGTTGTTGCGTCACTTCCTCCAAGTCTTTTTTGTCAGCTCGAGTTCAAGGAGAGAGGACTACACTCTGGGAAGTGACCACAGGATCATCTATCCTCTAAACCTACGGCACAGTGACTACCTACCGTCTTCTACAATACTCAGCCTTGCTCGTCAGCCATCTCAGCTCCTCACTTAAGTATTTGTAATCTTGTATTGCCTCTCCCACCTCCACCTTGCTTCACGATTGTTTTATGTTGTATTAATATGTATATACTGTTAATGTTTAGGTTAAGTATGGTTAAGGGTAATTTATAGGAAGCTGATTATTTTGTTAAGGAATTCATGGTACTTTATTATACACAACGAAAACTCGCATCCTTTGTCTACCCTTTTATAGTCCGATTGTCTGTTTTTTTTTTTATTGTTACCTGTTGGGATCTGGGTAGACTTTTAACTATATTCTAAATCCCCAACTCTTAACAAATGGCGACCGTGACAGGACCGACCTTAAGTGCCATATTTCTCCCCCCCTTTGTTACTCCTTGTTAATTATTCCTCCCATTCACTTCTGTTCACAATTGCTTTACGGTGGTTTAAAGTTTCCTTCATATGTGTGTGCATATATTGGTATTATCGTATAGTAAGAGTGACAGACGTAGGATATTAGGTTCCGAGCGTCATCAGGCTTACCTGTTATTACACGTGGCAGTCGTGTAGTAAGTCTTATCGAGTGTAGGGAAGAATCCGGATCTTTATATTAATCCCGTAATACACCCTTCCTGTTTACTCAGGGCTGTTAATCCGGATCTTATATTAATGCCGTAATACGCCCTTCCTCTTTCAAGTATCTCAGGGTTGTTAATCCAGATCTTTATATAAATGCCGTAATACGCCCTTCCTCTTTCAAGTATCTCAGGGTTGTTAATCCCGATCTTTATATTAATGCCTTAATACGCCCTTCCTCTTTCAAGTATCTCAGGGTTGTTAATCCCGATCTTTATAATAATGCCGTAATACATCTTGAAGCATGTGGAGGAGCGTGAAGAGGTTAATTTAGGACGTGCTGCTGAGCTGGCTGATGAGTACGCCTTGCTGGTGGAGTCACTGTGCCGTAGCGAACGTGGTACTTCCCGACATGTTAGGTCCTCCTCTGATGATAACCTTGGGGGCGTGAGTGGTAGGTCGAAAGGTCCCACACCTACTCCCCCCGATGCAACCAAGCTTACTTGTTCTTACTGTAAAAACCCAGGCCATACAATCCAGACTTGTAAACACCCAAAGTGTCGAATTGCTAAAAGTAGTTCCCTGGATCCCAAATCCAAACCAATAGCAAATACCAATGTGGAAAGGCCCCATCAGGAGCTCTTCTCTTCATTCACCTATGAGGGAAAAATTTCAATCATAGAGGGGTCTCGTTCTTTCCCTATTCGTATACTACGTGATACGGGCGCAGCACAATCTATCCTCCTGTTTAACGTCATTCCTGATATATCTACCGCATTTACTAATGAGAGTGTTCTAATTTCAGATCTCTCATCCCATTCTTCCTATCCTTTAGCTAAAGTGCACCTCCAATGTCCCTTGATTACTGGGGAAGTGCAAATAGCCATTAGGAAAGACCCAATGCCTGTGTGCGGCATTCATTTATTATTGGGTAATGACTTGGTAGGAGATCTAGTGGTTCCTCACATAAAGACAGTCGACTCTCCCTTACCTGTCAACTCCACCACTGACCTTAAAGAAACTATTCCTCACCTTTTCCCATCTTGTGCTGTCACCCGGTCACAGAGTGTGCGAAATGGGCCCTCTTCATCTAAAACCACCTCCAATATCTTCCTACCCACAGAAGATCTGTACAATAAGACCATTAGTAAGGATGAGCTCATTAAAGCCCAACAATCTGATCCAACTTTGTTCAAACAGGTGATGAAAGACCTCAGTGTGGACCATTGTACATCTTCGGCTTACCACCCACACTCCCAAGGTTGCTTGGATCAGTTCCATCAGAACTTTCAAATCAATGCTAATAAACTATCTCCCCTCAACTATATAGTCCATACTCCTGATCCCAGGAAAGATTCACAACTTGTTCACATTAAACTCATGAAACTTTACAATTCCAGGCAGTCAGAGGAAGACATCCCAGAGGCTATAAGCCTACCTGTATTGCATACGGTTTTGTCAGGGCCGGAGCCGGAGACAGATGACATGGACCTATTGGAGAATTTAGACTTCCCTCCACCGAAAGAAAACCCTGCTAACAGTCACATACTCAACAACTTGGAGGAGTATTTTTCTGTTCTGAATCCATCTCAAGCAAAAGATCTCACTCGGTTATTATCAACATTTCCTAAAGTCACATCAGACCTCCCAGGGTTTTGCAATATACTTAAACATGATATTAAGCTAATCTCAGATGATGTACAACCCATTAGGCAATCAACATATCGACTAAATCCACAAAAAAAAGAGATTATGAAAAAGGAGGTAGATTTTTTGTTAAAACATAACTTAGCTGAGCCTAGTACCTCCCCCTGGGCTTCACCTTGCCTTCTCATTCCAAAACCCGATGGCACTTTTCGTTTCTGTACCGATTATCGTAAAGTGTACCAGGTCACTGTCTTTGACTCCTACCCTTTACCTTTGATTGAAGATATAATAGACAGCATAGGCTGTGCAAAATTTATCAGTACCGTGGACCTGTTGAAAGGATATTATCAAGTGGGACTCACGGATAGGGCAAAAATAATCTCGGCATTTATAACTCCATTTGGTCTTTTTCAATATTTAGTTATGGCGTTTGGCTTTTCTAATGCTCCGGCCACATTCCAGAGGGCCATCAATTACCTAATTCAAGACCTAGGTGGGACATTCGCCTACCTGGATGACCTGGTGGTGGTGTCGGACAGCTGGGACGAACATCTGGTGCGTTTGGAGATACTGTTTGCACGACTGCAAGAGACTGGATTCACCATAAACCTGGCTAAATCTGCTTTTGGCCGGGCCTCAGTGACTTACTTGGGACATATCGTTGGGCATGGTATGGTGAGACCCAAGGACGCAAACGTTAGAGCCATCTTGTCCTTCCCCACTCCAAGGACGAGGAAGGAACTCATGCGCTTCCTGGGGATGTGCGGCTACTACCGTCGGTTCTGCAGTAACTTCTCCAGCGTGGCCGGACCCCTCACAGACCTTACCAGTTCTGCGGTCCCTTTCATCTGGAACCAGAAGTGCGACCAGTCTTTCCACCGCCTCAAAGCCTTCCTTGCCTCTAAGCCTGTAGTCCACCCCCCCTGACTACACCTTGCCCTTCCATCTGCAAATCGACGCTAGCGGTGTCGGAGTGGGGGCTGTGCTCCTACAACCCGACCCAACCACTGATGTCCTTCACCCTGTGGCATACTACTCCGCCAAGTTGAAAAAACATCAGACCAACTACTCGACCATAGAGAAGGAGGCCCTGGCTCTGGTGTTGGCAATAAAGAAGTGTGAATGTTACCTCCAGTCTTGCCCACAAACAACCCTAGCCTTCACCGACCATAACCCACTCACGTTCATCCAAACCAACAAGACCTCCAACCAGCGAATCCTCCGCTGGGCTCTCCTGACCCGTGTGACAGGTGGCCACACAATTATCGACATCCCACTAAAGTTAACTCTTGTGTAAGTCTGTGTACCTCCGTCCCGTCACGCCTCCTGGGTGTGACACAAAAGCTTTAGACATACACCTTGGGTGTAAACAAAGTGTATATTTGTTTCTTGGGTGTATATATGGAGAAGTGTAGACAAACATCATGGGTATAGACGGAATAGTGTATTATTTCTGCAAAGTGTATAGGATCAAGATTCTCGTCAGCATCACTCAAAGACCCTGTCAACACACGTCACGCATCATGACCATGAACACAAATCTGTACCTCTCCCCGTCCCCCTGGGGCTGTATAGGGAGGTACCGGAGGGCCCACGGGGTGTCATCTCCAGTAGGCCGTGGAACCACACCCAAGGAAACCCGGGTAGGAGAGAGGAATATAAGGCCGAGGCTTCGTCAGGTTGGTAGCGAGTCTTCCGCCATCAGTGGGTCCAGCTCCACCGTTTACCATGGCGCTCCCTGTAAGTTGACGAAACCTGATGATCCAGTACTCTAGTTATTGTGTTTTGGGGGGTTTCTTTATACAGTATATGTATGTACGGTATGTATTCCACTCTGTCTAGCTGTCTGCCCCGATTACGTAGCATTTTCAATTTCCCAGATACAATAGTAAAATAACTTTGACACACACACACACACACACACACACACACAACTCTATAATTTCCAAAAACTGTCTTATACACCTTTACTACTGATCATAATTTCTTCCATTAATCACCTATAATAATATACTTCCATAAATAAACTCGTACAGTATGTGTAATATGACGCTAAGGAAATAGTATCATGACGCTGTATATTAGTCTATGAGTTCAAGACTACTGTACCTATATTGAGGCTTTGAACAACATCGACATTTTCAAGACTACGGCTCATATGATAAGCTTTGTGCCTTAGTAATATTAGGGACAATAAGCCTCTTTTCTCTTAGAACTAAAAATGAATATTGTTACTGTACTTTGAGACGAGACGAGGCCAAGACCTGGAATCTAAGAGGTTCATAAGATTAAATTTCCTCAGCTGGAACGATAGGAATTGACATCTTAAGTTAAATACTAGATTGATGTCTAAGATGACATTATATTTATTGTAAAATTTTATCTCAACTAGTTACGTTCATATAATACATTTTAGGGAATAATGTATGTGGAATCTTTGTGACTATAGATACGGGAATTTAAGTAACTAACAAAATCTCTCTCTCTCTCTCTCTCTCTCTCTCTCTCTCTCTCTCTCTCTCTCTCTCTCTCTCTCTCTCACAGGTGCCAGTGATGTTGTGTTTGATGGTGGTAGTTCTGGTAGTGAGGGGGGTAGAGTGTGATCCAGGGCCTCACTACCATCACCATGCAGGCGAAGGCGTGGCCGTACATCCCGGGGGTGGTACATCCTACGTCCGTGGTGTGGGTAAGCGCTCTGCTGATCCTGGACCCGAACCCGAACCCTTAGCCAGTGCCGAACCCCATAACCCGTACTATGGTTATCGTTATCCGTATTACGGTCACCACTATCCTCACCGCCGCTACGGTTACGGTTACCCTCACTCTCACTCCCACAAGACGGTCCACAAGCACCACAAGCGCTCTGCAGACCCCTCACCATCTCCTGAACCCGAACCCGAACCCTTAGCCAGTGCCGAACCCCATAACCCGTACTATGGCTATCGTTATCCGTATTACGGTCACCACTATCCTCACCGCCGCTACGGTTACGGTTTCCCTCACTCTCACTCCCACAAGACGGCCCATAAGCACCACAAGCGCTCTGCAGACCCCTCACCATCTCCTGAACCCGAACCCTTAGCCAGTGCCGAACCCCATTACTCGTACTATGGCTATCGTTATCCGTATTACGGTCACCACTATCCTCACCGCCGCTACGGTTACGGTTACCCTCACTCTCACTCCCACAAGACGGCCCATAAGCACCACAAGCGCTCTGCAGACCCCTCACCATCTCCTGAACCCGAGCCCGAAGCCACAGCCGATCCTGAACCCCATTACAGATACCCATACCGCTACCATGGCTATCACGGCTATCCCTACCACTACTACAGACACTCATGGTAGGACAGCGGGTTCTCCCATGACCCCGCCGTTCCAGACTATGTCCGGTTCTCATGCCCGATAGTCCGGGTTCGCTCACCTGGTTTTTCGGACACTGATGAACCATCAAGGTTGATGATGATGCTGGCACCCCATAAGACTGTGTGAATCGTTTTCTTTGATCTTCAGTTAAGCACAAACTCAAATAAATCTTCATTGACTTGATAATTGGTGTTTTTCATGTCCCTTGTGTGTCTGTAAACAAGTATAGTAATTATAGTGAGATAATGGATACTTCTTCATTTTTATAAACATATTTGGTGGTTAGTGATGTATAATGATTGTGTTAACAACAATTTTTAAACAAATTCTACACTTCAAGAGAATTATATCATTATTTTGTATTTCTGAATAAAGAAACACGTTCAGCAACACCTTAGCAGAGAAAAATATTAATAAGTTTGAATATCTGCAAGTGTTTTTTTTTCCCATCAGGATCAGATGTTCATGATCTCTGGGGCGGAAAAAGAATCCTGACCATTTTATGTAGGTAAGTCCTGTTTCAGACTCATTTAAACAACCAAAGGACAATCATAACCCTCTTAACTATATCCTTGACCCTCTCCCTATACCTTACAGGACCTGAAGGAAACTCAATACCCTTAGTTCAACATTACATTTCATTTTTTTCTTAAGGTCACAATATGTAAAATAATCTACAGTTAAAGGAAGGTGGTAGAATAAGACGGTAGTTATGTACTCGTGGACAAAAGTCATATCGCCTCTCCTGCTGCTACACGACCCCGGGGATTCAGACTCGTGGACCCGAAGCAATAAACAAAACAAAAGAAGAAAAGGCAACAGAGAAGGACGAACCATAATAGAGGAACAGTCGAAGAAGTAAGAATGAAAAAGAAGAAGAAATGGGAGATAAAGTAGAGAAGAAAAGAGAAAACACTTTAATTACCCGAGTGAGAAGTAGGTCAGTAGGGAAGGTGTAGCTTTTATACCTCACCCTCCTCACCACGATATTTACAAAGACTCGTAAGTTAAATGTTTCCCCTTAGCTACTGACGTGAGGATGTGTTTAACTGCCTCAGCTTACAACAACGGGTGATATGATATACAAAATGGCGTCGAAATTTCCCTGAGACTTCACTGTTCTATGATATTTAAAAAAAATCGTAGAATTATTATTATTTTTACGTTATGTTAGTATGATTTATTGACAGGTAAATTGGAATATATGAAAACCCTCTCCCACGATGGCCACAGTGAACGCAACAGCTATTTTTAACTGTAATTGGAGACATTTTATCTGGAGGGTAAGAAGCAGTAATAGGTGAGTGTTACGAACCCCTCCACCAATTGTCATGATCTACCTACCCAGCACTACGAACCACGCCATCTATTGTCCTGATCAACCTACCCAGCACCACGAGCAACGCCATCTAGGGACGAGACACGAGTATGACTCGTCTTAGTTACCACTCCGGGATTTCCCTTCTCCATATCCTGGGTGTTGCGTCACTTCCTCCAAGTCTTTTTTGTCAGCTCGAGTTCAAGGAGAGAGGACTACACTCTGGGAAGTGACCACAGGATCATCTATCCTCTAAACCTACGGCTCAGTGACTACCTACCGTCTTCTACAATACTCAGCCTTGCTCGTCAGCCATCTCAGCTCCTCACTTAAGTATTTGTAATCTTGTATTGCCTCTCCCACCTCCACCTTGCTTCACGATTGTTTTATGTTGTATTAATATGTATATACTGTTAATGTTTAGGTTAAGTATGGTTAAGGGTAATTTATAGGAAGCTGATTATTTTGTTAAGGAATTCATGGTACTTTATTATACACAACGAAAACTCGCATCCTTTGTCTACCCTTTTATAGTCCGATTGTCTGTTTTTTTTTTTTTTATTGTTGCCTGTTGGGATCTGGGTAGACTTTTAACTATATTCTATATCCCCAACTCGTAACAAATGGCGACCTTGACAGGACTCGACATTAAGTACCATATTCCTTCCTCCCTTGTAACTCCTTGTTAATTATTCCTCCCAGTCACTTCTGTTCACAATTGCTTTACGGTGGTTTAAAGTTTCCTTCATATGTGTGTGCATATATTGGTATTATCGTACAGTAAGAATGACAGACGTAGGATATTAGGTTCCGAGTGTCATCAGGCTTACCTGTTATTACACGTGGCAGTCGTGTAGTAAGTCTTATCGAGTGTAGGGAAGAATCCGGATCTTTATATTAATCCTGTAATACACCCTTCCTGTTTACTCAGGGCTGTTAATCCGGATCTTATATTAATGCCGTAATACGGCCTTCCTCTTTCAAGTATCTCAGGGTTGTTAATCCGGATCTTTATATAAATGCCGTAATACGCCCTTCCTCTTTCAAGTATCTCAGGGTTGTTAATCCGGATCTTTATATTAATGCCGTAATACGCCCTTCCTCTTTCAAGTATCTCAGGGTTGTTAATCCTGATCTTTATATTAATGCCTTAATACGCCCTTCCTCTTTCAAGTATCTCAGGGTTGTTAATCCGGATCTTTATATTAATGCCGTAATACGCCCTTCCCCTTTCAAGTCTCTTATCCTTATCTAAGGATATTCTCAGAAGAACAATATTCAGAAGTGTAATTTCCCTAGGTAAAACTTGGTAGTCCTGGAGGAGTGGAAAAGCAAGATACCATTTCACATCTTGAAACATGTGGAGGAGCGTGAAGAGGTTAATTTAGGACGTGTTGCTGAGCTGGCTGATGAGTACGCCTTGCTCGTGGAGTCACTGTGCCGTAGGGAACGTGGTACTTCCCGACATGTTAGGTCCTCCTCTGATGATAACCTTGGGGGCGTGAGTGGTAGATCGAAAGGTCCCACACCTACTCCCCCCGATGCAACCAAGCTTACTTGTTCTTACTGTAAAAACCCAGGCCATACAATCCAGACTTGTAAACACCCAAAGTGTCGAATTGCTAAAAGTAGTTCCCTGGATCCCAAATCCAAACCAATAGCAAATACCAATGTGGAAAGTCCCCATCAGGATCTCTTCTCTTCATTCACCTATGAGGGAAAAATTTCAATCATAGAGGGGTCTCGTTCTTTCCCTATTCGTATACTACGTGATACGGGCGCAGCACAATCTATCCTCCTGTTTAACGTCATTCCTGATATATCTACTACATTTACTAATGAGAGTGTTCTAATTTCAGATCTCTCATCCCATTCTTCCTATCCTTTAGCTAATGTGCACCTCCAATGTCCCTTGATTACTGGGGAAGTGCAAATAGCAATAAGGAAAGACCCAATGCCTGTGTGCCGCATTCATTTATTATTGGGTAATGACTTGGTAGGAGATCTAGTGGTTCCTCACATAGACACAGTCGACTCTCCCTTACCTGTCAACTCCACCACTGACCTTAAAGAAACTATTCCTCACCTTTTCCCATCTTGTGCTGTCACCCGGTCACAGAGTGTGCGAAATGGGCCCCTCTTCATCTAAAACCACCTCCAATATCTTCCTACCCACAGAAGATCTGTACAATAAGACCATTAGTAAGGATGAGCTCATTAAAGCCCAACAATCTGATCCAACTTTGTTCAAACAGGTGATGAAAGACCTCAGTGTGGACCATTGTACATCTTCGGCTTACCACCCACACTCCCAAGGTTGCTTGGATCAGTTCCATCAAAACTTTCAAATCAATGCTAATAAACTATCTCCCCTCAACTATATAGTCCATACTCCTGATCGCAGGAAAGATTCACAACTTGTTCACATTAATCTCATGAAACTTTACAATTCCAGGCAGTCAGAGGAAGACATCCCAGAGGCTATAAGCCTACCTGTATTGCATACGGTTTTGTCAGGGCCGGAGCCGGAGACAGATGACATGGACCTATTGGAGAATTTAGTCTTCCCTCTACCGAAAGAAAACCCTGCTAACAGTCACATACTCAACAACTTGGAGGAGTATTTTTCTGTTCTGAATCCATCTCAAGCAAAAGATCTCACTCAGTTATTATCAACATTTCCTAAAGTCACCTCAGACCTCCCAGGGTTTTGCAATATACTTAAACATGATATTAAGCTAATCTCAGATGATGTACAACCCATTAGGCAATCAGCATATCGACTAAATCCACAAAAAAAAAGAGATTATGAAAAAGGAGGTAGATTTTTTGTTAAAACATAACTTAGCTGAGCCTAGTACCTCCCCCTGGGCTTCACTTGCCTTCTCATTCCAAAACCCGATGGCACTTTTCGTTTCTGTACCGATTATCGTAAAGTGAACCAGGTCACTGTCTCTGACTCCTACCCTTTACCTTTGATTGAAGATATAATAGACAGCATAGGCTGTGCAGAATTTATCAGTACCGTGGACCTGTTGAAAGGATATTATCAAGTGGGACTCACGGATAGGGCAAAAATAATCTCGGCATTTATAACTCCATTTGGTCTTTTTCAATATTTAGTTATGGCGTTTGGCTTTTCTAATGCTCCGGCCACATTCCAGAGGGCCATCAATTACCTAATTCAAGACCTAGGTGGGACGTTCGCCTACCTGGACGACTGCAAGAGACTGGATTCACCATAAACCTAGCTAAATCTGCTTTTGGCCGGGCCTCAGTGACTTACTTGGGACATATCGTTGGGCATGGTATGGTGAGACCCAAGGACGCAAACGTTAGAGCCATCTTGTCCTTCCCCACTCCAAGGACGAGGAAGGAACTCATGCGCTTCCTGGGGATGTGCGGCTACTACCGTCGGTTCTGCAGTAACTTCTCCAGCGTGGCCGGACCCCTCACAGACCTTACCAGTTCTGCGGTCCCTTACATCTGGAACCAGAAGTGCGACCAGTCTTTCCACCGCCTCAAAGACTTCCTTGCCTCTAAGCCTGTAGTCCACCCCCCTGACTACACCTTGCCCTTCCATCTGCAAATTGACGCTAGCGGTGTCGGAGTGGGGGCTGTGCTCCTACGACCCGACCCAACCACTGATATGCTTCACCCTGTGCCATACTACTCCGCCAAGTTGAAAAAACATCAGACCAACTACTCGACCATAGAGAAGGAGGCGCTGGCTTTGGTGTTGGCAATAAAGAAGTTTGAATGTTACCTCCAGTCTTGCCCACAAACAACCCTAGTCTTCACCGTCCATAACCCACTCACGTTCATCCAAACCAACAAGACCTCCAACCAGCGAATCCTCCGCTGGACTCTCCTGATCCGTGTGACAGGTGGCCACACAATTATCGACATCCCACTAAAGTTAACCCTTGTGTAAGTCTGTGTACCTCCGTCCCGTCACGCCTCCTGGGTGTGACACAAAAGCTTTAGAAATACACCTTGGGTGTAAACAAAGTGTATATTTGTTTCTTGGGTGTATATATGGAGAAGTGTAGACAAACATCATGGGTATAGACGGAATAGTGTATTATTTCTGCAAAGTGTATAGGATCAAGATTCTCGTCAGCATCACTCAAAGACCCCTGCCAACACACGTCACGCATCATGACCATGAACACAAATCTGTACCTCTCCCCGTCCCCTTGGGGCTGTATAGGGAGGTACGGGAGGGCCCACGGGGTGTCATCTCCAGTAGGCCGTGGAACCACACCCAAGGAAACCCGGGTAGGAGAGAGGAATATAAGGCAGAGGCTTCGTCAGGTTGGTAGCGAGTCTTCCGCCATCAGTGGGTCCAGCTCCACCGTTTACCATGGCGCTCCCTGTAAGTTGACGAAACCTGATGATCCAGTACTCTAGTTATTGTGTTTTGGGGGGTTTCTTTATACAGTATATGTATGTACGGTATGTATTCCACTCTGTCTAGCTGTCTGCTCCGATTACGTAGCACTTTCAATTTCCCAGATACATTAGTAAAATAACTTTCACACACACACACACGCACACACAACTCTATAATTTCCAAAAACTGTCTTATACACCTTTACTACTGATCATAATTTCTCCCATTAATCACCTATAATAATATACTTACATAAATAAACTCGTACAGTATGTGTAATATGACGCTAAGGATATAGTATCATGACGCTGTATATTAGTCTATGAGTTCAAGACTACTGTACCTATTTGAGGCCTTGAACAACATCGACATTTTCAAGACTACGGCTGATATGATAAACTTTGTGCCTTAGTAATATTAGGGACAATAAGCCTCTTTTCTCTTGAGACGAGACGAGGCCAAGACCTGGAATCTCAGAGGTTCATAAGATTAAATTTCCTCAGCTGGCACGATAGGAATTGGCATCCTAAGTTAAATACTAGATTGATGTCTAAGATGACATTATACTTATTGTAAAATTTTATCTCAACTAGTTACGTTCATATAATACATTTTAGGGAATAATGTATGTGGAATCTTTGTGACTATAGATACGGGAATTTAAGTAACTAACAAAATCTCTCTCTCTCTCTCTCTCTCTCTCTCTCTCTCTCTCTCTCTCTCTCTCTCTCTCTCTCTCTGCTCACAGGTGCCAGTGATGTTGTGTTTGATGGTGGTAGTTCTGGTAGTGAGGGGGGTAGAGTGTGATCCAGGGCCTCACTACCATCACCATGCAGGAGAAGGCGTGGCCGTACATCCCGGAGGTGGTACATCCTACGTCCGTGGTGTGGGTAAGCGCTCTGCTGATCCTGGACCAGAACCTGAACCCGAACCCTTAGCCAGTGCCGAACCCCATAACCCGTACTATGGCTATCGTTATCCGTATTACGGTCACCACTATCCTCACCGCCGTAACGGTTACGGTTACCCTCACTCTCGCTACCACAAGACGGTCCACAAGCACCACAAGCGTTCTGCAGACCCCTCACCATCTCCTGAACCCGAACCCGAAGCCAGTGCCGAACCCCATAACCCGTACTATGGCTATCGGTATCCGTATTACGGTCACCACTATCTTCACCGCCGTTACGGTTACGGTTACCCTCACTCTCACTCCCACAAGACGGCCCATAAGCACCACAAGCGCTCTGCAGACCCCTCACCATCTCCCGAACCCGAACCCTTAGCCAGTGCCGAACCCCATAACCCGTACTATGGCTATCGTTATCCGTATTACGGTCACCACTATCCTCACCGCCGCTACGGTTACGGTTACCCTCACTCTCACTCCCACAAGACGGCCCACAAGCACCACAAGCGCTCTGCAGACCCCTCACCATCTCCTGAACCCGAACCCGAACCCTTAGCCAGTGCCGAACCCCATAACTCGTACTATGGCTATCGTTATCCGTATTACGGTCACCACTATCCTCACCGCCGTAACGGTTACGGTTACCCTCACTCTCGCTACCACAAGACGGTCCACAAGCACCACAAGCGCTCTGCAGACCCCTCACCATCTCCTGAACCCGAACCCGAACCCTTAGCCAGTGCCGAACCCCATAACTCGTACTATGGCTATCGTTATCCGTATTACGGTCACCACTATCCTCACCGCCGCTACGGTTACGGTTACCCTCACTCTCATTCCCACAAGACGGCCCATAAGCACCACAAGCGCTCTGCAGACCCCTCACCATCTCCTGAACCCGAGCCCGAAGCCACAGCCGATCCTGAACCCCATTACAGATACCCATACCGCTACCATGGCTATCACGGCTATCCCTACCACTACTACAGACACTCATGGTAGGACAGCGGGTTCTCCCATGACCCCGCCGTTCCAGACTATGTCCGGTTCTCATGCCCGATAGTCCGGGTTCGCTCACCTGGTTTTTCGGACACTGATGAACCATCAAGGTTGATGATGCTGGCACCCCATAAGACTGTGTGAATCGTTTTCTTTGATCTTCAGTTAAGCACAAACTCAAATAAATCTTCATTGACTTGATAATTGGTGTTTTTCATGTCCCTTGTGTGTCTGTAAACAAGTAGTATAGTAATTATAGTGAGATAATGGATACTTCTTCATTTTTATAAACATATTTGGTGGTTAGTGATGTATAATGATTATGTTAACAACAATCTTTAAACAAATTCTACACTTCAAGAGAATTATATCATTATTTTGTATTTCTGAATAAAGAAACACGTTCAGCAACACCTTAGCAGAGAAAAATATTAATAAGTTTGAATATCTGCAAGTGTTTTTTTTCCCATCAGGATCAGATGTTCATGATCTCTGGGGCGGAAAAAAAATCCTGACCATTTTATGTAGGTAAGTCCTGTTTCAGACTCATTTAAACAACCAAAGGACAATCATAACCCTCTTAACTATATCCTTGACCCTCTCCCTATACCTTACAGGACCTGAAGGAAACTCAATACCCTTAGTTCAACATTACATTTCATTTTTTTTTAAGGTCACAATATGTAAAATAATCTACAGTTAAAGGAAGGTGGTAGAATAAGACGGTAGTTATGTACTCGTGGACAAAAGTCATATCGCCTCTCCTGCTGCTACACGACCCCGGGGATTCAGACTCGTGGACCCGAAGCAATAAACAAAACAAAAGAAGAAAAGGCAACAGAGAAGGACGAACCATAATAGAGGAACAGTCGAAGAAGTAAGAATGAAAAAGAAGAAGAAATGGGAGATAAAGTAGAGAAGAAAAGAGAAAAACACTTTAATTACCCGAGTGAGAAGTAGGTCAGTAGGGAAGGTGTAGCTTTTATACCTCACCCTCCTCACCACGATATTTACAAAGACTCGTAAGTTAAATGTTTCCCCTTAGCTACTGACGTGAGGATGTGTTTAACTGCCTCAGCTTACAACAACGGGTGATATGATATACAAAATGGCGTCGAAATTTCCCTGAGACTTCACTGTTCTATGATATTTAAAAAAAATCGTAGAATTATTATTATTTTTACGTTATGTTAGGATGATTTATTGACAGGTAAATTGGAATATATGAAAACCCTCTCCCACGATGGCCACAGTGAACGCAACAGCTATTTTTAACTGTAATTGGAGACATTTTATCTGGAGGGTAAGAAGCAGTAATAGGTGAGTGTTACGAACCCCTCCACCAATTGTCATGATCTACCTACCCAGCACTACGAACCACGCCATCTATTGTCCTGATCTACCTACCCAGCACCACGAGCAACGCCATCTAGGGACGAGACACGAGTATGACTCGTCTTAGTTACCACTCCGGGGTTTCCCTTCTCCATATCCTGGTTGTTGCGTCACTTCCTGCAAGTCTTTCTTGTCAGCTCGAGTTCAAGGAGAGAGGACTATACTTTGGGAAGTGACCACAGGATCACCTATCCTCTAAAGTCTAAACCTACGGCTCAGTGACTACTTACCGTCTTCAACAATACTCAGCCTTGCTCGTCAGCCATCTCAGCTCCTCACTTAAGTATTTGTAATCTTATATTGCCTCTCGCACCTCCACCTTGCTTCACGATTGTTTTATGTTGTATTAATATGTATATACTGTTAATGTTTAGGTTAAGTATGGTTAAGGGTAGTTTATAGAAGCTGATTATTTTGTTAAGGAATTCATGGTACTTTATTATACACAACGAAAACTCCCATCCTTTGTCTACCCTTTTATAGTCCGATTGTCTGTTTTTTTTTTATTGTTGCCTGTTGGGTTCTGGGTAGACTTTTAACTGTATTCTAAATCCCCAACTCGTAACAAATGGCGACCGTGACAGGACTCGACATTAAGTACCATATTCCTTCCTCCCTTGTAACTCCTTGTTAATTATTCCTCCCAGTCACTTCTGTTCACAATTGCTTTACGGTGGTTTAAAGTTTCCTTCATATGTGTGTGCATATATTGGTATTATCGTACAGTAAGAGTGACAGACGTAGGATATTTGGTTCCAAGTGTCATAAGGCTTACCTGTTATTACACGTGGCAGTCGTGTAGTAAGTGTTATCGAGTGTAGGGAAGAATCCGGATCTTTATATTAATCCCGTAATACACCCTTCCTGTTTACTCAGGGCTGTTAATCCGGATCTTATATTAATGCCGTCATATGCCCTTCCTCTTTCAAGTATCTCAGGGTTGTTAATCCGGATCTTTATATAAATGCCGTAATACGCCCTTCCTCTTTCAAGTATCTCAGGGTTGTTAATCCGGATCTTTATATTAATGCCTTAATACGCCCTTCCTCTTTCAAGTCTCTTATCCTTATCTAAGGATATTCTCAGAAGAACAATATTCAGAAGTGTAATTTCCCTAGGTAAAACTTGGTAGTCCTGGAGGAGTGGAAAAGCAAGATACCATTTCACATCTTGAAGCATGTGGAGGAGCGTGAAGAGGTTAATTTAGGACGTGCGGCTGAGCTGGCTGATGAGTACGCCTTGCTGGTGGAATCACTGTGCCGTAGAGAACGTGGTACTTCCCGACATGTTAGGTCCTCCTCTGATGATAACCTTGGGGGCGTGAGTGGTAGGTCGAAAGGTCCCACACCTACTCCCCCCGATGCAACCAAGCTTACTTGTTCTTACTGTAAAAACCCAGGCCATACAATCCAGACTTGTAAACACCCAAAGTGTCGAATTGCTAAAAGTAGTTCCCTGGATCCCAAATCCAAACCAATAGCAACCACCAATGTGGAAAGGCCCCATCAGGATCTCTTCTCTTCATTCACCGATGAGGGAAAAATTTCAATCATAGAGGGGTCTCGTTCTTTCCCTATTCGTATGCTACGTGATACGGGCGCAGCACAATCTATCCTCCTGTTTAACGTCATTCCTGATATATCTACCGCATTTACTAATGAGAGTGTTCTAATTTCAGATCTCTCATCCCATTCTTCCTATCCTTTAGCTAAAGTGCACCTCCAATGTCCCTTGATTACTGGGAAAGTGCAAATAGCCATTAGGAAAGACCCAATGCCTGTGTGCGGCATTCATTTATTATTGGGTAATGACTTGGTAGGAGATCTAGTGGTTCCTCACATAAAGACAGTCGACTCTCCCTTACCTGTCAACTCCACCACTGACCTTAAAGAAACTATTCCTCACCTTTTCCCATCTTGTGCTGTCATCCGGTCACAGAGTGTGCGAAATGGGCCCTCTTCATCTAAAACCACCTCCAATATCTTCCTACCCACAGAAGATCTGTACAATAAGACCATTAGTAAGGATGAGCTCATTAAAGCCCAACAATCTGATCCAACTTTGTTCAAACAGGTAATGAAAGACCTCAGTGTGGACCATTGTACATCTTCGGCTTACCACCCACACTCCCAAGGTTGCTTGGATCAGTTCCATCAAAACTTTCAAATCAATGCTAATAAACTATCTCCCCTCAACTATATAGTCCATACTCCTGATCCCAGGAAAGATTCACAACTTGTTCACATTAAACTCATGAAACTTTACAATTCCAGGCAGTCAGAGGAAGACATCCCAGAGGCTATAAGCCTACCTGTATTGCATACGGTTTTGTCAGGGCCGGAGCCGGAGACAGATGACATGGACCTATTGGAGAATTTAGACTTCCCTCTACCGAAAGAAAACCCTGCTAACAGTCACATACTCAACAACTTGGAGGAGTATTTTTCTGTTCTGAATCCATCTCAAGCAAAAGATCTCACTCGGTTATTATCAACATTTCCTAAAGTCACATCAGACCTCCCAGGGTTTTGCAATATACTTAAACATGATATTAAGCTAATCTCAGATGATGTACAACCCATTAGGCAATCAGCATATCGACTAAATCCACAAAAAAAAGAGATTATGAAAAAGGAGGTAGATTTTTTGTTAAAACATAACTTAGCTGAGCCTAGTTCCTCCCCCTGGGCTTCACCTTGCCTTCTCATTCCAAAACCCGATGGCACTTTTCGTTTCTGTACCGATTATCGTAAAGTGAACCAGGTCACTGTCTCTGACTCCTACCCTTTACCTTTGATTGAAGATATAATAGACAGCATAGGCTGTGCAAAATTTATCAGTACCGTGGACCTGTTGAAAGGATATTATCAAGTGGGACTCACGGATAGGGCAAAAATAATCTCGGCATTTATAACTCCATTTGGTCTTTTTCAATATTTAGTTATGGCGTTTGGCTTTTCTAATGCTCCGGTCACATTCCAGAGGGCCATCAATTACCTAATTCAAGACCTAGGTGGGACATTCGCCTACCTGGATGACCTGGTGGTGGTGTCGGACAGCTGGGACGAACATCTGGTGCGTTTGGAGATACTGTTTGCACGACTGCAAGAGACTGGATTCACCATAAACCTGGCTAAATCTGCTTTTGGCCGGGCCTCAGTGACTTACTTGGGACATATCGTTGGGCATGGTATGGTGAGACCCAAGGACGCAAACGTTAGAGCCATCTTGTCCTTCCCCACTCCAAGGACGAGGAAGGAGCTCATGCGCTTCCTGGGGATGTGCGGCTACTACCGTCGGTTCTGCAGTAACTTCTCCAGCGTGGCCGGACCCCTCACAGACCTTACCAGTTCTGCGGTCCCTTACATCTGGAACCAGAAGTGCGACCAGTCTTTCCACCGCCTCAAAGCCTTCCTTGCCTCTAAGCCTGTAGTCCACCCCCCTGACTACACCTTGCCCTTCCATCTGCAAATCGACGCTAGCGGTGTCGGAGTGGGGGCTGTGCTCCTACAACCCGACCCAACCACTGATGTCCTTCACCCTGTGGCATACTACTCCGCCAAGTTGAAAAAACATCAGACCAACTACTCGACCATAGAGAAGGAGGCCCTGGCTCTGGTGTTGGCAATAAAGAAGTTTGAATGTTACCTCCAGTCTTGCCCACAAACAACCCTAGCCTTCACCGACCATAACCCACTCACGTTCATCCAAACCAACAAGACCTCCAACCAGCGAATCCTCCGCTGGGCTCTCCTGACCCGTGTGACAGGTGGCCACACAATTATCGACATCCCACTAAAGTTAACTCTTGTGTAAGTCTGTGTACCTCCGTTCCGTCACGCCTCCTGGGTGTGACACAAAAGCTTTAGACATACACCTTGGGTGTAAACAAAGTGTATATTTGTTTCTTGGGTGTATATATGGAGAAGTGTAGACAAACATCATGGGTATAGACGGAATAGTGTATTATTTCTGCAAAGTGTATAGGATCAAGATTATCGTCAGCATCACTCAAAGACCCTGCCAACACACGTCACGCATCATGACCATGAACACAAATCTGTACCTCTCCCCGTCCCCCTGGGGTTGTATAGGGAGGTACGGGAGGGCCCACGGGGTGTCATCTCCAGTAGGCCGTGGAACCACACCCAAGGAAACCCGGGTAGGAGAGAGGAATATAAGGCAGAGGCTTCGTCAGGTTGGTAGCGAGTCTTCCGCCATCAGTGGGTCCAGCTCCACCGTTTACCATGGCGCTCCCTGTAAGTTGACGAAACCTGATGATCCAGTACTCTAATTATTGTGTTTTGGGGGGTTTCTTTATACAGTATATGTATGTACGGTATGTATTCCACTCTGTCTAGCTGTCTGCCCCGATTACGTAGCATTTTCAATTTCCCAGATACATTAGTAAAATAACTTTGACACACACACACACACACAACTCTATAATTTCCAAAAACTGTCTTATACACCTTTACTACTGATCATAATTTCTCCCATTAATCACCTATAATAATATATTTACATAAATAAACTCGTACAGTATGTGTAATATGACGCTAAGGAAATAGTATCATGACGCCGTATATTAGTCTATGAGTTCAAGACTACTGTACCTATATTGAGGCCTTGAACAACATCGACATTTTCAAGACTACGGCTCATATGATAAGCTTTGTGCCTTAGTAATATTAGGGACAATAAGCCTCTTTTCTCTTAGAACTAAAAATGAATATTGTTACTGTACTTTGAGACGAGACGAGGCCAAGACCTGGAATCTAAGAGGTTCATAAGATTAAATTTCCTCAGCTGGAACGATAGGAATTGGCATCTTAAGTTAAATACTAGATTGATGTCTAAGGTGACATTATACTTATTGTAAAATTTTATCTCAACTAGTTACGTTCATATAATACATTTTAGGGAATAATGTATGTGGAATCTTTGTGACTACAGATACGGGAATTTAAGTAACTAACAAAATCTCTCTCTCTCTCTCTCTCTCTCTCTCTCTCTCTCTCTCTCTCTCTCTCTCTCTCTCTCTCACAGGTGCCAGTGATGTTGTGTTTGATGGTGGTAGTTCTGGTAGTGAGGGGGGTAGAGTGTGATCCAGGGCCTCACTACCATCACCATGCAGGAGAAGGCGTGGCCGTACATCCCGGGGGTGGTACATCCTACGTCCGTGGTGTGGGTAAGCGCTCTGCTGATCCTGGACCAGAACCTGAACCCGAACCCTTAGCCAGTGCCGAACCCCATAACCCGTATGATGGCTATCGTTATCCGTATTACGGTCACCACTATCTTCACCGCCGTTACGGTTACGGTTACCCTCACTCTCACTACCACAAGACGGCCCACAAGCACCACAAGCGTTCTGCAGACCCCTCACCATCTCCTGAACCCGAACCCGAACCCGAAGCCTTAGCCAGTGCCGAACCCCATAACCCGTACTATGGCTATCGGTATCCGTATTACGGTCACCACTATCCTCACCGCCGCTACGGTTACGGTTACCCTCACTCTCACTCCCACAAGACGGCCCATAAGCACCACAAGCGCTCTGCAGACCCCTCACCATCTCCCGAACCCGAACCCTTAGCCAGTGCCGAACCCCATAACCCGTACTATGGCTATCGTTATCCGTATTACGGTCACCACTATCCTCACCGCCGCTACGGTTACGGTTACCCTCACTCTCACTCCCACAAGACGGCCCATAAGCACCACAAGCGCTCTGCAGACCCCTCACCATCTCCTGAACCCGAACCCGAACCCTTAGCCAGTGCCGAACCCCATAACTCGTACTATGGCTATCGTTATCCGTATTACGGTCACCACTATCCTCACCGCCGCTACGGTTACGGTTACCCTCACTCTCATTCCCACAAGACGGCCCATAAGCACCACAAGCGCTCTGCAGACCCCTCACCATCTCCTGAACCCGAGCCCGAAGCCACAGCCGATCCTGAACCCCATTACAGATACCCATACCGCTACCATGGCTATCACGGCTATCCCTACCACTACTACAGACACTCATGGTAGGACAGCGGGTTCTCCCATGACCCCGCCGTTCCAGACTATGTCCGGTTCTCATGCCCGATAGTCCGGGTTCGCTCACCTGGTTTTTCGGACACTGATGAACCATCAAGGTTGATGATGATGCTGGCACCCCATAAGACTGTGTGAATCGTTTTCTTTGATCTTCAGTTAAGCACAAACTCAAATAAATCTTCATTGACTTGATAATTGGTGTTTTTCATGTCCCTTGTGTGTCTGTAAACAAGTATAGTAATTATAGTGAGATAATGGATACTTCTTCATTTTTATAAACATATTTGGTGGTTAGTGATGTATAATGATTATGTTAACAACAATCTTTAAACAAATTCTACACTTCAAGAGAATTATATCATTATTTTGTATTTCTGAATAAAGAAACACGTTCAGCAACACTTTAGCAGAGAAAAATATTAATAAGTTTGAATATCTGCAAGTGTTTTTTTTTCCCATCAGGATCAGATGTTCATGATCTCTGGGGCGGAAAAAAAAATCCTGACCATTTTATGTAGGTAAGTCCTGTTTCAGACTCATTTAAACAACCAAAGGACAATCATAACCCTCTTAACTATATCCTTGACCCTCTCCCTATACCTTACAGGACCTGAAGGAAACTCAATACCCTTAGTTCAACATTACATTTCATTTTTTTCTTAAGGTCACAATATGTAAAATAATCTACAGTTAAAGGAAGGTGGTAGAATAAGACGGTAGTTATGTACTCGTGGACAAAAGTCATATCGCCTCTCCTGCTGCTACACGACCCCGGGGATTCAGACTCGTGGACCCGAAGCAATAAACAAAACAAAAGAAGAAAAGGCAACAGAGAAGGACGAACCATAATAGAGGAACAGTCGAAGAAGTAAGAATGAAAAAGAAGAAGAAATGGGAGATAAAGTAGAGAAGAAAAGAGAAAACACTTTAATTACCCGAGTGAGAAGTAGGTCAGTAGGGAAGGTGTAGCTTTTATACCTCACCCTCCTCACCACGATATTTACAAAGACTCGTAAGTTAAATGTTTCCCCTTAGCTACTGACGTGAGGATGTGTTTAACTGCCTCAGCTTACAACAACGGGTGATATGATATACAAAATGGCGTCGAAATTTCCCTGAGACTTCACTGTTCTATGATATTTAAAAAAAATCGTAGAATTATTATTATTTTTACGTTATGTTAGTATGATTTATTGACAGGTAAATTGGAATATATGAAAACCCTCTCCCACGATGGCCACAGTGAACGCAACAGCTATTTTTAACTGTAATTGGAGACATTTTATCTGGAGGGTAAGAAGCAGTAATAGGTGAGTGTTACGAACCCCTCCACCAATTGTCATGATCTACCTACCCAGCACTACGAACCACGCCATCTATTGTCCTGATCTACCTACCCAGCACCACGAGCAACGCCATCTAGGGACGAGACACGAGTATGACTCGTCTTAGTTACCACTCCGGGGTTTCCTTTCTCCATATCCTTGTTGTTGCGTCACTTCCTCCAAGTCTTTTTTGTCAGCTCGAGTTCAAGGAGAGAGGACTACACTCTGGGAAGTGACCACAGGATCATCTATCCTCTAAACCTACGGCACAGTGACTACCTACCGTCTTCTACAATACTCAGCCTTGCTCGTCAGCCATCTCAGCTCCTCACTTAAGTATTTGTAATCTTGTATTGCCTCTCCCACCTCCACCTTGCTTCACGATTGTTTTATGTTGTATTAATATGTATATACTGTTAATGTTTAGGTTAAGTATGGTTAAGGGTAATTTATAGGAAGCTGATTATTTTGTTAAGGAATTCATGGTACTTTATTATACACAACGAAAACTCGCATCCTTTGTCTACCCTTTTATAGTCCGATTGTCTGTTTTTTTTTTTATTGTTACCTGTTGGGATCTGGGTAGACTTTTAACTATATTCTAAATCCCCAACTCTTAACAAATGGCGACCGTGACAGGAACGACCTTAAGTGCCATATTTCTCCCCCCCCCTTTGTTACTCCTTGTTAATTATTCCTCCCATTCACTTCTGTTCACAATTGCTTTACGGTGGTTTAAAGTTTCCTTCATATGTGTGTGCATATATTGGTATTATCGTATAGTAAGAGTGACAGACGTAGGATATTAGGTTCCGAGCGTCATCAGGCTTACCTGTTATTACACGTGGCAGTCGTGTAGTAAGTCTTATCGAGTGTAGGGAAGAATCCGGATCTTTATATTAATCCCGTAATACACCCTTCCTGTTTACTGTACTCAGGGCTGTTAATCCGGATCTTATATTAATGCCGTAATACGCCCTTCCTCTTTCAAGTATCTCAGGGTTGTTAATCCAGATCTTTATATAAATGCCGTAATACGCCCTTCCTCTTTCAAGTATCTCAGGGTTGTTAATCCCGATCTTTATATTAATGCCTTAATACGCCCTTCCTCTTTCAAGTATCTCAGGGTTGTTAATCCCGATCTTTATAATAATGCCGTAATACATCTTGAAGCATGTGGAGGAGCGTGAAGAGGTTAATTTAGGACGTGCTGCTGAGCTGGCTGATGAGTACGCCTTGCTGGTGGAGTCACTGTGCCGTAGCGAACGTGGTACTTCCCGACATGTTAGGTCCTCCTCTGATGATAACCTTGGGGGCGTGAGTGGTAGGTCGAAAGGTCCCACACCTACTCCCCCCGATGCAACCAAGCTTACTTGTTCTTACTGTAAAAACCCAGGCCATACAATCCAGACTTGTAAACACCCAAAGTGTCGAATTGCTAAAAGTAGTTCCCTGGATCCCAAATCCAAACCAATAGCAAATACCAATGTGGAAAGGCCCCATCAGGAGCTCTTCTCTTCATTCACCTATGAGGGAAAAATTTCAATCATAGAGGGGTCTCGTTCTTTCCCTATTCGTATACTACGTGATACGGGCGCAGCACAATCTATCCTCCTGTTTAACGTCATTCCTGATATATCTACCGCATTTACTAATGAGAGTGTTCTAATTTCAGATCTCTCATCCCATTCTTCCTATCCTTTAGCTAAAGTGCACCTCCAATGTCCCTTGATTACTGGGGAAGTGCAAATAGCCATTAGGAAAGACCCAATGCCTGTGTGCGGCATTCATTTATTATTGGGTAATGACTTGGTAGGAGATCTAGTGGTTCCTCACATAAAGACAGTCGACTCTCCCTTACCTGTCAACTCCACCACTGACCTTAAAGAAACTATTCCTCACCTTTTCCCATCTTGTGCTGTCACCCGGTCACAGAGTGTGCGAAATGGGCCCTCTTCATCTAAAACCACCTCCAATATCTTCCTACCCACAGAAGATCTGTACAATAAGACCATTAGTAAGGATGAGCTCATTAAAGCCCAACAATCTGATCCAACTTTGTTCAAACAGGTGATGAAAGACCTCAGTGTGGACCATTGTACATCTTCGGCTTACCACCCACACTCCCAAGGTTGCTTGGATCAGTTCCATCAGAACTTTCAAATCAATGCTAATAAACTATCTCCCCTCAACTATATAGTCCATACTCCTGATCCCAGGAAAGATTCACAACTTGTTCACATTAAACTCATGAAACTTTACAATTCCAGGCAGTCAGAGGAAGACATCCCAGAGGCTATAAGCCTACCTGTATTGCATACGGTTTTGTCAGGGCCGGAGCCGGAGACAGATGACATGGACCTATTGGAGAATTTAGACTTCCCTCCACCGAAAGAAAACCCTGCTAACAGTCACATACTCAACAACTTGGAGGAGTATTTTTCTGTTCTGAATCCATCTCAAGCAAAAGATCTCACTCGGTTATTATCAACATTTCCTAAAGTCACATCAGACCTCCCAGGGTTTTGCAATATACTTAAACATGATATTAAGCTAATCTCAGATGATGTACAACCCATTAGGCAATCAACATATCGACTAAATCCACAAAAAAAAGAGATTATGAAAAAGGAGGTAGATTTTTTGTTAAAACATAACTTAGCTGAGCCTAGTACCTCCCCCTGGGCTTCACCTTGCCTTCTCATTCCAAAACCCGATGGCACTTTTCGTTTCTGTACCGATTATCGTAAAGTGTACCAGGTCACTGTCTTTGACTCCTACCCTTTACCTTTGATTGAAGATATAATAGACAGCATAGGCTGTGCAAAATTTATCAGTACCGTGGACCTCTTGAAAGGATATTATCAAGTGGGACTCACGGATAGGGCAAAAATAATCTCGGCATTTATAACTCCATTTGGTCTTTTTCAATATTTAGTTATGGCGTTTGGCTTTTCTAATGCTCCGGCCACATTACAGAGGGCCATCAATTACCTAATTCAAGACCTAGGTGGGACATTCGCCTACCTGGATGACCTGGTGGTGGTGTCGGACAGCTGGGACGAACATCTGGTGCGTTTGGAGATACTGTTTGCACGACTGCAAGAGACTGGATTCACCATAAACCTGGCTAAATCTGCTTTTGGCCGGGCCTCAGTGACTTACTTGGGACATATCGTTGGGCATGGTATGGTGAGACCCAAGGACGCAAACGTTAGAGCCATCTTGTCCTTCCCCACTCCAAGGACGAGGAAGGAACTCATGCGCTTCCTGGGGATGTGCGGCTACTACCGTCGGTTCTGCAGTAACTTCTCCAGCGTGGCCGGACCCCTCACAGACCTTACCAGTTCTGCGGTCCCTTTCATCTGGAACCAGAAGTGCGACCAGTCTTTCCACCGCCTCAAAGCCTTCCTTGCCTCTAGGCCTGTAGTCCACCCCCCTGACTACACCTTGCCCTTCCATCTGCAAATCGACGCTAGCGGTGTCGGAGTGGGGGCTGTGCTCCTACAACCCGACCCAACCACTGATGTCCTTCACCCTGTGGCATACTACTCCGCCAAGTTGAAAAAACATCAGACCAACTACTCGACCATAGAGAAGGAGGCCCTGGCTCTGGTGTTGGCAATAAAGAAGTGTGAATGTTACCTCCAGTCTTGCCCACAAACAACCCTAGCCTTCACCGACCATAACCCACTCACGTTCATCCAAACCAACAAGACCTCCAACCAGCGAATCCTCCGCTGGGCTCTCCTGACCCGTGTGACAGGTGGCCACACAATTATCGACATCCCACTAAAGTTAACTCTTGTGTAAGTCTGTGTACCTCCGTCCCGTCACGCCTCCTGGGTGTGACACAAAAGCTTTAGACATACACCTTGGGTGTAAACAAAGTGTATATTTGTTTCTTGGGTGTATATATGGAGAAGTGTAGACAAACATCATGGGTATAGACGGAATAGTGTATTATTTCTGCAAAGTGTATAGGATCAAGATTCTCGTCAGCATCACTCAAAGACCCTGTCAACACACGTCACGCATCATGACCATGAACACAAATCTGTACCTCTCCCCGTCCCCCTGGGGCTGTATAGGGAGGTACCGGAGGGCCCACGGGGTGTCATCTCCAGTAGGCCGTGGAACCACACCCAAGGAAACCCGGGTAGGAGAGAGGAATATAAGGCCGAGGCTTCGTCAGGTTGGTAGCGAGTCTTCCGCCATCAGTGGGTCCAGCTCCACCGTTTACCATGGCGCTCCCTGTAAGTTGACGAAACCTGATGATCCAGTACTCTAGTTATTGTGTTTTGGGGGGTTTCTTTATACAGTATATGTATGTACGGTATGTATTCCACTCTGTCTAGCTGTCTGCCCCGATTACGTAGCATTTTCAATTTCCCAGATACAATAGTAAAATAACTTTGACACACACACACACACACACACAACTCTATAATTTCCAAAAACTGTCTTATACACCTTTACTACTGATCATAATTTCTTCCATTAATCACCTATAATAATATACTTCCATAAATAAACTCGTACAGTATGTGTAATATGACGCTAAGGAAATAGTATCATGACGCTGTATATTAGTCTATGAGTTCAAGACTACTGTACCTATATTGAGGCTTTGAACAACATCGACATTTTCAAGACTACGGCTCATATGATAAGCTTTGTGCCTTAGTAATATTAGGGACAATAAGCCTCTTTTCTCTTAGAACTAAAAATGAATATTGTTACTGTACTTTGAGACGAGACGAGGCCAATACCTGGAATCTAAGAGGTTCATAAGATTAAATTTCCTCAGCTGGAACGATAGGAATTGGCATCTTAAGTTAAATACTAGATTGATGTCTAAGATGACATTATATTTATTGTAAAATTTTATCTCAACTAGTTACGTTCATATAATACATTTTAGGGAATAATGTATGTGGAATCTTTGTGACTATAGATACGGGAATTTAAGTAACTAACAAAATCTCTCTCTCTCTCTCTCTCTCTCTCTCTCTCTCTCTCTCTCTCTCTCTCTCTCTCTCTCTCTCTCTCTCTCACAGGTGCCAGTGATGTTGTGTTTGATGGTGGTAGTTCTGGTAGTGAGGGGGGTAGAGTGTGATCCAGGGCCTCACTACCATCACCATGCAGGCGAAGGCGTGGCCGTACATCCCGGGGGTGGTACATCCTACGTCCGTGGTGTGGGTAAGCGCTCTGCTGATCCTGGACCCGAACCCGAACCCTTAGCCAGTGCCGAACCCCATAACCCGTACTATGGCTATCGTTATCCGTATTACGGTCACCACTATCCTCACCGCCGCTACGGTTACGGTTACCCTCACTCTCACTCCCACAAGACGGTCCACAAGCACCACAAGCGCTCTGCAGACCCCTCACCATCTCCTGAACCCGAACCCGAACCCTTAGCCAGTGCCGAACCCCATAACCCGTACTATGGCTATCGTTATCCGTATTACGGTCACCACTATCCTCACCGCCGCTACGGTTACGGTTTCCCTCACTCTCACTCCCATAAGACGGCCCATAAGCACCACAAGCGCTCTGCAGACCCCTCACCATCTCCTGAACCCGAACCCGAACCCTTAGCCAGTGCCGAACCCCATAACTCGTACTATGGCTATCGTTATCCGTATTACGGTCACCACTATCCTCACCGCCGCTACGGTTACGGTTACCCTCACTCTCACTCCCACAAGACGGCCCATAAGCACCACAAGCGCTCTGCAGACCCCTCACCATCTCCTGAACCCGAGCCCGAAGCCACAGCCGATCCTGAACCCCATTACAGATACCCATACCGCTACCATGGCTATCACGGCTATCCCTACCACTACTACAGACACTCATGGTAGGACAGCGGGTTCTCCCATGACCCCGCCGTTCCAGACTATGTCCGGTTCTCATGCCCGATAGTCCGGGTTCGCTCACCTGGTTTTTCGGACACTGATGAACCATCAAGGTTGATGATGATGCTGGCACCCCATAAGACTGTGTGAATCGTTTTCTTTGATCTTCAGTTAAGCACAAACTCAAATAAATCTTCATTGACTTGATAATTGGTGTTTTTCATGTCCCTTGTGTGTCTGTAAACAAGTATAGTAATTATAGTGAGATAATGGATACTTCTTCATTTTTATAAACATATTTGGTGGTTAGTGATGTATAATGATTATGTTAACAACAATTTTTAAACAAATTCTACACTTCAAGAGAATTATATCATTATTTTGTATTTCTGAATAAAGAAACACGTTCAGCAACACCTTAGCAGAGAAAAATATTAATAAGTTTGAATATCTGCAAGTGTTTTTTTTTCCCATCAGGATCAGATGTTCATGATCTCTGGGGCGGAAAAAAAATCCTGACCATTTTATGTAGGTAAGTCCTGTTTCAGACTCATTTAAACAACCAAAGGACAATCATAACCCTCTTAACTATATCCTTGACCCTCTCCCTATACCTTACAGGACCTGAAGGAAACTCAATACCCTTAGTTCAACATTACATTTCATTTTTTTCTTAAGGTCACAATATGTAAAATAATCTACAGTTAAAGGAAGGTGGTAGAATAAGACGGTAGTTATGTACTCGTGGACAAAAGTCATATCGCCTCTCCTGCTGCTACACGACCCCGGGGATTCAGACTCGTGGACCCGAAGCAATAAACAAAACAAAAGAAGAAAAGGCAACAGAGAAGGACGAACCATAATAGAGGAACAGTCGAAGAAGTAAGAATGAAAAAGAAGAAGAAATGGGAGATAAAGTAGAGAAGAAAAGAGAAAAACACTTTAATTACCCGAGTGAGAAGTAGGTCAGTAGGGAAGGTGTAGCTTTTATACCTCACCCTCCTCACCACGATATTTACAAAGACTCGTAAGTTAAATGTTTCCCCTTAGCTACTGACGTGAGGATGTGTTTAACTGCCTCAGCTTACAACAACGGGTGATATGATAAACAAAATGGCGTCGAAATTTCCCTGAGACTTCACTGTTCTATGATATTTAAAAAAAATCGTAGAACTATTATTATTTTTACGTTATGTTAGTATGATTTATTGACAGGTAAATTGGAATATATGAAAACCCTCTCCCACGATGGCCACAGTGAACGCAACAGCTATTTTTAACTGTAATTGGAGACATTTTATCTGGAGGGTAAGAAGCAGTAATAAGTGAGGTAGAGGCATGTAGGAGCAGCAAGAGAGAGGAGGTAGAGGCAGCAGGGGGGAATAGAGGCAGTAATTGGTCAGGTAGAGGCAGGAGCAGCAGGGGAGGTATAGAGGCAGCATGGAGGATAGAAACACTCGCAGGTGAGATAGAGGCAGGAGCAGCACAGGAGGGGAGGTAGAGGCAGCAACAGAGGAAGTAAAAGCACTAGTGACGGGGGAGGAATTCAGCGACCCGTGGCTCCAGTATAGTCTCTTTGTATAGTGTTTTTGCCACAGCTCAACCCAGAACATAAAACGATAATTATACTCGTACAAAACCTGGGCTGGTTTGTGGGAGTCAGCTATCACATGAAGGTCAGGAGGGGTGTATATAACCCTCGAGGAACCAGGTCGTCTTCAGTGACTTCTACAGGAGTCGTCGGTGAGCACCCATACACAAGTCGGTGAAGACCCAGTGAACCATGAGACTAGCGGTAAGTTAACACAACTTAATATTACGTGTCTATAGTTAAGTGAAACATTGTACGACTGCATGTAAGTTTATACTGTGCATTATATGGGTGGTTATGGGTATGAGTGTGGTGGGAGTGGGGCAGATCTATGGGTTGGGCGCGTTGATGATAACAATTAGCCAACACCACAATTGACGATATCTTTTATGAATGTATAATATTATTTTATGCGTCTTGATGTTGTAATCAGGGAGTTATATCGCCATTGTTTGCTTCACAGTTGGTTGTTGTTGTGAGCGTGGCGGCGGTAGCGGTGATGGGCCAGGACCGCCAGCCAGTGGTGGAGGGGGAACCACTCCCTCCTGTATATCTGAGGGAACTACCTCGACCTTGGGTGCTGGGAGACCTGCCACGTCCAGTGGTCGACGCAGAGATGCCCAAACCCTGGCTGCTTCGGGAGTTGCCCCCTCGTCACTACTACCCCTACCGTCAATATCCCTACTACCCCTATAACTACAAGAACCTCCGTACCAAGAGCGAAGTCCAGGACGGCAAGGGTGTGGCGCTACACCCCGGGGGCGCCACATCCTTCGTCTTCCCCCAGGTCCATGGCGTGGGCAAGCGATCGGCTAAGCCTGTAGCAGAGGCAGCGGCAGACCCCGACTTCTCCTACGGCTACCACTCAGGGAATTTCTTCCCCCACCATCGCTACGGCCACTACAACCTCCCCTACCATAACTACCACAACTACGTCTACCACCACCAGCTCAACAAGCGGTCTGCCCGGCCTCAGTACAGCTACGGCTACCCCAGCGAGAACCCCCAGGATAGCCGCTACCATGGCTTCAGCTACAGATGGTGAGACACCAGCCTGTCCTAGGAGTGACGGGGACGCTGTCACCTTCCCCGTCAGCCACACACACCGTCACTCACCGCGACAGAGTCTGATAGGCCAACACTGCTCACATTGGTTTTTCAGACTCGACACATGTATCCCACCCAGTATAGAATGTATAATCAAAATAAACTTACCTTTCTCCATGTCGTCTTTGTTATTCACTATCCCTGTTATGCTATTAGTATTTACCTTAGTCTAGCGTAACTCAGAGATCAATTTAAACAAGACTTCTGATGGAACTGAATTTGAGTAATTCTAAACCAATCTATAAAATTTATTGATATACAGTATATCTGCCAAAGGGGGAAGGCAGACATTAGCTCGTCCCAGTGACATCTCAAACATGACCCAAATTCGTAAATAAAATATATTTCTCGGTTTATATATTGGCGTTAATCAGGTTGTTATTGGGTAAGTGTAGACATGGTAAAGCCCAACACTCGTCAACACACACGTCGTGGGAACACCGTACAGATAAACTCCCTCATATTTTGTGTGTTATGTTACCTGGTCCACGCCCTCTGTGGGACCTACACGTCACTTGCTTACCTGTAATTTTTCTCACCCGTGTTTTTGCTCTCTGTGGGAGGTAACCTGGAATTGATGTATTATTATTATTATTATTATTATTATTATTATAAAGCTTCTCTCATAAATCATCAATCATTCCCCTCATTCATGTCATTTAACATTTTAATAATCGTTTATCATGAAGGTCATTGTTACTGTAATTAAAATCCTACATTTCATATTATTTCTCAAACATCTTTATTTCCTGTCTTCTTCCCCCCTCCCAGTTCTGAGTCTCCACCCAGGTTTATCACACTGCTTTAATAATTCCCCATAATTATCCCTTTGTCTTTCCCCTTCTTTAACTTTTTTTTTTTTGTTGCTTCTGATTTCCTGTAATTTTCTCTTTTCTTTTAAGTTTGTTCCTGTTTTTTTGCCTTTTTGTTGTGTTTTACTTTACGTTTCACAATATTGTATTCATCACGTTCGTCAAACTCTCTCTGTTAACATTATCAGGTAGGCTTTTGCGTATTATGGTTCCTTATAACTGTACACTGATCTGCCTTACACTGTTTACTGTTCTCCCTATAACACTGTCTTGACTTAGTTTATGTATCAAAGGGATGTTTTTAGTTTTAGTTTAACAAATTCATTGGCAGAGCTTGTAGTACAGTTTGCCTATTCTGAGTAATTCAGTCAGGTCTTGACACTGAGGGTGGTATCACTTCTCACTGCCACGCAGAACAGAGGTTCATACACAAAGAAATACATCATATTCATTAACAGCTATAAATGTATAGAGGTCAGATTCATATGGGTAATGTCACTGTTCACTGCCATGCAGGACAGAGGTTCGTACACAAAGAGATGCATCAGGGATGGATGGTGTTGTTGATAAGATGGGAATAAATTAACTCAATTTTAAGTTCTTCTTCTTCTTCTTCATTTTATTTACTTGTTACGCTTCATAAATCCCTCTTTAAAATAAGCCTAAATTTTTGTCACAGTTAATATATTTTTTTTCTCTTTATAGACGTGACAAAATCTCCAGGTAATGCCATTGCAATCAGCAAAGCAATTTTAAGTGTTTCTGTTTGATAACTTAGGTCTAGCCCTCCCCTCGTAAAATATCTCCCCCACTCCATACATATCACACACACACACACACACAGTCTTCCAAGCGATGTCATTGGCTCAGGTGGATGTTGTGTATCCGCCCACACGTGACGTCAAGCAGCACAGCCCCCACGCCGCTCCTCCATGCGCACCTCACCAATAGCATCTCATACTAGGCCGCGTCAGGTGTCTGTCTCATGATAACCTTGGTGTGGGGTAATGGTAGCTAGCCTTTATGGTCATATCCCCGCCCCTTAGCTTACGTGACGCTTGGCCTCCACGCCGCTCCTCTGCACCGCACCTCACCAACAGAGACCCATAAACACCTGCGCCTGAACCTAACGTCTACATTTTCTCACACATACAGGGAGAAGATTCTGTACGTTCTCTCTGGTGGTTTTAGGGGTAACTAAGGTCTGGGATTTTTATAGCTAACGTTGATAGTATTGCTTAAACGTAGAGGTTCTTTGGTAATATTCTTTCCCTTGGTTCAAATCTGGTGTTAAGTACGTGTATCTACAGTAGTTAAGGCTGGCTGTCTCACTGTAATATTGATGTTAGTTTTCGAATTTAATTTGGTGCTTTTGCTACCGAAAGGAAAGTTGTCTTGACATTATGCACACGGACATTTCGTTTCCTGTTTTAAAGGTAAAACCCAAACATGTTTGTTACAGTATACCTTGTGCTGTACATAATGGTCCATTGTTTCAAATCCACGTGGCAACTGTACCAAATAAAATTATCATAGAATATTTTTTTCTCTTGGACATATACTGTTCTTGTTAAGATTCTAGACATAATGCAAAGGTATATCAACAGGTGTATAGTTCCTTACAAATGCAATATTGCATCTACGTTTACTGTACTGGTTGGTCTGTTAATATTGACTCAGTGAACCACATCACCAGTCAACCGAAGTCCCTGACAAGTCACTTTTACAATATGTGTTTATGTTTGTCTTTTTACATTGTTTAAGTTTAGCTTATTTGTCCACGTAAGCACCATGGTATAGCCTTGACACGTGTGCCTGTCGGGATTGCATGCACCCTTGTCGTTGGGAGATTTGAGAATGAGATGTGGGGAGGAGTCGGTAACAATAAGAATAGAATAGAAAAAGGCAGCCCGATATAAAATAAATAAACTAATATATACAGTAGCTGTCAGTGAAACATATGTTTTGGTGGCACAGTCAGTCTTTGTATGGAATCTTCCAAAAATAAAAATATTCCTAAATTTCAAGACCAAATCCGTCTATCCCTCTTCAACTTGAGCATCTAAAGGGTCATAGCTAAGCTCCTCCTACATACAGTAAGTAACTAACCCCTCCTCCCCATAGTTTCTCCTCTAATGAACATAATTATGTTTTCCATGACGTCATACTTATTATCCCTATGATTGGTTTCTTCAAATCCCGACCTCCATATGTAACTTGATGACAAAACTCATGGTCCTTTTCAGGCACTTGTGTTACTGCATGAATCACGAAGGTAAGCATGAACTCCGCATGGTTCCTTGTTGGGCGCTGTAAACGCTTTCGCGCTTCGGCTTGTATAGGATGTAAAGGGGTGCCCAATAATCTAGCCCCCTTGCAGGGCAAATCTGAAATCTGACGTATACCTCACGTAAACTTGTAAAGGACCCCACGTGTGGCTCCAGGGCGCCCGTGTATGACCGTACATCACTGTGGGCCTCAACCACTTGAGTTAGGCCGTGAATGGTGTGTGCTATTGTTATGTAGCAGAGCTCAACTTAATGTTGCATAAAAGGTCACAGAGCCTCACAAATTGTGTTTCAATTCGGTAGTAGGTAGTAGGCAGCTACCAAACAGGGAGGTACTACCATCTGGGAAGATATTGGAAGCATAATGTGTTGTCTAATGGTAGACCCTGCTGCCATATGGCATCACAAAAATTGTGACCAAGTCCCAGGTTGCTGATCTGACTTTCTGCCTCATTTACACACAATTGCAGGGTCTCAATTGTTACTCTTACTATTAACAACACAACATACATATATCATTTCTCACTATTGATATTTTAATTTTTTGTTTTTTGAATTTATTCATGGCTCTTTATTATTACAGGGGGTATTATTATTATTATTATTATTTATAATTTTTATAGACTTTTATTATTACTGTATGTGTATTTTCTTTTATTATATTTTTTTTTTAAATATTGTTATTAATTTTATTATTATTATTATTATTATTATTATTTTCTTTTATTATATTTGTTATTTATTAAATATATTTATATTAATTTTATTACTATTATTATTATTATTACCATTATCATCATCATTGGCATTATTATTATTATTGTTTTATTATATTTTCGCCCCCCGGGCCTTGATGTGGGTCATTAAAAATGACCCGTGCCCGAGTGGGCTAATGCCCTTAAAGAAAGAAAACTTAAGAGCTCAGTTCAGCCCAGACCAGTTTGAGTTCATCTTAGTCCAGCAGTCCTCCTCCAACAAACACCAAGACTCAGGATGAATTTATCCCTTAGATTTCTAGAATGAGTTACCCAGGAGGTAAACATTTAAATACAAGTTAATAGTGAGGGCTTTCATTATAATTAACCATCTCCAACGAGTAGTGTTCATGCTTGTTGTACATTAATATATACAGTAATGTGCTACTTACATAGCCCGTATTGTTAGAAGGGGTCTATATTAATATTACACTACTTGTGAGAAAGACTACCGAGTGACTCTTAGCGCAGTGAGTCTTGAAGTGAGTGACTGTGTCGCCATAATCACTAATATAGTTGGTGGTGTGTCAGCCTTAACTACTAGTGAATATATTCAAGAGGAAATATACTATTGGTTCACAGCACAACACATATAATCCAACATAAGTTCACTATTAGATATTAAGCAGAGAGGCGACGATATCTGATGGTTCACTTAACACCAGTTAGCAGACAAAGTAAATAAATCCGCTGAAGATTATCTCACCAGCTTATTTCATCTTAATATTAACCACCCTAACCTAACCTCATCTCACCTAATGCTAACCTAACCGACCTAACCTAACCTAACCCAACCCAACCTAACCTAACCCCAGATAGTGTTTGGGTATTTAATCATCAGGTAAAATAAACTGGGGTGGCTAATCTTCAGATGACCCAAATTAACGCGTGTGGACAGGCTCATTAGGGAGAGAAGGAGTAGAACGTTATCACGCCACGACCTTCTTACTAACCAGGAACGAACTCGTAACAATGGTTTTAAATTAGACAAATTTAGATTTAGGCGCGAAATAGGTAAACGCTGGTTTGGAAACAGAGTAGTGGATGAATGGACAAGTTACCAAATATCATCATTAACTCGAATATGCTGAATAGCTTCAAACATAGGTTGGATGCTTATATGAGCAATAGGGGTTGGGTGTAAACGGGACTGCCCAGTATGGGCCAATAGGCCCGCTGCAGTTTCCTCCATTTTTATGTTGTTGTTCTAACAGATGCATGTAACTGCGAGATAACTAAGACAGCATCAGACACACAGCACCACGCTAAGTTCCTCCCCCTACAGTGGGGCGGCGACAACTAAGTGAACTAACAAAAAATGTATGTCCTGGGTAGAAGAGGCAAGGCGTTGCGCTCTCCCTCCCTCCTTCGCTCCCACCCTCCCTGAGAACAAGCCCAGACGCCGAGCCAGAGGCCAGACAGCAACCCACTAAAGGGAGCTCCCTCACCATTACCACGATGCTCCTTCAGTTGTAACATGTGGATAGAGAGAGGATATATATATATATATATATATATATATATATATATATATATATATATATATATATGTATATATATATATATATATATATATATATATATGTATATATATATATATATATATATATATATATATATATATATATGTGTGTGTGTGTATGTGTGTGGATAGAGAGGATAAATTAAAGAGAGATGAAAGGAGTGGGGGGAGAATGTGGAACTTGCTGGTGAACACTCGACCTACGCAAATTTACCCACGCCACGTCGCGGTCTATGAAATTAGAAGTTTTTCGTTCGTCTCATATCCTCCCTGGGTGGCTGTCACACCACTCCTGGCGCTCTATATCAGGTTTACATTATCATTTATACTACTGGGGAAGTGAACATCTCATAACGCCAACTTCACCCCGATAAAAGTTCTCCCCACCTCGACAGTCATCGCCCCCTGTAAACCCTCCTTCCCTCCCTTCTTGGTGACCGTCAGAAGAGACCTATTCGCCACCACTACCGTCTTCTCATCTCCCTGAAACAGTATAAATTATTAATTAACCAACATCCTCTTCACTTTACCGTTTTATATAATTATAAAATTACAATTTAGTTGAGGGTGAGTGTGCGGTGGGTTGAGTGAGGGTGGGAGGTGAGTGTGTGCGTTTGTGTGTCGGCCGCTGCTCTCTCCCCCTGGTTCGCTCCTTCTCTCCCCCGCCCTCTCACCCTGGCCAACCCTATCGACTGGCGGGCTGGTCGGCCACCAGTGTCTCCCTGGCAGCCCCACCCACCCAACAGTGCCGCATACAACGAGGTGTTGCTCGTCCCAGCCAGCCAGCCCCCTGCACCCTCTCCTCCAGTACCTCTCTATACTGGCTGCTCTTTTCCCTCTCTCTCTCTCTCTCTCTCTTTGGCTGTTCATACTTTGCTGTTTTGAACTAAAAGGAAGATGAGTCCCAGTAGTACCGTAACCAGCTCATTTAACGAGTTTCTGAAACTTACTTACGTGAGAGATATTTGTTACTCAGAAGTCTTGAGGGAATATGAATACTATTAACTAACGCGTGCTACACCTGCTTTTACATTCATTAAAGAGACGAGAGGGAGAAACTTAAAATGAACAACATCTTCCTTGTAGAGGGTATTTAGTAATAATTGGGTGATTAAGGTGGTGGTGTTGTGGGAGTCAGCGTCCACCATCACCAACTGCAACACACTTATCAAGGTGGTGAGGCAAGCAGGCATATAAGCCACCCTTGAATCCTTGATGATAGATCTACCGTGAGTGCAGCGGCCGCAGTCCCGCTTGTCTCACCACTCCGCTGATGTCTTTCACGTTTGTTCAGGCCAAGGTAGTGTGTCTTTCCCAATAGAGAAAGCTCAACTTCAGGTCTCCCCGCTGTGCTTTTTCAGATTTTCTTATGTGGAAAATCACTTTTGTCTGCGAAAGCCGTCGTTCACGCGGAGTTTTGTGATATTTTCTCAAGGAAAAGTGAATACTTGGCAGCACATTTTCAAACGCACTCGACAGCAGAGCATAAGGCCAGGAGTTCAACTCAAGTTTATTGTTTTCGTTTGCATTTTGCGGTCAGATTCTGAATCGTCTTGATTTTTCATTGATTTACGTTTCCGAGACGAGTAGAGGTTTGCATAATTATAATTATATGACTTAATAGCAGCAGGTGTTGGGTGAGGCAGGAGGGGAAGATGCTGTCTAATGTCTATACCGTCGCTGAGGGTGGCGACTGACGACAGAGGCAACAAGATAATTCAACTGTAAATTCAGTAAGCAGAACCTCCTCGACATAGTTGCTGATTCATGTTTTAACACACACAAACACACACAGCGACTACGTGAGAGAAGATCGCTCCTTTTCACTGTGTTTCATGTCGTAGTGATTAACTCCCTCTGTTACCCTATCAAACTTTACACCTTTATAATAACCTTCCACCTTATGTTATTAATTCCTAGGCAACAGTAGAGAACCTTTAAGAGTCACCAGGAAACACATCATGACAAGAGAGGTGAAATCAGTTTAGATAATTAATCAGTACTAACCCCTTAAGTCTCACTGTCTGGTTCAGTATGAAGATTAACCATACATACATACACATGCATACATACATACATACATACATACAAACAGAGATACATACATACACACGTAAAATAGATAGATAGACGGATAAAATAGATTGAGAGATAAATAGATAGATAGAAAGGTAGATTAATAGTTAGGTAAAATATAGACATAGACAGAAATAGAGAGATACCTGAAAATAAACAGCCATCTGCTTCGGTGTGACGTAAATTACTGTATATTGAAGAAACTCTCGCTATAGAATGATGTTTTATAGAGGTTGGCCATAATATAAGGCAACGTTATATAAAGGAGTTTATTAACTGATAAACACAGCACTTGTTAGCATCCCACACACACACACACAACAACCATCTTCCTTTTCTCACTTAATAACAGGGTTTTAGTTGCTCCGGGCGGAAAACGGAGGGCGGAGGAAGGTCAGGAAGATGGAGGGCGGAGGAAGGTCAGGAAGATGGAGGGCGGAGGGGGGTAGGAGAGGATGAAGAGAAACGAAGATGATCCTGGTGTTTACAGCACATGAGATGACCACAGGTTAAAGACCTTTAGACAAGGCTCATCAGAGGACGAGCAACATGACCTCCCCCTTCACTCTCACACGCCACACTGCTAATGGTTTCTCGTTCTAATGGGTTCCGGTGCTAGTCTCGTATAGCTAATGAACCCTTGTCCTAGTGGGCCCCAATCCTTATAGGATATAATCCCAGTGAATCCTTAATCATATTAGGTACTCGTTTTGAGAGGTCTAAATCCCAGTGGGTCGGTACTATGTCATTAAATGGTTGGGGTAGGGTAGGATTCTTTTATGGGGATTAACCCACCCGAGCACAGGTCACCGACCAACATCGGGGTCTAAGGGGAGGGGGGGGGGGGGTCATTGAACCATAAATAAATAAATAAAAAAAATCAAGATTGAGAAACGCTATATGTTGTGTTGTCAAAGTAAGAGAAACGAATTGAGACCCTGCAATTGTTTGTAAATGAGGCAGAAAGTCAGATCAGCAACCTGGGATTTGGTCACAATTTTCGTGAAGCCATATGACAGCAGGGTCTACCATTAGACAACACAGTCTGCTTCCAATATCTTCCCAGGCGGTAGTACCTTCCTGTTTGGTAGCTGCCTACTACCTGAAAGGCTACTTTAGTTTGGATTAGGTTAGGTTGGGTTAGTTTAAATTAGGATAGGCTTGGTTATCTTGGGATAACGATGATTAGGTTAGGTTAGGCTAGGTTCTCAAATCATCGTGGAAAGAATATTATTAGAAATTTAACCTAACCAACCCTACCATAACCTAACCTAACCTAACCACTAACACAAAGACGACAGCAAAGACAACATCAGAATCACATAGGCAGAAAACTCAACGGTAAATTGCTACACAGACATTCGCATGACCTTAAGTTAAGGAGATAGCTGTAAGTTATGACATTCTGGGTAATAGGAACGGGCTCTCTCACTCTCCCCCCGAAATGAGCAAGTCACTCACACATACACGCACACATACATACATACATACATATAAACATACATACATAACTACATACGTACATACATAACTACATACATAACTACATACATATGCTGATAACCACAAGGAAAAAAGAAAACACGAAGTTCCCAAACGCTTTCGTATAATTCACATCTTCAGGGGTGAGTACAAACTAAGTAGAAGTTCAGAACAAGTTATATATATATATATATATATATATATATATATATATATATATATATATATATATATATATATATATATATATATATATATATACAGAGGAGGGTGAGATCAAGTCCACAGAGGTATAGGTAGTGACCCTACTAATCTTCACAAAAGCACCGCAGCGGTCGGTAGTCAGGTCAGAGGGAGAGACTGACCCAACCTTCTCACCTGGTTACAAATCTTCTTAATTACAAAATTATCCAATTTGTACATACCATTACTCAAATTCATGTTAACGGATTCAGTATGTTTAATGAGACTAGATTCTATAATGTTCCTACTGTCAATTGAATTACAAGGTAATTGAGGAGTATACATACATACATACATACATACATGCATACATACATACATGCATACATACATACATACATACATACATACTGTACATACATACACCTTGACCACCGGAGGGTCAAGACCTATCAGGCGCAGATGTCCCCCCCCCCCCTGGCCAATGTGTGCCCATTCCTCAAGTCCCTCTCCCCGATCCATCCTCACCACCAGGATATCAACATAATCCTGCCAAAAGTTTCGGAAAGAAATGGGATCAGTGTTGAACAGTGTTTAGCCAGTGAGTTCAGCAGAAGACAGTACCAGCGAGAGCCGTGACCCACCAGTGAGGTCAACACCTAGAGATAAGCACCCTGGGAAGCGACCACCAACTTCTGACCAGGCGGTGTTAATTTGTCCACCCTGGGAACAACCATGGGTTGGCTTTCGTTTTATCCTCTTCGCCACTGATCGGCTTGTTAGCCGCTTGGGTGATCGGTCACGTCTCTGATTACTTTTCCTTTTCATTTATCTTCTTCACCAAAAGATCGGCTCGCTAGCCGCCCGGGCGATCGGTCACGTCTCTGTCACGCACTATTGGCAAATACTGGGCAAGCACCGGCTCCTGAATGTACCTGAACCCGCTCCAGTGTTGGTCAAGTCTTGTCTTGAAAGAGCTCACACTCGGTGCCGTCACAACACTCTCTGGTAGATTGTTCCAAGAGTTCACAACTCTCACTCCGAAAAAGTTTGCCCTCATAGTTTTCTGGACTTGTGGCTTCTTCAATCTTGAGCTATGACCCCTTGTGGGGCGAGCGTCCGCCAGCTCCAAGTAAGGACGCTCAACTGAGTAGTGTCCCCTGAGATGCTTATACACCTCAACTAGGTCCCCCCTTGCCCGTCTGTAGTATAAGCTAGGCAAGTTCAGGCGCTCCAATCTCTCAGGGTAGCTGAGGTGCCGAAGTGCAGGCACCAGTCTGGTGGTCCTCCTTTGAACATTTTCAACCAATTGATAGTCCCTAGCATATCTCGGGGACCAGATGGGGTGACAGTACTCCAGATGGGGAAGCACTTCACTCCTGAAGATTGTTATAAGGGACGGACCGTCTAGATATCTGAACGACCTTCTTATAAGACCCAATAATTTATTTGCCTGATTTACCTTCTTCTCGCAATGGCCCGAGAACTTCAGCTCTTTGTCAACATACACACAAGGTCCTTCTCACATACAGTCTCAACTAGTGCAGTTTCTTCATCCCGTTGGGACATATGATACGCCTCCTTACTGTTGGTACGCCCCAGGTGCATCCTCTTACACTTCGTGGCATTGAATCTCAGCAGCCATTTCTTCGACCATTCCTGGAGCCCACAGAGGTCCTTCTGCACCTCTTCACAGTCCGCTTGGTTCTTAATTTCCCGAAATAACTTGGCGTCATCGGCAAACATTTGTATGGAGGAGTGTACAACGTCAGGCATGTCATTTATGAAACAAACAAACAACAGCCGGCCCAATACGCTGCCCTGTGGCACCCCACTTGTGACAGGTACAGATGACGATTTCGTGCCATTAATCACCACACACTGCTTGCGGTCATGTAGAAAGTCTTCTATCCATGCTAGGACATTTCCCCGAATTCCGTACCCTTCCAGTTTGATTTTCAGCATTTCGTGGGGTACACTGTGGAAAGCCTTAGCAAAATCTAGGTAAATATTGTCGATATTACCAACCCGTTCTAGAATATGGGTCCAAATATCCAATACCTTGAGCAATTGTGTTAAGTAGGAGCGCCCCGGCATAAAACCGTGTTGGCAATCTTTTACAAGGTTGTTTTGTATTAGATGTTCCATTGCGGCGTCTCTGATAATACTCTCAAGTACTTTACATATTATGCTGGTCAGGCTCACCGGTCTATAGTTGTTCGTGGAGTGACGATCGCCCTTCTTGAAGATAGGACTCACATAAGCCACTCTCCATTCACTGGGGACCATTTGTTCATCCAGGCATTTACAAAACAGGATCTTCAGGGGCTCGGCAAGCTCGTTGCACAACTCTCTTAGCACTCTAGGATGCACCATGTCAGGTCCGGAACTCTTATGGGCCTTTAGCCTGGACAGTTTATTTCTAATACCCTCTTCTGTGAGCACAGTGTGGGTCAGTGATGTGTCGAACCGTCTGTCCTCAAACGCAGGAAGGTTAGTTGCATCCTCTCTTGTGAACACCGAGGAAAAGAAGCTGTTCAATGCCTCAGCTTTATCCTGGTCAGAATCTGCGTAACTACCATCCACCAGCCTCAGGTTTGATACTCCTACTCGCATTTTCAATTTCGACTTTGCATAGCGATAAAACGCCTTTGGGTTTGACTTGACCTCGCTTGCAACCAGCCTCTGGAACTTCTTTTCAGCCCTCCTACACTCTATCTTTGCTTGGTTTCTGGCTCTTGCATACATCCTCCTGTCTTGCTCATCGTTTGACCCAACCCACGTCTTGAATTTCTGGGTTTTCTTCTTAATTTTGTCGACCGCCGCATGGTTCATGTGTAGTGATCCCCTCGTATTCCTAGAAGCACTGGGTTTGGTCTTGGGTATATATTTATCGATCAAATGGGTCACTTTACTAGTTATGATATTCAGCGTAGTGTCCGCGTTCTTGTACGTTAATGAGTCAGGCCAGTTGATACCCCTCATCTCTTCCCTCATCCCATTGTAATTTCCCTTGTAATATTTGCACCTTGGCCTGGCCTTATCCTGAACTAGGTAACAGTTAAATCTGAATGACAACACTATATGGTGACTGGTGCCAACTGGGGCAAGGTGTTTGCTCCCCTCTGTAATGTGTTGGGCCTCTAACATGTTGGAACAGAAAATTATCTCTCAGAGTTTCTACAAAAAGAGTAGCAGGGTTATTCATGTCATTCGGGGTGGACTCGTTTCTCCAGTCGATGTCGCCATAGTTAAAGTCCCCCATGATAAGGAGGTGGCTAGGGTTGAGCATCGCCGCATTGTTTATTAAGGTTCTTAAGTTCCTTTGGTTTAGTGGGTCACAGTTTGGGGATCTGTAGATACACCCGACGATAAGTAAGTCCCCTCCATTTAGTTTAATTTTACACCACTTGGACTCTTCAAAAACATCCTCTCCCTGTACCCTCGCCTGGCTGGCTCTAAGGTCTTGCCTACCATAGATAACCACACCCCTCTTGCAAGTTTCTTGAGAAAGGTTCGTAAATGAGTCATATCCAGCAATACTGAACTCACATTCCTCTGGGTCGATTCTCCTGTTCTTGTACAACAGTTCTACAACACCTACAATATCTGGTTGGTGTACTCTTAGTAGTGTTTCAGACTCCTCTCTCTTATCAAGGAACGTGTCAGTATTAGTGTACATGACATTCAAGCCAGAATTTGTTCTCGGTAACGTCTCTGCTCTTACACCTGACCATCAGATAACACAACACCACTTAACAGAGAGTGGGGTACTGTGACACCACACCACCCTTCCATAACAGCGTGAGGTCCTTCATGTCAACATCGACGGCCGAGTTACTGCACCACGTGGCCTACGTGACCTCAAACGATCTAGATACCTGTACTGGGATAAGCAGTGACATAAGCAGTCGTGGCGTGACCACCCAAGGGGACAGACGTGCCCATAGGTGCTCTTGACTTCCCGATCGTCCCACGAAGGTCCCCTCAGCTGGCACGTTTTGCCAGCATGGGGGGTCGACATAAACGTCCCAGAAGAGGCTCTCTCATAGACGCAGACACAGCCATCTCTGATACTGATGCCATTACCAACTCGCCTGGTCATACTGAATCCAACACCCTTCAAGAGTAAGACCCCAGTGATTATGACAGTGACGGTAATGTTTCTATGGGAAACGCTAGCCACAGTGGAAACACCAATGCCATGGACCCTATCACCCTGCCCTCTGCCAAACAAACAAGTAAGCTGAATCTCCACTTCCCCAAGGACTCTCTGAAAACTGTAGAGGAACTCTTTAATTGGATGATGAAGTACTGCAGACAGCACGGTTTCAGCATTGAATTCCGACAAGGTAAGAACCGGAACTTTATCAAGTGTCAGACTTCTGAGGCCTATGAAACACTTAGTACTGTTGGCTTTGACGGGGTCGTCCTGTTGCCCCCCCCCCCCCCCCCCCTGTAGACGCGGATGAATGTTGCCACATCCTAGTGAAACGTTTCCCCTTATACGCTGGCATCGAAGATGCGCGTGACCTTAACTCTAGTATACTGAGTATACGTCGCCATTACCGGGGGAGAGTTCCACAACCCGCTGTCATTGTCAAGTGGAAGGGAAGGGAGTGCCCAACCACTGTGAATGCCCACCCACTCTTACCCCCACTGTATGCAGAAGCCTATCACCCTGAGCCTGCATTTTGTGTTGTCTGTTCTCATTGGGGTCACAACTTCACTGCCTGCTGTCGTCGTGATCGGCCGAGATGTCGCTTCTGTTCACGTAGCCACAACTCCGCCGCCTGTGCCCAGAAAATCAAAGACCACCTTAATAGTGGTGGGGTGGGCTATGTAATTAATCCCAGATGTTGTAACTGTGGCGGCCGGCACAATGCTGACTCACGGCAATGCCCCAATCGCCCATCTGTCCCAGGGGAAAAGCCTCCCCGAAGGCCAAGTCTACCACAACGCCCCCCCCCCCCCAGTCTTCCGGGCCACACCCCCCTGTGTACCCTGTGTCTCAAGTAACGCCTTCTTCAACAACACCTGCCTCTGCCTGGCCTCATCTGGCTACAACACAGCAGTCCCGGCCGTCTCCTAACTCAACTACTACTGGGCCTCCTCCCCGTCTCTACTCTGAGGCTGTCAGGCCTTGTGCTCCCACCGGTGCCCCCCCACAACCCCCCGCCAGTGACATGACACAGATCATATCCCTCTTCCAAGAATTTACCAACCGTATTGAAAAACTCTTCGTTACACTCTGTACCACCATCTCCCACCTACTCTTGCCCTCTGTTGCCACCCAGTCAGTCCTCTCTTCTGGTTTGACACAAGCTGTTGGTCCCCCTGTGAGCCCCCCCTGCTCACGGCCTACTCCACCGCCGGCGGCCTTCACTACTGGTGTAGCGCCTACCGGGCCTGCCCTGGTGTGTCCTGCTGCCCCCGAGCGAAGTCCTGCCCCATCCTCACAACACTTGGTGCCTCAACCTGTCCACCACCCACCGCAAGCCGCGCCCGCTCCCGTGTCTGAGCTGTCTCCACCAGGGCTACCTGGACCTGAGGACACCACCCCCTGCTACCTGTACCCCACCGACATGTCGACGAACACACCATCACAATAACACTAAAAGGTGTGTCCCTCAATGTTGTCAATGCCTATGTGCCTCCCTCCACCCCTGCTGTACCTGCCCCACCACACCATATCACCTCCACCCCCACTGTACTTCGCCACGCCTAGTACATTGGCACCCCTGAGCCTGGCCGCACTGTTTGTAAACTTTGTGGTCAACAGACTCTCACACCCTCTTTCACCACATCCTCATTTGCCCTATGACCTCCCCCTACAGGGGTGGCACCTCTTCCCTCCCTGACCAGATATCCCTCCTCCTAGTGACAGGCCTGGTACTTGACATTATTAGGGACCTGCCACACTTTGCCATAAACAGATAAATTGTGCCGGGAATTTTCCCCCCACACACTCATCATTGTCACTTTATGTAACTTCCTGACAAAACCCATGACCCTTCAGGCCTTTTACGCCCTTAATGCATGAGTCATAAAGGCAAACATAAACTCGGCATGCTTCCCAGTTGGGCACTGTAAACGCTTCTGCGCTTCACCTTGCACAGGATGTAAGGGGGTGCCCAATAAACTATCCCCCTCGTAGGCAATCTGTAAACTGTAATCAGTGACATAAGCAAGTTTGCGGATGACACCAAAATAAGGCGGCAGATTAATTCAGGGCAGGATGCAAATGCACTACAGGAGGAGTTAAATAAACTGCAGGAGTGGTCAGAAATATGGCAAGTGAAATTCATCACCAGCAAGTGCAGCGTACTTAATAATGGAAGAACAAATACTGTCCATGTATACAATAAGAACATAAGAATGGAGGAAACTGCAGCGGGCCTGTTGGCCCATACTGGGCAGTCCCGTTTACACCCAACCCCTATTGCTCATATAAGCATCCAACCTATGTTTGAAGCTATTCAGCGTATTCGAGTTAATGATGATATTTGGTAACTTGTTCCATTCATCCACTACTCTGTTTCCAAACCAGTGTTTACCTATTTCGCGCCTAAATCTAAATTTGTCTAATTTAAAACCATTGTTAAGAGTTCGCTCCTGGTTGGATAGTTTGAGTACCTTTGTAATGTCCCCTTTGTTTAGCCCTGACTTCCACTTATACACCTCTATCAGGTCGCCCCTCGCTCTACGTCTCTCGAGGGAGTGCAAATTAAGATGCTTTAACCTGTCTCTATAATCAAGGTTCCTAATGCCCGGGATTAGTCTTGTCATTCTCCTCTGAATTCTTTCCAAGGATTCTATATCCATTCTGTAATACGGTGTCCAGAATTGAACTGCGTAATCCAAGTGTGGTCTCACAAGCCCAAGATACAGTTTTAGGATGCCCTCGCTAGTCTTGTAACTAACACTCCTTTGTATGAACCCAAGTATTTTATTAGCCTTGGCATCATTGTTCATCTAGAAACTGGTTTCCCTGTTTACATCTCCTATACTGAGTACTTTACATTTGTCCACGTTTAATTTCATCTGCCATTTTTCAGACCATTCGAAAAATTTGTTTAGATCTTCCTGTAGTTTTGCGGAGTCCTCGTCAGATTTAATAACACGTCCTATTTTAGTGTCATCAGCAAATTTACTTATGTTGCTGCCTATGCCGATATCTGTGTCGTTTATGTATATAATAAATAATAGTGGTCCAAGAACTGAGCCTTGGGGAACTCCACTGGTGACGTTGCTCCAATGGGATTTAGTGCCATTAATGCTTACTCGCCGTTTCCTGTCCTGTAACCACGCCCTAATCCATTTAAGGATATTACCTTTGATGCCATGTGCTTCTACCTTTCTAATTAGTCTTTCGTGGGGGACTCTGTCGAAGGCTTTGCTAAAATCGAGATGTACCACATCATAATTGTGCCCCTCGTCCACCGATTCGAAAACTGATGAAAAGAATGTTAATAGATTAGTTAGACATGAACGCCCGCTTGTGAAGCCATGTTGAGAATCATTGATCAATTGGTGCTTCTCCAGGTGATTTCGAAGAGTTTGAAATGATTGCTTCCAGTAATTTGCCTACTATTGATGTTAGACTGATTGGATGGTAGTTAGAGGATAGTGATCTATCTCCCTCCTTGAAAATCGGTATTACATTCGCTATCCTCCAGGATTCTGGTACTACACCTGTTTTTAAGGACATGTTAATCAACTTTGCTAAGGGCATACTAAGCTTTTCCTATGTATGATGATCAACACGACTTCAGTGACACAACCTCGGCAACACGACCTCAGCAACATGACCTCAGCAACACGACACGATCTCTGCAACACGACCTCAGCAAAATGACCTTAGCGACACGACCTCAGCGAGATGACCTGAGTGGGACCTATTACAGGTGCAAGGAACCCAGTCATAAAGGTTCAGTCAGGTTAGGGGTCTAATAGGGTCTTTTTCCTTTCGTTCTGCCGCGCCTCAGAGAGTATGGTATGTCCGGTCTACTGTCGCTTCACTCAGGAACAAGCGAGAGAAATTCCTCGATTTTTTTTTTTGCCGAATAAAAAACCCAAGAAAAAATGAACCATGAATGACGTCAGAACCTTTAGCCCTCCCCCCACCCACCTTTCTCCCTCTCCTGGCGGTGATTCTCAAAAGTACAATTCGATTTTGGTTCCTCCGTAACTAACAATGTGAAACCCCCATTTTATTGACTTCTTTAGACCCATGACTGTGGTGGGAGATCTAAGATGACTCATTGATTGCACCAAGACTCTACTATGTATGACAAAGTAAATGTTGTTTTCTTATCGTAAGGGAGAGCGTTTGTGGTATTTCTGTTGTAATAGTATTTGAAAAACCGCCATCAAGACTGCTGGCATTTCCTCCCTGGTGTTACGTCATGTTAGGTCCTCGAGGCGGGAGTCGTCCAAACGATGCTCTGTTTTCTATTTTGTATGAAAAACAAAAACATTTATATTGACAATACCGACAGAATTTACCATCATAAAAAAAATAGAACATAAATATAAGAATTAAAAGCATTTATATATACATGTACAAAAAATAAATGGTGGATTCACACCTTCCGGAATGTGTGGATGTTTTGCTATTTTTGCGCATGCGTGAAAAGTCTCGTGGGCTTATCGACCTCCCCCCCCGCCCCGCCATACACACACACTGATTCACACCGTCGCAACACACTTCCACTGGCAGTCGACTCTTAACCCTTGTGCAGACGGTACGCAACTTCTCGTTCACTGTTGGTGTTGACTTGTGCTCGTGGCGTTGGACTGAGCGATCCAAGTTTATATATCATTTATTCATGAAGTTGCAGCGGACGGAGGGTGACAGTGACGCGGGGAGTGTAAAGCTATATTGTGTTGAGTTATAGTTAAGGTTGATAGTTTAATTATAGGTTTGTGTGTGTATGGGGCCACGAATATATGTGTGTGAGTGTTTGGGTGATATTAAACTATGAGAATATAACTCACTACCACTCAAACACAAGCGAAGAACCGTGCCAATGGTTCAGCAGTCCTCTTACGTATACACTCCTAAAATACTTGTCTAAGTGGCCCAGATATCCCACGTGTGAGGCGAGACAGACAACAAATAATTAATTTTTGGCTTTCTCATCATAAATTCTGCATCAGAAACCCCAAGTATTGTTTGCGACACTCTTAAGTGCTTATGTTACTTATTTTTTTTCAATTTATGTCACTTATACCATCTGCTATTATTTAGGTCATCTGTACTAAATCATGTTACATGTTTTTTAGTCTTATGGGAAGGTATCAGCACTGATTGTTGTATTTAGGCCATCAGTTATGTGATAGTGATTGTGTGTGTATGAGATAGGAGAGCCGCAGGGGCGCACCCAGAAATTGAGTAGGGGGGGGGGGGGTGTCCAAATTACTGAGAAGTCTGGCGAGCATCCTAATCTTTGTATATAGACTTAGCGTTGTTGAAGGCTGTGGCATCCAAAGTAGATGTAACTACACCAAAAACTACATGTGAAGTGAGGACGAGAGAAGTGGGAACATGTTCCTTGACCCAGCATGCCCAGTATTATCGTACGATACAGTTATTTGAAGCACACCTGCGAAATGATCAAATATGTGAAAGTGGATGCAAAAATAATTTATAAATATGTAAACTTTATAGAAAATGTACAATGTAGATGAGAAAGTGGAAAAAAACCCATTAAATCTCAATATTTCACACTGTCTGGCAGTGCTGTATATTAAGTGCATTCAGGTGCATAGGAATGGCAGAGGTGGTGGAAGTTACAGTGGCGTGGGGTGAGGTCAGGTAAGCTGACCCAACATTCGTGTTCCTAAGGTGTCGCCAGGTCAGGTATGGGTTGACCGCACCATGCAATACTTGGATGGGCAACCAGGAAACCCCCCTGGGTGCGCCGCTGAGCCGTAGAGACACAACAGATGGATGGGAGGTAACGGCTGATGTTGTATGTGTAACTGTGTCAGTGTAGTGTTATGGTAATCGTGCTTGCTTTACAAGCGAGCGAACCCGGGTTTGATCCACGGGCAGGGCTAAATTATAGGCAAGTTTTTTTTACGCCATTTGCCTGTCTACCAGCAGTTATTGGGGACCTGGATGTTAATCGATTTGAAGATCGTGTTCCGGGGTAATGATTAGCCAGTGCAGTTGGCGAGTTGTCCGGTCTTCTCGTACTATTCCTTGACACTGGGTCGTACAACTCGTTAACTTAAGAGTGTGGTTGTTGTGTTGGCGACAACTTCTACACAGTAAACAAATTCACGCCTCGGAGGCCCTAGGGCTGGCCATCCTCGTGTGTGTGTCAGCAACAGTCTAGATCACGTGGCACTAATAGACTAGGACCACTGTACTTGAAACAAGATAGTGCAATGTCCAATGGCACCAACTGTGTCACCATGGTATATCTTGGGTGACAACCGAGTGGATATAGTACTCGTTTCCGGCCATAAGGAACACCTTTTTCACATCCGGGGCACCCGAAGCCGATCCAGTTGTGAAAGAGTTCCTGAATTTTACGTAGGGGAAGCGAAGACGGTTGAGTGTGGTGTCGGGAACATTATCGACTTACGTAATACCGAAGGCTTAGATATCAGTGTGCTGTGTGATCGTCAGGTATATGGACCTCACTCTCACACCACGAGTAACTGGAACTAAACTGTACCAGGAATAAGTTGATTTGTACCTCCTGTTGGAACTGTGTTTAAAAAAAATTAGATTGCAGTACAATTTCCTGAAACTGAACTGTTATGCCACACACACACACACGTGTCGTGGGTGGAAGAACACGGATTTCAGTGTTATCACTGTTTATACACGAAGGAGTTCTTGGTAGCGTGGTGTCTCTGGCTGTGACGACCTTGAAGGTTACTTATATCTAACACCATTACACAACAACTGGTAAAGTGGTTACAGTTTGTTACGAAATGATTCAGCGAAATATAATGGTACGCTAACTCGAGTTACAGTGCTTAGAGTGATACAGTTTACCTCTACAGAACGTTTTCAGGAGTTACAGGGATACAATGCTATTTTAAACACGAGTACAAATTACATTGATACAATTTACTCCATCTTGTCACCTCACAAGTTCTTTGTCTCAAAAAAAATATCTATACGAAATTGTATTGAACAAATATGACACAACGGACGAAGGATTTGGGCAACCCTACTGACACAACAGGAGTCCGTGTTCGTGAGCTGTGGCCTGTTAGAGGACGGTGACTTTTTTCCTGTTTTTTTTTCCAGTTAGTCATTAGTCATCTTCACAACACAAAAACAGGATTTGTTAATTTTCTTACTTTTTAAACACTTTTCGTTCTCATTACGAAGAAAAAAAATGAGTAAACTGGGGTCACTGTTTCGTTAATCAGATGTCAAAGCTTATTCATATTTCTATTATGTTATACGAAACCTTAAGAACTCAAGAACAAGTCCAGCACACACAGCGAAACAATATCTGTATAACACTTTACAACGGTTAAAGTTTGAGGTCACTTACCTGCTCTTCACCTGTGGGACAGCAATGGATAACACCACCACAATCAAAGATGGAATGAATCACTCCAATGCTTCCCAGAGAGCAACAACGACGTCATATAATGCTTCCCAGAGAGCAACAACTACGTCATATAATGCTTCCCAGAGAACAACGACTACGTCATATAACACTGGTCAACATAAAAAAAAATTCTCATGGTTCTGGATAAAAACAGTCTGATTCTAGTGTAATTGTATGTGCTGAACTCAATTATGACATTCGTATAGCTGTATCAGGCTCAGTTTTCCAGAACCAGCATATCTATATATTTAGTGTACCATGCTATTCATACAGTAATTTATATGCTCATTGGCTCCACTTATGCAATTATTTGGTCCTGATTTGTGTTTTTTGTTTATTTCAGTTTCCTGATTCATGATATTGCATATCTACACCTGCATGATTTGTAATTACTCTGAAATTAACAAAACATGGAATGTCGCAAGTGTGTGAACGGTGCTGACAGTTTTTGCTACATATGTGGTGCCTTCACTCCTGGTAGCCTCAAGAAACCAATCACAAAAGCTGTTCGACTGAACTACAGAAGTTACTTCAAATGTCATTTGGGTGACCAAGACAAGAAATGGGCACCTCATGTAGCCTGTAAGTCTTGTGTTAACCACCTGAGCGAGTGGATGTGTGGTAAACGAAGTTCAGGAATGCCGTTTGCTGTACCAATGATGTGGCGTGAACCTAAAGACCACAGTAGTGACTGCTACTTCTGTCTCACATATATTAAGGGAATAAAAATCAAGACACGAGGCAAGGTACAGTACCCCAATATTGCTTCTGCAATCCGACCAGTACCGCACAGTGCTGAACTTCCAGTCCCAAATCCACCGACTGAACAAGAATTGAGTGATTCCGATTCTACCTCTACCTCAATGGAAAACGACTACCAGGATGACTCTGAAAATACCAGGCCTAAACTATTTACTCAAGAAGCGCTTCATGATCTCATCAGGGACCTAATCTTGTCAAAAGAAAAGGCTGAAGTTTTGGGATCCAGACTAAAGCAGCGTAACCTGGATAGCGAATTCACCAAAACATTGAACCCACTGGAGAAAAAAGCATGGGAATCATTTGTCAATGTGTCAAAGAATTTTCTTTGAAACTATCGTACTGACAACTACAAAGAAATCGTAACAACCATGCTTCAGAATTATCATGCATTGGGAGCAAGGATGTCCTTGAAATTGCATTTTTTCCACTCTCATATTGAATTTTTCCCAGGTAACCTTGGAGACGTTAGTGATGAACACGGCGAAAGATTTCATCAAGATATCGCCATAATGGAGAGCACAATATAATCATCAACAAAGCTATTGACCTCGGGCTTCGAAGAAGCCTCATACCATGGCTTACAGACTTCCTCAGTGACCGACGCCAAGCTGTACGCTTCCGAGGGGCTGTCTCCACCTTTCAGTCACTCACCTGTGGCGTCCCCCAAGGCACCAAGATGGGACCACTCTGCTTCCTTATGCTCATCAATGATGCCCTAAGAGAAACCCCTGCTCGCTGGAAATATGTCGACGACTCCACCATTGGGATCAGCGTCAACAATTCTGCTCCCAACTATACCGCCCTTCAGGATTTATTGAACAGTCTCCAAAACTGGGCTACCAACAACCATGTCACCATCAACCATACCAAGACCATGGTTATGCACATCAACCTCTCCTCCGACATTGTCCCACCTCCTTCCATTACTCTAGGTCCGAACACACTCCAGGTCGTAGATTCCACGAAGCTCCTCGGCGTCACCATAGACAACAAACTAAATTGGAAACCACACGTCAGTGAAGTTGTCAAATCCTCCAGTTTCCGTCTCCACCTCCTCCGCCGACTCAAGTCCCTCGGAGTTCCTGCACACGAGCTCCTCAGTGTTTACACAACATTCATACTTCCCAAGCTCACCTATGTCTCCCCAACCTGGTCTTCCTCCCTAAATGCCACACAACGTAAACACCTAGAAAAAGTGCAAAAGAGGGCATGCAAGATTATTCTCTCCTCCTCCTACTCCACATATCAAAAAGCGCTCAACACACTGACCCTTTCGACTCTCACTGACCATCACCACGACCTCATCTGCAAATTTGGTAAGAAGCTTCTACACCATCCCCGACACCGGCTCCTACTACCACCCGAGGTCCCTTGTCCGAGAATTGCTGTTCGACACCACAACCGCATCCAGCCCATACGTGCACGAACTGATCGCTATAAGAACAGCCCAGTCCCAACCATTGTAAAAATTATCAATAACTTGTAATACTGTAACACTGTCACTATGTTGAATTGAACTGTAGTTTGAGCTTTTCCCCATCTAAGTTATTATATGTCTTATTTGTGTCACTTATGCTACTTGTATATTATTTGTAATTCGTAACCCACTCCCCAAATATGTAACTGTATATTTTCAGCCTTCTGGCTGCCAAGCTCTTTCAATAAACCGTTAATTATTATTATTATTATTATTATATCAGGGACAATTCAGTCCTAACATGATGGGCGACTATTGCTGGACACTGCAACGAGAAGAGAGCAAGCTGTACAAGAGAAAGAGTAAAGTTCAAAAGCACTTTTAGAACTTCATATTTTGTCATTATAAAGGATTTGAACTTATGTTTTTTGGTACAATTTTTTATGAGCTTATCTGTGATAGGTTTAAAATTGTATCTTGCATGACGCGATAATGTTACTATATTTACTATTTTTTTTATTCTTTAGGAAAGTAGGTCTGATGGTAGAATGAAACATCCAATTAATATTCATTAATATGAAATTAGTCATGAAAGTACAGTCACATGAGATAATCTCATCTTTTGCACGACACGTGATGGAATATTAAATATTTGTACCTATTGATTTTTTTATAAAACCTGGTCTGATGGAACAAAACAAATATCAGATTCGAATTCAGCAATATGAAATTAGTTGTGTGAGCATGATCTCATATGTGAACCATTTGGCTGTTGACCAATGCTTCCCAGAGAACAACAACTACGTCATATAATGCTTCCCAGAGAACAACAACTACGTCATATAATGCTTCCCAGAGAACAACGACTACGTCATATAATGCTTCCCAGAGAACAACGACTACGTCATATAATGCTTCCCAGAGAACAACAACTACGTCATATAATGCTTCCCAGAGAACAACAACTACGTCATATAATGCTTCCCAGAGAACAACGACTACGTCATATAATGCTTCCCAGAGAACAACAACTACGCCATATAATGCTTCCCAGAGAACAACAACTACGCCATATAATGCTTCCCAGAGAACAACAACTACGCCATATAATGCTTCCCAGAGAGCAACAACTACGCCATATAATGCTTCCCAGAGAACAACAACTACGCCATATAATGCTTCCCAGAGAACAACAACTACGTCATATAATGCTTCCCAGAGAACAACAACTACGTCATATAATGCTTCCCAGAGAACAACAACTACGTCATATAATGCTTCCCAGAGAACAACAACTACGTCATATAATGCTTCCCAGAGAACAACGACTACGTCATATAATGCTTCCCAGAGAACAACAACTACGCCATATAATGCTTCCCAGAGAACAACAACTACGTCATATAATGCTTCCCAGAGAGCAACAACTACGCCATATATATTTTTTCTTCACCATGTAGTTCATATCAGCGTAAGATATCAATAATCCTCTTAGACATATTTCCGAAAGTAATAAATATTTTCTGACTGGTATTAACATTATAATAACTGATAAGAGACGTCTATACTCTGCCTTCACTGTTCACGTCTTCTGCTATAGATATACACAAAATAATTATTGTCTTAAGTTAAAATTAATTGTTATTTATGTGGTGGGAGCCTTATGAAACAGGTGTCGCAGTTTTTCGGACTTAGATTATTACTTTGACAGATGACCATGGGAGCACACCTTTGAGCTGGAACTAATTTAGTATCATAAGGGAAGGTGACGAATGAAGGTCAACTCCTATACATCTAGACTGACAACACGTGATTATAACCCATAGTTAATAACACATCTCAAGCATTCAAGATAAGTGTGCTCGAAAAACGTGCGTGGTGTTGCATAATAGAAGGTGAGCTGGGTGGCGATAAAAGCTGGTGGGTAGTTGGTCAGTGTTTAGTGTACTTGGGGACTCGGGAGTGGAAATACACGAAGTTACTTGCTCTCTGCTAACACGACCTCAACCCGGAGAATAATATGTGTTAATTCCTCAAGAGTATTTATACATTAGCTGAAAAGTTAAGGATTTTGTGACAGTGATACAAAGTTACTCAGTCTATTTGAGTGAATTGTATACATCAGCTGAAGACCAATTACGGTATGTGATACACTCAACTTTTACGTCATTTGAGATAACATTTACAGGATATCATGATACGTCAACTTGAGGTGCCAGATGAGTGTACAGTACGTGCAGTTATAAAGCGTAACTTTCTTTTGGCACTGTGTGTGTGTGTGTGTGTGTTCGTTCGTTTGGTTATATGTTTGTGTGAGTGTGTATATATGTGTGTGTGTGTGTGTGAGCGTGTGAATGTATGTAGGTGTGTGTGGTGGCAGGGAGGGAAAGGAATGCCACACACCAACAGGGCTCTGGCAAGGGTTGGCACTTTCATCGGAACTCATGGATGTTTCGGGGGCAGCTGCTAGCTTTTGGCACTGAATGCGTCATCCAACCACACACTACTCACAACAGTGCCACCTGACACCCAGCATCCATCACCTTACCACCAATTACTAACGATCGGATTACAGGCTAAATTTGTCTACTTTCAACAACGGGAGAATTAAATTGTTGAGCCATGACGTTAACATAATAGCGACGTCACATAGTTACATAATGTCGTTTATCTCACCTCCTGACTCATGAACTAACACTACTTAACGTAAACAGATTAGAAAGTAAAGTTGAGAAACGGTGAGACAGGGAGAGTGAGAAAGGGGGGAGTGAGAAACAAAGAAGCAGAAAGAGTGCAAGAGAAGGTGTAAACTAACTATATATTCTGAAGAGACGTCTAACAATGTTTATTACTATTATTATTATCAGTAGTCATTACATCAAGAATACTAAAATTGACACCACGTCAATTTTAGTATTCTTGATGTAATGACTATTGTTTATTATTTATTTATTATTGTCATTCTATAATTACCTTTTATCCCCACAGGTCATTAGGGAAGGAGGGGTGAAAACAATTACCGCAGCCAAGAACACCACTCAACAATAACAACAACACCCCATGTGACATCACCCACGTGATTTTTGTTTACAATTTGAAGATACTATAAGTCCCCTCTCACCTCCACCACCATGATGTGCCAACAGGATCCCAACCTACAGCTCTCCCTAGCCAGGCGGGTGACCATCTACATAATCGGCGTCGTAGAATCGATGCTCTTCGCTGGGATTATCTTCGGGTGGCCGCAGTTAGTTTACGTGCTGAAAGTAGAAGGACTATATAGTGACCTGTGTAGGGGGTCTTCGTCTTCTGTTGTCCATGACGATCATAATGAGATCAAGCCCACGTCCACGCTTAACCTCTTCTACAACAATTCTCGCTGTCTTGGTCTCAACAACACCTTCGAGGTCTCCAGGAGTCATGCCGTGAGTTGACGTCTTATGAAGGAATGAGTTTTTGTTTTGTTTTTCTATTTAATATAAGTTCCTGGGTTATATAGTGACTGTATTAAAGTAGCGCCAATATCAAAGAGTCTGGTAAGATCCTTTGAAGTAGTTTATATTGTAGTTTATGTAAGATAATTTAGATTTTATGAAGATCAAGATCCACCGCTTAGGTTAGCGTTAGCGACAGAATGGGTAATATTAAGGTGAAATAATCATGGGGTTCCTAATCTTCATGACATCCGAGGATTTTAAAAGGTTAGATATTTATCAAACTTAAGACAACAGCTATGAATATCCGTTAATTATACATCAAATATTTAGAAGAATACACCGGCTGGTTCGTTGGCAGGAGGGACAACAAACATTATTTCTTCTTATTTTAATGACAGTATGAGATAATTTATATAATATATAGACGAAACTCGTGGTGATTATTACTAGTCTTGATCTGAATTTCCTACACGTGTCTTTCAAGTAAGTGGAATGGAAGCCCTTAACAATCAGATAACAGTTTAGTTATCATCTCTTGTGTGTGTGTGTGTGAGACTATAACCCAGTGCTGGATAAGGTTACTAGGCTCACAAGTGTTAAAGATAGTCCGGTATATTTTCATCTTTTTTTCTTTAAGTTAAACAAGACAACAAGGTGGAAGGTGTGGTGTTTACTGGTGAGTGCGGGGACCCACCTGAGGGTAGAGGGTTCTAATTATCACGGCTCCCCACGACAGTTCATGAATAGTGTTGCTTAGAGTCAGTCAACCATTAAACGGCCTTTGGTGTAGTGTTGTAGTCGGCCAACCAGTCAGCGACCCTTCATGTACACACTTGTCCAACCAGGTGTAAGTCCAGGTGTGTCTCTCTCTAGGTCTACCTGGGGGGGACAGTGACAGGAGAACTAACAGCTAGACTTAAGCAGATGTCTGATATCTGTTACTGAGGCGATAAGGACAGTGGGTGTTTATTTCAAGGTTATGTAGAAGCCTTATCTATATCCCGAAGTCTTGGCTCTTCTAAGAGTGTTTTCTTGTTGTTAAATATATTAGTCTCTCTCTCTCTCTCTCTCTCTCTCTCAGAAACAATATGTAAAGTCCTCCATGTTGTCGAGGGAGAGAGGAGGAACCAGCGGCGGGGTGACTGAGAGCCTTTTGTTTGATGCAGAAAAATCCGTCTGTATAAAAAGGGCAGATACATGAACATAAGAATGAAGGAAACTGCAGCGGGCCTACACTGGGCAGTCCCGTTTACACCCAACCCCTATCGCTCATATATCCATCCAACCTATGTTTAAAGCTATCCAGCAAACCATTGTTTGCCTATTTTGCGCCTAAATCTAAATTTGTCTAATTTAAAACCATTGTTACTAGTTCGCTCCTGGTTGGATACCTTTGTAATGTCCCCTTTGTTCAGCCCTGACTTCCATTTATACACCTCGGTCATATCGCCCCTCACTACGTCTCTCTAGGGAGTGCAGGGTTAAGAGGCTTTAACCTGTCTCTATACTCAAGGTTCCTAATGCCCGGGATTAGTCTTGTCATTTTTCTCTGAATTCTTTCTAGGGATTCTATATCCATTCTGTAGTACGGTGACCAGAATTGAACTGCGTTATCCAAGTGAGATCTCACAAGTGCAAGATATAGTTTTAGGATAACCTCGCTAGTCTTGTAACTAACACTCCTTTGTATGAACCCAAATACTTTGTTCGCCTTATTTTGAGCAAATACACATTGTTTACTTGGTTAAGATTCCTACTTATCATTACTCCCAAATCTTTTTCACAGTCGGATTTCTCTATAACATCGTTGTTCATCTGGCATTTGGTGTCTCTGTTTACATCTCCTAGACTAAGTACTTTACATACTTACATGTTACATCTGTTGATACATCAGGAGACAAGTTGTATATTATGATCAAATTACAGTACATAAATATACTTATTAAAGTTATTTAGAGTTTATATTTACGTTTTAGGGTCTTGGGTTCGACCAGTGTGTTGTTTCTTCTGCAAGAATTGGTAGACTACTGAGCAATCGCCACCCAATCGCAGCCCTAGGCGAGGGCCTCTGTTTTATATTAGACGACCAACAAACACGTTGTCAGCACTGCCCCCCCCCCCCCCCCTTCTCACCCTCTCTCTCATGTTTATCTTACTGTGGCGGTAACACTCCACTATTGACGTTACTCCAATCGGATTTAGTGCCGTTAATGCTCACTCTCTGTTTCCTGTTCTGTAACAACGCCCTAATCCATTTTAGAATATCTCCTCCAATGCCATGGGCCTCCACTTTTCTTATTAGTCTTTCGTGGGGGATTCTGTCGAAGGCTTTGCTTAAGTCAAGATATACCACATCATAGTCCACTGATTCGAAAACATCTGAAGGTTGTGAAGTTTGCTTTGGTCGAAGTATAATTTAAGTCCAGACACGTCCTAGAACCAAGTCCAGCCACGAAGGTGTTGCAGTGTCGAGCGAGGTGGCAACAAAAACTCTCTTGGACGGACGACTCTGGCGAGTATGTGGATAGAGAAAATCCCGCTAGAGGCCTTACGTGATGTGAGATGGATGATGACGAGCCTGGGGCAATGTTTATGCGTGTTGCTCAGTAAACATGCACACCAACCTATTTCGAATGAGGCAATCAACCTACCTGAGCTTTTACCCCATGACCCTCTACCACACCTGTATGCAAATTACGTAGGAACATGGCCACCTTGTATGAAAGCAAAAATTACATGTTTAAGCATGAGTATTTCTATGTTTGTCTTTGGTACCCCCAAAATGTTCTACACTACTGAGGGTATACACAAACACTTATCTTGAAAATAGGTTCTTATTCTCGTACGGGAGATGAATACAGATGGACAAAGAAACTCGCTTCCACACCATAAGGACTAGTGATCTCAACTCTGTATCACTCCGCGCTGGCATGTACAGATGACAGCATTCACAAGCTGAATACATAATATGTAAATATGATAATTCACATACATAACATGGTGCATAATAAATGGAAATATTACATAGGATTAATACATGTTCTGTAATACTTTACTATACATAATTAATAGAGTAATATAAGAATACACAGCTTAAGGTACTACTTCGTGTCCATACTATACAGTATTGAGTAGGAGCATTTAACAATGTCTGGCACTCGTTTCATGAGGGTTAATTAGACCGCGGATCATGATGTGGATTACTGTCTCGATTCTTTGTCTTTGATAATGTGTTCATCGTCCCAAGTACAGTCTGTTAACATTTCTCACACCCTTACAGTTTGCTGCTGTACATACTGTATCTGAGACAATCCAGATGTTTACATTGTGCCATTTATTCCGGATCGCGTAAAGATTAGCCCCACAACTTATTTCACCTTAATATAAACCACTTTAATTGAGATAGGTTTTAACTCTAACCTAACCTAACCTAACCTAACCTAACCTAACCTATCCAAAATCAAAACAAACCTAACCAAAATTACAGATCACAGCAGCAGATAAAATTATATACAAGACATCATATTTGTGTTTTGTTTTGTTTTGTTTGCCAATAATATACAGAAGTTCATACATTTGCAGGTGGGTGTGGAACAGTGTGGCCCCCAAGACGAGAGGTTCGCCTTAATTAACACGGTGTCTGTCAGCTGTTACAGTATCCCAGGTATCCTCGTGGGCTATTTGCTACACCACGCTGGTCTCCGAGTCACCCGAATATCCGCTGGGTATGTTAAACTGGTGTCTGATTTGTTATATAAGCGACTTCAATATTAATAGGCAATTTAGCTTCTTCGCCTGATGATTTAATACCCCTTTGCTACCTGAGGGGGTCGGGGTGTGTGGAGTTAAGGCCAAACACGGAGAGCTGAAAGTGTTGTGGATTGGGAACTTGTCTATCACGAAATACTGGCCATCAGTAATGTATTTCGTGAGCTTCCAAATGCAAAAGTGATGGATCACTTCCAAGGCTTCTGCAATTCTTAGCGACAAGAAATAATCATTCTTATGTGACTTTGCAGATGCCTTCTAAGCTTCACAATTTTGTGACAAAACAATTAGTTGATGAAAATGTATCTGAACGCTTGCTAAACGTTGTATAGAATGCAGACAAGGCCAACAACAAATTTCGAATGGAAAGATTTATTGATAAAGAAAAGAAGCTCAGCTTCACAATAACCCGGCAAAGGCTGCCTGCCCTCAGTCATACATCAGTTGACAGCCATCTATTATATCCTTCAAGCACCATAACAACCAAACATGTGTGATGTCCACATACAGATATACAAATTGCTCAAGAGATGGGATTAACTATGAAAGAGATTCTGTCCCATAACTTACTTCCAAATAGCCTCCTGTCTGCAGGTAATGCACCAACAAAACATTATTTTGCTTATGGTCAAGACTCTCACAGGAGGATTACTTGTTTTAACAAGTTTCACAACTTCGTACATCAGTCATTGTTGATTTGGTCACGTATGCGCCAACTGAAAAGGCTAGCTCATCAGATTTTTGTGTCCAACCAAGGAAGTTCATTTCATATTCGAGTCTTACAAGGAGCTCTCACCTCAGGTATATGAGTGAATTCGCAGATCATATGTTGAACTAAGTAATATCACAGCCGGTGTCCCGGTATCCATTCAAATAGTATTTTGGGGTGGACTTAACAGCTACCAAAATCAATCTGTAACAGCTTGTTGTAAATTATCTCCAGCAAAGTTTAGTAATATTTAATGGAATGGTAATAAATGACGAGGTTATTTCTTCCAGCTAAGCTTTTTTGGCACATTCATTTGTTTACGGCACCCATTGCCAGGGACAGGCGTAAGGGTGTTTTATCAGGTGGGTTGTCTATTCTTCACGTGATCCATATAAACACGTAAACACACTCACACACACTTACTTTCTTTTATATTCTTAAGTAAATATCAGTTAAGTGACCCCTTACAGTGGAATAAATACTACTAACTCATTCCTTTCATGTGTGTATATTATGTCAGCTAGTGTTTGTGTGCATGTTTACATGTACGTCGGTTACACACAGATAACTTAGAAACTTGCCAATGTATCCTTCCGCGTCTCTCTCTCTGTCTGTCTGTCCGTCCCTCCCTCTGTATCAACTCCCCCTCATACCTGCTTCTTTCCCTCCTTCTCTCCCTCCTCCTCTCCCTCCCTTCCTACTTCTCTAGTTCCTCCTTTCTCTTTGTCTTGGTAATACATCACTTCAGCCCCCCCTCTGACTTACCTCCCTCCCTTACCCACCTCCCTCTCTTTCATTTCACCTTCCGTCCCTTCCACTCCCTCCGTCTACCTGTCTCCCTCTCCGTTCTTCCCTTCAACTCTCCTTCCCTCATTATCTACTCCTTCCTCCCTCACTATCTACTGTTTCCTCCCTCATTATCTACTCCTTTCTCCCTCACTATCTACTCCTTCCTCCCTCACTATCCACTCCTTCCTCCCTCACTATCCACTCCTTCCTCCCTCACTATCCACTCCTTCCTCTCTCACTATACTCCTTCCTCCCTCGCTATCCACTCCTTCCTCCCTCACTATCCACTCCTTCTTTTCTCACTATCCACTCCTTCCTCCCTCACTATCCACTCCTTCCTCCCTCACTACCCACTCCCTCCCTCACTATCCACTCCTTCCCTCACTATCCACTCCTTCCTCTCTCACTATCCACTCCTTACCTCCCCCACTATCCACTCCTTACCTCCCTCACTATCCACTCCTTACCTCACTATCCACTCCTTTCCTCACTATCCACTCCTTCCTCCCTCACTATCCACTCCTTCCCTCACTATCCACTCCTTCCTCTCACTATCCACTCCTTACCTCCCTCACTATCCACTCCTTACCCTCCATCTAAGCCATCCAGTCTCTCTCTCTCTCTCTCTCTCTCTCTCTCTCTCTCCCCTTCTCATAGCGTGACGAGACAGGTTTCAATCTTCTTAATATACCAGTTTTCCTTCACGGGTCACACACACACACACTCTGCCTCTGGAGTATATCTACACACAATACGAAAACAATAAATAAACAGACAGCGAGAATGAAAAGGGATATAGATGAAAGAACTAAGAGACAGACACGGAATGATAAATGAAAAGAAAGCGTATTTTGTAACTAATATTTAATTTATTCCCCAGGACGATGTTATCTGTGGGTTTCCTCTTACTGGGAATGACAACAAAAGGTGAGTGTATTCAACATTATTCACTAAAATATATAACATTAATTCCAACTTTCTTCAATTTTCTTCATCCTCCTCCTATTTATTTTATCCTTGTTTCTCATTATCCTTCTAGTTATCCACTTCTTGTCTTGTTAATTTGCGATTATTTCAGTTTTTATAGAATTAATTTTCCATTCGTCTAAAGTTGATGGTATTTATTTGTTTATTAAGAACCCAAATCATTAGTGTTCACCTGTGTTTACTTTTCGTAGTTTATTTAAGTAATTGTGTGTTGTAGTTGTTGGAATTATTTTTATTAGTAGTTGTATTGTTATTATTGTTACCGTTATTGTTATTATTATTATTATTATGTAACTGACAGTACTCGTTCTGTACACACATAGAATATTATAACCACAATATAAAGATCACACACACACACACACACTAGACCAGCTCCCACGGTACCAGATCTACAGTTAATCTATATGTTGACTCTATGTTTCTTATATTTTTTGTATTGAAAACTTTTGTCAATCAAGTGCCTCACTCCCCGATTTCACCATATGTAACTTATCACATCTGTGCATTGTATATTTTCAGCTTTCGGGCTGCCATGATATCTTAATAAACCGTTAATTATTATTGTTATTATTACACACACACACACACCACGGTCCCACTATACTTTCCCTCCCATTTGTACCACTCTAACTCTATAACTATACCACTGTACCCACTATATATATTACCACTACATCACAGAGTCACCCAACATGCTGTTCCCGGCTATGATCTTACTGGCTCTGGGAGGTAACCAGACGAGGTTGGCTGTTGCTCAGTTCGGAGACTTGTTCCCTCTACACCGCGCTACAGCCATCACCCTCCTGTCCGGGATGTACGCTGCCTCTGCTGCACTCTTCATCGTCTTCCAGGTGAGGATGAGAAGGTGAATACAGGTAGGCTCTCTCTCTCTCTCTCTCTCTCTCTCTCTCTCATCGATATATTTTTTCCTCTTATGGATTCAATCGTGTGTATTTTAATTATATTCATTATCTTAATATTTCTAGGAGCAATATGTTGTAATTTTTCCCCAAAGTGTTTGTGATAATTTGTTTTAATTGTTATATAACTTTGAGATCACCTGATGAATCTCCACCACAGATTATTTCATTTAAAGATTAATTATTCTTCTACTCTTTGGGGGCATGAGGTTAGGTGATGTTAGGTTATCGTTAGGGTGGTTAATCTTCAAGTGAAATAAGCTGAGGTGGAGATTCATCAGGTTTTAAAAAATTCAAGTAAAGTTTATTATTATTATTGTAGGCACAGAATAGGTGAACACTAGCACCCGATGTTTGTTGTTATGGGGGTCACAGTGCTGCATAGTAGTTCAGAAATACAGGTAGTGTTGTTGTTGTCTGGTGGCTTTAACAATATAATTACTGTATAATGTTGTTTACGTTGCAGTACACAGCGTCGGTGGGCATCCCTCGGGCTCATGTGTGCTGGTTTCTGGCAGCGCTCAGTTCATTATCAGTGTTCTTGAGCTTCATCATGCCCGTCCACCACATACCCGTCACAGATACCTGTACGTATATCATTTACAGTCCCACGTACATTTATGGACAGTAACAACTCGGTAGACTTCCTCTCTGAAGAATTGTGTTCTTCACAACTGTACATATCATATTATCTATCGTACATGCACAACATCATGTACAAAGCCACCATATTTGCACACACATAAAGATGACCCTCACATATACACAGGAACACACATACAGTATATTACTATGAGTTGTATAAGATTGACGAATTAGCTTATTGCCTTGTGATGATTAAACACTCGAACTCTTTTACCTGTGGGGATTAGGTTAAGTTTGGTTAAATTAGGTTAGAGTAGAGTTAGATTAGGTTAGGTTAAATTAGGCTAGTTCAATTACATTAGGTTAAATTAGGTTAGGTTAGGTTAAAATTAGGTTTGACTTAGAGTTAGGTTAAATTAGACTAGAGTTAGGTTTGGTAAGCACCATAATACACAAAAAACATAATAAAGATATTTATAACTAACTTGCCACTCCTCGAGGACAACTGAGGATTATGTCACACTCACCATCTCTGATCGGCTTGGCAGCCTTGGCTAAACACACACTCATCCACCATGATCTTTCTAAACACGCACTTCCAACCAAACACACGTGGTTTTCTTGGATGAACTCAATACAGGCTCTTGGCTCGTACAAGATCATTTTACACACACACACACACACACACGACCAATGTACTGTACGTAAAACAAACTTCTCCGCACACCACCACTTCGAGTTGCATATGTACCCAGTCAATAACTTAAGTACATAATACACATGAATAACTTCCCACACCACCAAAACAGAACTCTCAGACTGATAAGAGAGACAGGTGGGCATTTTCGCCTCTATTACCAACAGCGACTGAGTAGAAACAATATGCCACATTCACCTATAAACCTAGCTACTTTAATCTGTAAACCTAGCCACATTCACCTGCAAACCTAGCCACATTCACCTGTAAACCTAGCCACATTCACCTGTAAACATAGCCACATTCACCTGTAAACCTGGCCATATTCACCTGTAAACCTGGCCATATTCACCTGTAAACCTGGCCACATTCACCTGTAAACATAACCACATTCACCTGTAAACCTGGCCATATTCACCTGTAAACCTGGCCACATTCACCTGTAAACCCTACCACACTCAGCTATGATAAAGCTATAAGACACTCTCTCTCATCACTCCACTAACCTAAGAATTCTTCGCCAGACGGTGCTGATCCAAAGGCGGCGGCGACGAAGTCAGCGACGAAGGCAATGCCTCTGTCGAAGAGCTTATTGACCGGGTCTTTTTTCCTCAATCAGTACTGGTTCTTCATTTGCCTCTTCGTCGTTAACACGTACCAGCAGTCCTACAACGTCTGGGTCACAAGTGAGTGTATACAGTAGACACAGCTTTATGTACATGATGGTAGATGATTTTTGCCATTTCAATAAGTCGATTTTCATTTGTTTTGTTGTCACTAGTATATAATAAATGATTCTGTCAAATTTCTTGTTAAATTTTCTTTTCTTTTGTTGTTACTCTAGTATTAATAGACGATTTTGTCAATTCTTTTAGTCGATTTTCATTTGTTTTGTTGTCACTCTAAGTACTCACATCTATAAATCAATCTTTCGAAATATTCACAGCCAATCGAGTTATTTCACAATATAAGGGTAAGTTTCTCTTCATATTTCACCAGAGGTTCTTTTAAAATCGTGTTGCTGATATATTTTACTCAGTACGTAATGTGGCATTTAATTCTTTCTCCCGGCAGTACCTGAGAATTTTCTGGTTTCACTTTCATTCGACAGGGAAATTATTATTTTTTAAGCTGCCTCATTTCTTTTTTTCCATTTTCTCTACTTTTTCTTTCCTTCTTTCTTTCTCTCTTTCTTTAATATTTAATTTTTTATCTTCTGTCTGTCTTTTTTTCATTCTCCTTTCCTTCATTCCTTCCATCTTTCATTCCATCCATACATTCATCCTTCCTTCCTTCCTTCCTTCTATCCATCTTTCCTTCCTTCATTCCGTCCATCCACCCATCCATTCATCCTCCCGTCTTTCTTCCCTGCTACCTTCCATTCATCCATCTATCTATCCAACTTCCCTCCCTCCCCCCCATCCATCCATATATCTATCCATACTTTCTTCCTTCCTTACCTTTTTCTTTCCATCCATCCCCCCTTCCTTTCTCTCTCTAACAACAACAACAAACTCACCCGTCTCTCCCCCCAACAGAGTCATCGTGTAGTGTAGAAGAGGTCGGTGTGTACTCCATGATGTACAGCTACAGCAACCTTCTTACCGTGTTCATCAGCCCTATAGGAGGAGCCTTTACCGACTGCATGATTAAGAGAGCCAGCAAAAGTAAGTGGTTAGGGGTCCTCTTACTCTTCCTTACACACACACACACACATATATATATATAATAGAGACAGAGACAGACTCCCTATGCAACAACACAACTCTTAACATTTTCCACCTCATATTTATATACAATACAATACAATCCTTTCATGGTATCCTCAGCGACCAACGAGGTGTCCCGACGGGTGAAGGAGGTACAGGCGTACTTCTGGCCCCTGCTGGTGACGACCGTAGCCTCCATGGTGAACTATGGGTGTATCCTCTTCTTCCAACCTGCTGCCATCTATGTGTCGCTGATCAGTATGGTGATAGCTAGACCTTGCATCGTGGCGATCAGTACTGCCTACCTCCGAGCCAGGTACTGTATTATAAAGGGTTCCTCTGTCTGTTGATTTGTCTGTCTTTCTGGCCCGATTTGGACTAATGTGTGTGTGTGTGTGTGTGAGAATCTGTATGTCTGTCCACATCTCTGTCTGTGATTTCAAAACAGGAAATAGTGGACAGGATTTAAGACTCATGATGAGAACAATGACCTTAGACTGTAAAGAAACCCGTTAGCTAAGGTAATGGAGAAATCAGATGGTGCTGCAAAACTTGCTACATACATATCCCATCTGAACCCCTTTATAGCAGTAAGAAGTTTATTCCGGATTTTTAACACGAGTCGTTCACTAGGCTGAGACTCCTGCCACATCCTCAGAGTCTCACACCGGCCCAGCTAGATGATGTCACTGAATGTGAGGACAGTCACGTTCACACTCAACGACGCTTATTGTTTGGCTTGGCTTGAATGTCAGCTCTCTACACATTGCCGTCATTGGGTATCACATGCTGACTTTTTCCAGCGTCCATGAGCTCTTAATGAAAGTATACCGTATTTGTGTCTGAATTATGTAATTATGTACATGACGTACTAGGCATTTACAGTTAAATTTTGAAATTGCCCCTTACACGTTATGTGTGGCTTAAAATAATTTGTTAGACAAATGTATTTTGAACTACTGTACATTGTATATATTTACCTTGTATTTGTATTTTTGTCAATAAGTAAACTAACACACTATGTCTGTCTCTCTATCTGTCCGTCTTTGGTGATATGAGATGATATGTCTGTCTGTCAGTCTCTCATTTCTTCCCTCTCTACTTTAAGAGCAAATTCTTCTTCTTTATCTTATTATTCTTCCCTTCAATCAGGGTTGTCCTTAATGTTCTCTCTCTCTCTCTCTCTCTCTCTTTGTGTGAGGGTAAGTTTTCTTTATCATTTTCCCCTACATTTACCGTATATACTCGTCTATTACCCCCCTTCGTATATACAGTAGGTCGACCCCGATTTTTTGACCAAGAAATCGTTAATTTATGATATTCCTCGTTTATAGGTCGACCCAAGTTTTTGAGGGTAAAGGAACAACAAAACCTTCAGAAAAACACTACGTCCTATAAACTTGTTTACCACTTATTATTACAACACTTTACACTGAAACGCGGGTAGTTTCAACAAAAATATTGTATATTTCCATTCAAGTATTTATTCAAGTCAATTAGGAGGGAATATTATTGTAATACAACAGTTTTCTAACTAAACCATTCGAAAAGCGATTACGGTAACATCTTTTCAACGAAAGAAAGCGAGTCATTGTTTTCGTCACAATTTTATCCCACTTTCCACTGTAATATGTACGTCATTTCAGCAAAAATTATTACATTTCCGTGAAGGTATTATATCAACCACAGTATGAATAGAATATCACTAATATAACAGTATTTTAACCGAAAACTAATAAAAAAACGAGTAACATATCTTGAACATCGAAAGGTTTGGTAAAATCTTCTGTTTTCATGTAGTTTATCCTAATTTACATTGAAATACATCACGTTTCAGCAAAACTACTATTTATTTCTGAGAATATGGAAATTAATATTTTTGCTGAAATAACGTACGTATTATAGTGGAAAGTGGGATAAAATCGTGACAAAAACAATGACTTTCGCTTTCTTTCGTTGAAAAGATGTTAGCGTAATCGCTTTTCGAATGGTTTCAGTTAAAAACTGTTGTATTACAATAATTTTCTCTCCTAATTCACTTGTGATGTAACAGTTTTTTAACTGAAAACGATTCGAAAAACACGTGTACCGTCTAGCTGATACGGCAGAGCCCTGGTCGCGGAGGCTTTGTGTTTGCATCGGCCCTTCTTAAGCAGCTTTTAATTTTAGCGTACGTTGAAATTGTGTTTACCGGTATATTTTTATTTTCTTGTTTCTTATTTTCCAGAAATATGACAAGTTTGTATATAATACAATGTTACGGTACTTTTAATTAACAAGTATTCATTTTTAAAAATACAGAAGACACCAAACAAATACCAGTACTACGGTTATTTGCGTGACTCTCCCGCCAAAAAAGACCAAACAGCTGGTACTCTCTCCCTCAGCCCTACCAAAAATAGCCCAACGACATCTTTCTTCTTTATTCTCTTCCAATTTCTCACTTTAACTGGTATTTTTTACTTCATATTGCCTACATCAGATAAACTACAGTAATTGAGGTTAGACACTTATGAATTTGATTACCGGGTCCTGGCAGGTGCCGTTAGAACCACCTGACCCTACCAACAGTGTTGCAAGTCAGACAGCATTTTTTTAATCATCCATGTGCACGAGAAAGGATGGATGGGTGAAGGCGGCATACAAATATGGCTTGAAAAAGTCTGGAACTTTAGACCAGGGGGACTGCGCAAAGAAAAAAGTCTTCTTGTGTGGGATATGTTTCGGTCACATCTTGTTGACAGTGTTACTGCTGGGATTAGGAAGGAAAACACTGACACAGTTGTGATTCCTGGTGGATTAACAAGTCTTGTCCAACCACTGGATGTTTCCATAAACAAACCATTTAAAGATGCGGTAAGAGTGAAGTGGAACAACTGGATGATAGAAGGTGAAATGTTTTAAGAAATGTGGGATTTCGAATGCTCTTGATGGAACAGAAGATGACTTGTTGTGGGATTATGAGGCTAATGAGAGCGTGAATGAGGATGAAGATTATTCTCTCCCCCTCCTACTCCACATATCAAGAAGCGCTCAACACACTGACCCTTTCGACTCTCACTGACCATCACCACGACCTCATCTGCAAATTTGGTAAGAAGCTTCTACACCATCCCCGACACCGGCTCCTACTACCACCTGAGATCCCTAGTCCGAGAATTGCTGTTCGACACCACAACCGCATCCAGCCCATACGTGCACGAACTGATCGCTATAAGAACAGCCCAGTCCCAACCATTGTAAAAATTATCAATAACTTGTAATAAACCAGTGTATTCACTCCCAGTAAACACTACTCCTTGCACTGTCACTATGTTGAAATGAACTGTAGTTTGAGCTTTTCCCCATCTAGTTATTATATGTCTTATTTGTGTCACTTATGTTACTTGTAGGCTATATTATTTGTAATTCGAAACCCATTCCCCAAATATGTAACTGTATATTTTCAGCCTTCTGGCTGCCAAGCTCTTTCAATAAACCGTTAATTATTATTATTATTATTATTATTATTATTAAGATATTGATGATCCTATGGCTGATGATGGTGTTGATCCATATGACGATGCTGTTCAAGGAGAGGACTGGGAGGAGCTGTTTGGTGCTGCAGATGATGACAAGGAAAATGATTTTGATGGATTTTAATGAAAATATTCAGAAATATGGTATCGTAGTATTTATTCAAGTCAATTGGGATAGAATATTATTGTAATACAACAGTTTTTTAACTGAAAACCATTCGAAAAGCGATTACGGTAAAATCTTTTGAACGACGAAAGAAAGTGAAAGTCATCGTTTTCGTCACAATTTTATCCCACTTTCCACTGTAATACGTACGTCATTTCAGCAAAAATATTATATTTCCATATTTATTTCTGAGAATATATTCATTCAGGCACAGTTAAGGTAAAATATACTTGTGATGTAATATTTTAATGAAAATATTTATAAATAAGGTATCGTATTTTTCTTTTGTTTCAAATTTAATTAACAAAGATTGATGTTTTAATTAACAAAAATTTATGTATATAAATACTTTTAAAAATGAATACTTTATGGTTTACATACTTCTGTGCATACCATACCATGCATTTGGCTACTTTGGGCTTGCTATGATGACTCAAGAGATCTGCCCTGGCAACTGTACCGACACTCACAGCTGGTGGTGCGTCGTTTCCATTGTTTACTGGTAGTTACTGGTAAATATTTTTCAACCTAACGAAACTATTACCCGTATAGAGGTCGACTCCCAACTTTTGCCAAAAAATTGGTCTTAAGAACTCGTGCTATACACGTGTATATACTTATTTCCTTCTTTATTTCATCAAACGATATTGTCATGTCGCTATCGATTTTATCAACACTTTGTTCTCTCTTCTCCATCACAGGTTCCCAGCTGATCACTTCAATCGCCTCCTGGGTATTGTTGGAACTGTCACTTCTGTCCTTATGCTCTTGCAGTACCCTCTCTTCATATGGTCACAGCGCATGTATTACCCGGTGAGTACCACATATACCCTGTGAGTGCCACATATACCCTGTGAGTGCCACATATACCCCCTGAGTTCCACATATACCCCGAGTGCCACATATACCTCGTGAGTGCCACATATACCCTGTGAGTGCCACATATACCCCGTGAGTGCCTCATATACCCTGTGAGTGCCACATATACCCCCTGAGTTCCACATATACCCCCTGAGTTCCACATATACCCGAGAGTGTCACATATACCTCGTGAGTGCCACATATTAAAAGAAAAAACTCGTTGCCTGTGTTTCGAGGGGTGAAGCCTTCGGTAACGCCACGGAGCACTAGCAAGGTTAAAGTTATCATTCTGCAGATGTGTATTTCTCAGTTTGTGTTATCTTTAAACTGATGCTGATTACCTGAAGGTTCGTTACGCCCGCCCCCCCCCCCCAACTTATTTTATGTAGTGATTAAACATTCCAATGCTACCTGGGGGTAATAAGTTAGGTTAGGTTTGGTTAGAGTGAAATAAGCTTGGATGCCTAATCTAGTTTTTAAAGTGTTAAATCATCGTAAGTTTTTCTAGTTCTAGGGTTTATGAGTCTCAATAGCCTCGTAAACTTAATTTGTCGCCGTCAATGGTGATGTCAGAACATGTCTCAATGGCTGATATAGGATAATACTCAGAAATTAAAGTCCAAGGTGTCATCAGCATTATAGCCGTGACTCTATCTTCACTTACCATATAGGTCAGTGTTTTATTTATGAAGGACTGAATTATGTAACTATCTCATGCTGTAAGTGTTACATGTACAGTATATACGTTTGTTAAAAAGTTAGTCTGTGTATATTGAAAGATTTCTTCCTTGATGTGAATCTTAATTCCTTTCTTGATATCTTTCCTTTTGATGATACATATCTTTTCAGCCTCACTAAAGTATGTCACCTCTGCCCTCCTCCCGTAGGCCCACGCGCTGGCGCTGTCGTTGTTGGCACTGTCTTACCTGAACCCCATCCACCTGCTGTTCACCCCCCTCATGCGTCACGCTGTTATAGTGAGGGACCAGCTGGACCAAAGCGAGATCGGGTGCGCCAGGATCACCAGAGGACCTCCTGGGGGGAAGGCACCAAACATTCTGTAGAAAAGTGTAAGGCTATGTTTTTCTCCTCTCCTCTGTAAGACTTCTTGTGAAGGATTCTCGCTTAGAAACTGACTACAGAGGAAGTGCAGGATACCTTGGATGAACAAGTCCTGAGACAGGCTCCTTTCGGGGACTCTTGGGAGGAGAAAAAGTTCCTAAACATCCTGCAGGAAAATGAATGTCCCTTCTGTAGGACCCTTTTCTGCTCCACTCACAGACTAGAGCGATGACTTCTGTGTATCATTATTTATAGGAGGTCCTGGACAGGACGCTCCCTGTACTGGACCCTTGTTAGACAACACAGGAAACCCAAGACGATTATCTTATTACCAGTCAAGATAAATAACATCTTTCATAGAACACCAGGCGTCTTCAGGAGAAACCCTAACAAAGTTCCTCAGATAACCTGATCAACCGAGATATAAGAGCGAGTGTTGTGACAGCCTGACAAACTGAGCTTTTGGAATTACAGGAGACCCTCCAGGAAGAGAGATATCTAAACCAGCATATAAAGACGCCTCCTGTGAACGACTCCCACCAGATGATGGTACAGGCCTCAGACGGCAGAAAATGATGTTGTCTTTATATTCCAATTACTAACAAACAGAAGGTTACTGGCGTTGTGAATTTTGTATGAAGTTGAGAAGAAATTATGTGACCGTTACACTGTTACGTGAATGTTACACACGAAAAGTTGTTTTTGGGGTGTGTATATATTAGGTAGATCATAGTATTGTGTTTATAAATCGGTTGTGTATTGTACAACACTGTGCCATAATGTATAAGATCAATACTATAAGCTTACATACAAGTCAAGCGTACAAAATCAAGGCTGCTACTACATGTACAAAAAATAACTATCAAACGTATTATACCCTCAGGGGAAGAAGGTTCTTACATCTGTGGTGTAGGTCATATACAGGATGTCTCAGAAAAAAATATATACACGCTACCTTACAGATTTTCATGAATACCGCCACAAATAAATACACTGTTGCTGTTGTAATAGAAACATTCACACGACCACTACGAAAATCTGTAAGGTAACCCGGATTCTTGAACATACATACAGTACAATACTTTACACTCCATAAGGAAATGTATTAAAATGCATCAAACTGACTCACTTCACCGACGATAAAAATAGGAATCAAAATAGTATTGGAATCACACTGAGAATCTACCGTAATTTGAAGCATCGTATTATTCCCACAAGAGAAACTTTGAGAATCTTGGTTTAGAGAGCCAATATTTATGATGTAGTTTATACGACCAATACTTCCTTCTCTGACCTGAGTGATTGACGGATATATATTATTTTTCTAGTGTAAATAAGTGAACAACTCTTAAGCATCATCTATCTATTTATCCATCTATCAATTTATTTATCTATCTCCTATTTTCTCGAGTATATAAGATCAACAACAGTTGCCTTTAACTTCACATCAGAGGCCTTAACTATAGACTCATTGTTTAACTCCATTAGTTGGTTGAGTGGGCCCCAGTTCTAATAGGCCCTATAGTCCCCATTAGCATCAAGGCCCCTGGTAATTAAATATACCCTAACTCACCTGTTGGCGTTGGTTACCTGTGTATGTACCGTCTTAAGAGAAAGGTAAACAAACTATAAGTCTTTCACGGTGTTGGTAGGATGTTGAACCATAACACGAAGCCTTACGTTAATTTGAGACGAGAGAACACATCTAGTCAAGGTTGTCCCAAATTCGTCACCATTTCACCTGTCATCAGTTAATCGTATCTCAATATCAGGTCATTAGATGTGTTCATTATTTAGTCTTTGGTTATGGGGGCAAAATTTAGCGTTTAATATGAGAATCTTTGTTGTGTTTCATGAAAATTAATGAGTCTTTTGTTACTTAAGAAGGTTGTGTTGGATTATTTTTGGTTCATAAGATTATGAATAAATATATTCATTTTCTTTTATTTAAATTATTTTTATAATGAACGATAAGTATAAGAAATGTTCAATGCGTTTGGTTAATATATATCGGTGCTGCTCTAGTTTATCATAGCAGGGTATGTTTTGTATACACTAAATATTGTTTCATTATACCTCAAGGTCTAATTCAATAAGAAATTAGTAAATTGTATTGATGGTAACTCACTGTTGCTCCAACTGTTTGCATCACGGAGGAAGGACGCCTGGCAGCACTGAAAAACACTGAGCGGATATCCCAACAGATAAGCTGTTTCAGGAATTCTAAACTAATTAATAAACAGACAACGTTGAATATCTATCTTTGTCATGCCACCGCCCTCTGTATAGGCTTGTGAGGAACCGAGTGGCGGTGTAGCAGTGTTGCAGCAAGTATCATCAGTCGAGAGGGCGTGAACATACTGTAACATCGGGGGGTCCTTTCACCCACTACACGAGTCCCCCCGCAACACTACCATGGCCGACACCGCCCCCCTCACACTCTGGGTTCTCGTCAACAAACACGAAGCAACAAGTGATATTAAATGTACGTGTAGTCTTGAGGAAGACAGATAAGTGACTTATTTACATTTTAAACGTGCCTTAACAACACCCACAGTGTTACAAGGGTTGTATCAGTGATATGAAGTAACAGGTGATATTGATCGATTTTTGTTTACATCTATTGTGGATTCAACCGTTTTCTATGATAGTATTTCCTCGGTAACTCGCCTAAAACGACAATAGTTTAGTACAGTACGTCCTGAAAGATTTAAAATTCTTTATATTTTAAACAGTAAATAGTTTTTCCTTATTCATACTGATGTTCCAGACAAGAGAGAGACTGAGGAGCATAATAAGAGCAACACGCAGCTGGTATCAGTGCCTATGTGGCCCCAGTGGACGGCCAGGGAGGTTCAAGTGGCTCTCCTCAAGACCCTTGGTCTGGGCCACACTATACCCTCTTCCACCAGCAGCATTGTGAGGGTGCGGGACGCCCACGGTGCCCTCCTGCCCCTCACTCCCACCACCCTCAAGTCCACGCCCGTCCGGCCTCTCCTGGTAGAGATACACACCGCCCACCATAACGGTAAGATCATATTATTTACCTAATGGCCGTCACTAGAGGTGGTAAGGTTGTCATCCAGTGTAGGTGCGCGTGATCTAGGTATATGCTGATAACCACAAGGAAAGAAGAAAACACGAAGTTCCCAAGCGCTTTCGTGTAATTCACATCATCAGGGGTGAGTACAGACTAGTCTGTACTCACCCCTGAAGATGTGAATTACACGAAAGTGCCTGGGAACTTCGTGTTTTCTTAATTACTTGTGGTTATCAGCATATATATATATATATATATATATATATATATATATATATATATATATATATATATATATATATATATATATGCGAATTTATAAGTTTTGATGTAAATTCACTGTTCACTAGAGTACCTGTGAAAGACCTACTTTCATTTCTTAAAGATAAATTACAACTGTTAGATTTAACTATTGAACATGATACTTTCCTCAAATTGATAGAGTTATGCGCAACTGACAATGTGTTTAGAGCAAATGGGAAGTTCTACAAGCAAATATTTGGCATGAGCATAGGTAATTGTCTTTCTGCTCCTCTAGCCTGTATTTATATGGAGTTTTTTGAGTCTAGATTACTACCCAATATAGTGGACTTTATTCCTCCATGGTATAGATATGTAGATGATGTTCTTTGTCTTTGGCCTAGAAACAGTGACCCTTTGGAATTTTTAGACAAGCTTAATGATATTGTCCCAAGTATCACGTTCAAAATTGAAAGAGAAATAAATGGATTCCTTCCATTCCTTGACGTGCTTATCATGAGAAATGGCCAAAACTACAAATTTAAGGTATACAGAAAGCCCACACAGGTAGACAGTTTCATACACTTTTTATCGAATCACCTGGAGTCTACCAGAATGTCAGTTTTTTCTGCTATGTTCTTAAGATGTCTGCGTATTTGTGACTGAATTTATTGACGATGAATTGAAACACATTCGTTCCATTGCACAGAAACTCGGGTACCCTTCTGTGTTTGTTGATCGTTGTTTTAAGAGGGCTAAAAAATCCTTTCATTCCTCTCAAACCAGGCAAATTCCTACACTTAAGAATATTTTGACTGCCCTATCGTAATGAATTTGTCCCGTTAGTTCGGTCCCTCAAGCTACTAAATATTAATGTTGTTTTCAAGTATGACTCAACCATTACCAATATGCTAATAAGAAATATCCCAAGTTTGAATGTAAATGGAAGTGTTTATTGTATTCCATGTAGCAAATGTAATTGTAATTATGTAGGACAGACAGGAAAAACACTGCAGCTCAGAATCAAACAACATAAGTACAATATCAGAACAGCATCTGAAAGCAGTGCCCTGTTCGTTCATGTTAGGAATAATAATCATCCCATTGCTTGGGAAAAAAGCTTAGAAGTATTTAAATCATCTTGTGTCACAGAAAGACTTCTGGTTGAAGCTAGTTTGATTAAGGAATTAAAATCAATAAACCTTAGTGATGGTCAGTTCAAAACTGATAATATGTTACATAAATTTATTTGTCAGTGGCCCAAGGTTAAAAATGCTTTGAAAACCTTTGATCAAGATGTCTGGTAGTTATTTAGTGGGTCCCTTATTTTTGACCTGACCTGACTAGTCACGTCACCCCCCTTCTCTTTAGCTCCTCTACGTGTGTGTTGGTGTGGGGATTAGTGGATGACATCATTATGACCTGACCTCATGTTTTTAAGGTCACACTGTATATTTAAGCCTCTCTCTGTCCATGTAGTCCAGTTGCCTCTGAAGACGTCTTGAATATAGACGAAAGCTAAGGTGCTCCGTTGTTTCCCTTTTCCCGTGTGATTTTAACAATATATATATATATATATATATATATATATATATATATATATATATATATATATATATATATATATATATGCAAGTAAATCACTGTAGGTGCGCGTGATCTAGGTATATGCTGACAACCACAAGGAAAGAAGAAAACACGAAGTTCCCAAGCGCTTTCGTGTAATTCACATCTTCAGGGGTGAGTACTCACCCCTGAAGATGTGAATTACACGAAAGCGCTTGGGAACTTCGTGTTTTCTTCTTTCCTTGTGGTTGTCAGCATATATATATATATATATATTCCACTTACATTAAGTACCCCTACAGGGACTGAAAAAGAGGAACGAGAGACGACGCCACTGTTGCCTCCCTCCTTCAGGAAAACTGTGCAGGACATCATAGCCAGTCTTGAGACCCGAGTGAGTCCCTCCCTCTCTTGTTGTAGATCAAGTGTGAGACCCCTAACTACAGAACCCTGAACCACATTTGGAAATAACAATCAAGTTCCTGAGAAATAAACCTAATTTTATCAAGCTTTCTTTTTCTTTAATGATAACTATTCGTATTATTATTATTATTATTTGCAGTAGTAGTAGTAGTAGTTTTAGACCTAACATCTCCTGACTCCAGATTCTTAACATTTTGTACTAAAAAAAAATCTCTTAACTAATGATATGAAATTGCATTAACTCATTGTCATAAAACTATGACACAAATGCGATATTTCGGTCTTAATGTTAAATTCTCCTCTTGATTCGAATTAATGTTCAATAGTACCACGTTGGTTAGCACTTGATGGGTGACCACCTGGCCCTAACAACACTAGATGCTGCTGGTATAAGGACTCTACTGGAAATAAGCCTCTCATGGCTCGGTCAGCTGTCCTTGTTAAATTGAGTGAATATCAATTATTACAATGTAACATCGTATCAAACTGCCTCACTTAATCTACGGCACAAAAATGAACTCTCAATGAACTGAACCTTAAATTCTCGTCTGAATGGTGACGCGAGGACTCATCGACTTAGCTATATTAAGCTACGTAACTCAGAATGATTCTCAAATATTTTTACGTTCATTTAATTCAAACTGGTTATCAAAAGGCTGCACTGACCACACACACTTACTTGGTTACTATCAGAACCTAACAAGACAGGTAAAAACAGAAATTAGGAAAGCAAAGAGAAATTATGAAATCAAGATAGCAAACGAATCGAAAAATAACCCCAAAGCTTTTTATCAACTGTATAAATCAAAGGTTAGAGATACAATAGGTCCCCTTAAAACTACGACAGGAGAAATGACTGATGATGAGTTAGAAATGTGTAGTACGTTAAATAGTCATTTTCGCTCCGTATTCACAAATGAAAACCTAGCACAGTTTCCAGTAGTTCATAAGGTATATAACGACAGTATAGAAAATATGTTGATGAATATCAATATTACTAGTAACGATGTGCTTAAAGTAATTAACAAACTGAAGCCTCATAAATCGCCTGGTCCAGACGAGGTATATGCTAGAATATTAAAAGAATGTAGAGATGAGTTGAGTAATCCATTAGCAGTTTTATTTAATAAGTCATTAGAATCGGGCCTGGTGCCAGAAGCTTGGAAACTTGCAAATGTCGTTCCGATTTTCAAAAAGGGTGATAAATCAATTGCATCAAATTACCGTCCCATTAGTCTCACGTCAATCATAGGCAAGTTGCTAGAGTCAATTATTGCTACAAAAATCAGAAGCCACCTTGAAACATCCAACTTAATTCATTCTTCTCAGCACGGGTTCACCCAGGGACGTTCTTGTCTCACAAATTTGCTTAGCTTTTTCTCAGAAGTATATGAAGCGGTAGATAATGATAAGTCATATGATATAATTTATTTAGATTTCAGTAAAGCATTCGATAGAGTCCCTCATGAGAGATTGATAAGGAAGGTAGAAGCACATGGAATAGGTGGATCATTATTAAAATGGATTAGGTCATGGTTAACTGGTAGGATTAAAGTCAGACTGGGGTGCGGTCAAAAGCGGAGTTCCCCAGGGATCTGTATTGGGCCCTCTGCTGTTTGTTATATTCATTAATGATCTTGATTTAGACATAACTAGTAGGATTAGTAAATTTGCAGATGATACCAAAATGGGGAGAGTGATAAATTCAAACAGTGACTTTGAACACCTTCAAAGAGATCTAGATACCTTACATGAGTGGTCAGTAGACTGGCAAATGAATTTTAATACTGATAAATGGAAGGTACTACAGATAGGGAAGACGAATACAAACGTTAAGTATAAACTAGGTAACACGGAAATAGAAAACTCAGTTTGTGAAAAAGATCTAGGTGTATTTGTTAGCAACGACTTGAAACCTAGAAAACAATGTATTAGCGTTCGCAACAAGGCAAACAGGATTCTAGGGTTCATATCTAGGTCTGTGAGTAACAGAACTGCTGACGTTATCTTGAAACTTTACCTAGCATTAGTGAGGCCACACATGGATTATGCGGTTCAGTTCTGGTGTCCTTATTATAGAATGGACATAGATTCTTTGGAGAGAGTACAAAGAAGAATGACAAAAATGATCCATAATATTAGAAACCTTACATATGAAGAAAGACTGAAAAGCTTAGGCTTGCATTCATTAGAGAGGCGTAGAGTTAGGGGAGATATGATAGAGGTGTACAAGTGGGTAAGTGGGATTAACAAGGGTAAAATGGAAGATGTTCTGAAGCTCAGTAATAACGAAATAACTAGAACAAATGGCTTTAAATTAGATAAATTCCGTTTCAGAAAGGATATAGGCAAGCACTGGTTTGGTAATAGAGTTGTGGATATGTGGAATAGGCTACCGAGTGCTATAGTAGGATCGGGGACGCTATGGAGCTTCAAGACGAAGTTGGATAGGCACATGGAAGTGCTGGGATGGGTGTGAAAGGGATCTGCCCTGTATGGGCCAGTCGGCCTCCTGCAGTATCCCACTTTCTTATGTTCTTATGCCACATACACTGTAGATGCCAGAAATGTCTTTTTAAGTACACTAGGCCTTTACCATATATTTATACGTATTCTTAACTCCAATTCACGAGAAAATATAAAGGTAGGAATCTTTGAGGAGCTGGGCTGAGGGCTCGACAGGTCTCAAGGAGCTGAGGAAACATGATAACAATAAACACATCCTGAGGTTCTGCCACATCCTTCTCCTGTATCTATCATTATATATTTCTTATTAGTTAATCCTTTATATTTACTTACACTACTGAAATAAAATTAATACTTGTCTTGTCTTGATTTCCATATTCTATTGATTTTTACAATATCTCATTTTCTAGCTTTTCGTTTTCTCTTTTCTTTTGTTATTTTATATTCGTTTACCAAAATCTGTTGTTGTATAGTAGTACATGAATTTGTTAGTTGTGAGAGATAGGATTAAGATACGATAAATGTTGCATATCTCTCTCTCTCTCTCTCTCTCTCTGCACTTAACAGGTGATTGATTTTGTTGTTGTTGTTGACGTCACAGCTGTCTAGGGTGGAGGAGGGCTTGGGGAGCCTTAAGGGTCGACGAGCTGCCCTGGTCGAGTCTGAACTTCGACAGATCCAAGACACACTCAACTTCATGTCTCGAAGACTTGACCTGACCCGTACCCCCGCCTGGGTCCCCGGAGGTCAAACTTGAAGCCTCCATGTTACCTGTAACTCTACCTGTATCATGAGAGGTCACACATGAAGCCTCCTAGGTCATCCTCTTCCATGTTTAGTTCACGGGAGGTCAAACTCGAAACTTTCAGTTCAGGTTCCGTTTCAAGTACATTAAGCTTACAACACAACAAACTTCCAGTGTTTTCAGCTTAAAACACAACAATCTTCCAGTGTTTTCAGCTTAAAACACAACAATCTTCCAGTGTTTTCAGCTTACAACACAACAAACTTCCAGTGTTTTAAGCTTACAACACAGCAAACTTCCAGTGTTTTAAGCTTACAACACAACAAACTTCCAGTGTTTTAAGCTTACAGCACAATCTTCCAGTGCTTTAAGCTTACAGTACAACAATCTTCCAGTGCTTTAAGCTTGCAGCACAACTATCTTCCAGTGCTTTAAGCTTACAGCACAACACGCTTCCAGTGCTTTAAGCTTACGGCACAACAATCTTCCAGTGTTTTAAGCTTACAACACAACAATCTTCCAGTGCTTTAAGCTTACAGCACAACAATCTTCCAGTGCTTTAAGCTTACAGCACAACAATCTTCCAGTGCTTTAAGCTTACAGCACAACAATCTTCCAGTGCATTAAGCTTACAACACAACAATCTTCCAGTGCATTAAGCTTAATGCACAACAATCTTCCAGTGCATTAAGCTTACAACACAACAATCTTCCAGTGCATTAAGCTTACAGCACAACAATCTTCCAGTGCATTAAGCTTACAACACAACAATCTTCCAATGGTGCCAAATTTAAAAAAAATCATAAAATAAAAGTAAAAAATAATAAATATTTAAAAATATTACATAATTTATATAATTTTTATACTTGTTACGTCAAGTATCAAAATATCGTTTTAAATTATTACATTATGAATCTCGTTACAATAAGTTGCCGAGTTATAGAACACAAGTTGTACATTGTTTTATGGTATTATGAAGTTATGTTGTATAATAAAGAAAGACCTATTGATTATACAGCTTAAATTATACAACTTCCATTGTACATTATGTCCTCATATTTTTATTTTGTATTAATATAATCATCTTCTATAATTGTTACTTGTATACATCTGCTATAATTGTTACTTGTATACATCTGCTATAACTGTTACTTGAGTGTATACATCTGCTATAACTGTTACTTAAGTGTATACGTCTGCTATAACTGTGCTACTTGAGTGTATACATCTGCTATAACTGTTACTTGAGTGTATACATCTGCTATAACTGTTACTTAAGTGTATACGTCTGCTATAACTGTGCTACTTGAGTGTATACATCTGCTATAAATGTTACTTGAGTGTATACATCTGCTATAACTGTGCTACTTGAGTGTATACATCTGCTATAACTGTTACTTAAGTGTATACGTCTGCTATAACTGTTACTTGAGTGTATACGTCTGCTATAACTGTGCTACTTGAGTGTATTCATCTGCTATAACTGTTACTTGAGTGTATACGTCTGCTATAACTGTGCTACTTGAGTGTATACATCTGCTATAACTGTTACTTAAGTGTATACATCTGCTATAACTGTTACTTAAGTGTATACGTCTGCGATAACTGTGCTACTTGAGTGTATACATCTGCTATAACTGTGCTGCTTGAGTGTATACATCTGCTATAAATGTTACTTGAGTGTATACATCTGCTGTAAATGTTACTTGAGTGTATACATCTGCTATAACTGTGCTACTTGAGTGTATACATCTGCTATAACTGTGCTACTTGAGTGTATACATCTGCTATAAATGTCACTTGAGTGTATACATCTGCTATAAATGTCACTTGAGTGTATACATCTGTTATAAATGTTACTTGAGTGTATACATCTGCTATAACTGTGCTACTTGAGTGTATACATCTGCTATAAATGTCACTTGAGTGTATACATCTGCTATAACTGTGCTACTTGAGTGTATACATCTGCTATAAATGTCACTTGAGTGTATACATCTGTTATAAATGTCACTTGAGTGTATACATCTGTTATAAATGTTACTTGAGTGTATACATCTGTTATAAATGTCACTTGAGTGTATACATCTGTTATAAATGTTACTTGAGTGTATACTGTACATTCCCTATAATTGTGTCATAAGTGAAATTATAATTTTTTACACAAATCAGTTTTAATAATTATACACGATTTAGCTTCAATAATTTATCTCATCAATACAACATCATACCCACATACAAAATTTATCTTAAGCATACAACATACAAATTAACGGGCACGATTAGGTACATGCTAGGTGAAATAGGCGAAAAATATACCTATTTTTCCTAATTATCATGAAAATAGGTCTGTGCATTCATGTATAATTATGAGTATGTATTATTACGTTTAAATGATAATGTTATATTTTGTATAATCATCGGATGCAGTGTTAATGATATACATGTACTCAGAATGTTATTGTTGTGAACTTATTATTGTTGTTATTATTATTATTATTATTATCATTATTATTATTATGAATTATGTTATTATTTAAGATAATTAAGGAGAAATATGTAATATATGTCTTTTAACAAACCTTATAATTAGTTTTACAAATAAAAAGACAGACAACAGACACAGATAGATAGATAGATAGATAGATTCTCAGGTAAGATAATTAGTGAATAAGTTTTAAACAAATCAGCTGTGTATAAAGTAATATTCAGAGACTAATGTGTGTGTGTGTCTGTGTAGTAATTATCAATATTATGATTACTATTACTTATACTACTACTACTACTATTACTGCTACTACTATCAATATAATCATAATAATAATTGATGATTATTTACTTTTTTTCTAAGGATTTGCTCCAGGACCTCAAAGTACATTGAGTTGTTTGTGATTGGTGGACTGGTGACATAGAATATCCAGCCGTCTGTGATTGGTGGATTAGTGACCCAAAACAGCCAATAGTCTGAGATTTAAAGGTAGGTGAATCACTGTATAGTCAGCATTGTAAATACATAATTGTTTAATTTGTATTATGGTTTGTAAAATGACCGGTAGACAGACAGACAGACAGGTAGATAGATGCAGTATAAGGGTAGACCGACAGACAGGTAGACAAGTAGAAAACTAGACAAGTAGACAAATAAACAATTAGACAGGTAACTTGTGTCTCCAAACGGCCAACCTATGTGACCTATAGCAAACCTATCCACCAATCACATCCGCCGTTACACGACCAATACCCATTCATTTATAAGCAGTGATACTACTACTGCAACGTTGCCGTTTGGAGACACAGGTTACCACGGGGCGTAGAAACACATTTCCGCAACTGTACTCAGACAAGTAGAGTCATAGAGGTAGACAGACGGACAGGTAAACAAACAGTAATAGTGTGTTGTTACTTGGCCGCCTTCACCTTATCTGGCTTGGGTGGGTACGGGAGGGAGGAAGGCGTGGCCACATCTCCCTCAGGTGGCGACCACGACCAGCGTTCTGCTGCCGGGGTGGACACTGTCGGGTGCCACTCCTCCGACACCTGCGGGAACACGATGGTCTCATGTGAGTGACTCTTTGGTGTTGTGGTTGTGGTGGTTGTTGTTGTGGTCTGGAAGAATTCCTTGGGTAGCAGGACGAGGTCTAGGCCGTGCTGCAGGCTGAAGACCACCACCACCACGTCGCCAGTAGAGAGCAGCTCCGCGTGAACCACTCGGGAATCTTTCTTGCCCGGAAGGTGCCATCCTGGAGGGAGTGTCCACACTTGTGTCGGGAGGTGGGTTGTGGCCTCCTCTACCTGCTGGTACACCTGCACGCCGTACTCACCTGTCGCAAACACGTGAGGGAGTAGTCGTTATTATTTTTTATTTTTAAAAATGAGAAATCGAAGTGAATATCGGTCCCATAGCTTGACACAGTGTACAAAAGGAGACAACGTCACCAACGCTGCATTCAATCACTTCACTTCCCCAACTTATAAAATCAGATTCCCATTTATAGCTGTGTGAACTGAGTGCCCCGGGATCGAACCAACGACGACCCCCCCCCACCTAAAATAGCAGACCAATCACTCACCTTTACGAGGCTCCGTCACCTGGATGCGTATATCGTCCACGTCCTTCACCAAGACTGGGGAAGCTGGTGCCGTGTGGTCACTCAGCTTGGCGGGGAGAGCACACACCCCTGCCACCACCACCACTAGTACGGCTACACTCCTCTGCAATACGTGATCGTCGACTTTGAATTCAAAATATCAATGTTTTGTCTTAAACTCTTAGAAAAATACCTGTAGATTTACAGTATATACATAAGAAAATTAATTAGCTCACATAGGAAAACTTTCGGTCATGAAATTCAAGACTTTCCATCACAAAAAATATCGAAATTTCCGTCATTAAAAAATAAAGTCTGGTTCATAAGCAAGAAGTGTGTTGACAATGACGTCACGTTTAGCTGGCTGACACACACACACACACACACACACACACTCGCAGGGGAGAGCAAAATATTTTCAGGGATTTCCATGTGAAAGTCTGGGGCTGTCGACCATTGCCCTGGGGTACATAGCGTTGAGTGGCTGGGTAGGGTAGTACGTTGTGGGTGTCTGACTGTCACTATCTCATATCACCCAACTCACCCTCCACTCATCACCACCATCTCACCCCTCCACCCATTACTACCGCCTCATCACCTCCACTCCACCCACCGGCACCTCACAATACCTCATCTTTATCGAGAAAAAAAAATAAACACACAATACAAATAATTACCAAACAAAAATCCCCCCAGACATCAAATACCCCAAATTACTGAACACAATAACAGTGAAAATCCTTGCCGACGTTCACGGTCTTGGTACACCATAGATCAGTAACATCCACTTCCGGTATCCTTCAGTCGCCCATATCTTCCTGTCTTGTTGGTCTGTGAATCTGAGTCGAGTTTGAGGAGAAAATATAAAGGGTTTGTGTGTAATGAGGGATAAAGGTTGACTGGGGAGAGGTAGAGAGAGACAGAAGAGAGGGGGAGAGGTAAGGGGAGAGACAGAAGAGAGGGGGAGAGGTAAGGGGAGAGACAGAAGAGAGGGGGAGAGGTAAGGGGAGAGACAGAAGAGAGGGGGAGAGAAACAGAAGAGAGGGGGGAGAGAAACAGAAGAGAGGGGGGAGAGAAACAGATAGAGGGAGAAGGGGAGATAACGAGAGAAGGGGAAGGGAAAAGAGAGAGAGAGAGAGAGAGACAGAAAGGAAGAGAGGAGAACGAGCGGGAGGAAAAGAGAGACGGAAGATAGGAGAGAGAAAAGGTGAAGAGAGAGACAGAATGGAAGGGAGGGAGAGAGAGGAGGGAAGTCAATAATTTGGTTGCGGGTGGTGGATATGTTTCCGTGAGTCAAGGATTTTTCTGAGGCATAGGAGGAAGGAAGGAAGGGGGGGGGGTAGTGGAGGTTAGGATGATTGGCCAGGCCCTTTTACCAGCCTTCCTCCATCACCATCATTTACAACCTTACACCATCATCTACAACCCTACACCATCGTCACCACCATCATCAAAGGACATGTATGGGATAAACGAGGACACCTTAGACATGGGAGGGAAGTACTTGAGACATGCAAGGGAAAGTATTTGAGACATGCAAAGGGGAAGGACGTTACTCATGCAAAGGGGAAGTACTCAAGTCATCCAAAGGAAAGTATTTGAGACATGCAAAGGGGAAGGACGTCACTCATGCAAAGGGGAAGTACTCAAGTCATGCAAGTGTAAAGGACTTCAGGCATGCGTTAATACACCCAGAAAATATCCCGTCCGTCGGAAGCCTACATCAACCATCCCGGAACTGGACACAGGAAGGGAGCAAGATCCGTCACCGTCACACATAGTAGGATTCCCTGTAACGTAGAGTAAGTGACCGTAACTCCTGATAGCATGTGTGGCCTTTACAGTACAGTGACGGGGAGAGGGGGGGTGACGGTAGTGGTGACGGAAGAGTCAATAGAGTGGAGTTAAAGAGACCCATTGAAACGGTACCTAACCTTGGCCCATAAGAACTCTCGTTTATGTGTAGATTCCGTATCACAGGTGTACGTGGACCTTATATACATACAGGTAATTAATGTAAGCGTCTTGGAGGTGCTTTCATGTGATCATATCTTCAGGGAAATACAGACGAGAGAATGATTATATTAATGGTGTAATAGAGCTTGTGTACTGATACTAACACACACACACATACACAAATACATTTTCTGTTATTTTTCCTCCCTGACAAACCTAAAAGGCAAAACACAGCTGTGGTGGCATGCATTTGTGTGTGTTTGTGTTTCCTCCCCCTCTCTACCAACCAATCACAGTCACTCAGTCAGTAAGAGCAACCAACACTGCATGGCATTCTCCATTAAACACGTAATAAGATAATCACACAAACTGAGCCACACACCAGCGTTGTCCCGGGTCATGTCTGTAGCACCTACTGTATAAATCAAGGACAAATAATATCCCTTTACAGTATCTCACGGTCCCGGGTTAATAACAGTACTGTAGTGGGATTAATCAAAGCCCAGGTGGATCATTTAATCAGGCAGGTGTATCCGTCTTATCTCACCTGGTGTGTTGGGTCGCTGGTCATTCATGGTTGACACTGAGAGTCAACATGTAAATATTCTCATGATAGATAGTGAAGCTAAGCTGGCTGGTGGTCACTATCAAAGCATTCCTCTGGCTAATTCATGACTAATCTAACATTCATCCTTCACTACACAACACCGTAATGCATAAACAACACCTGGTCAATAACACCTGCCTCGTCTAAATACATATACACTATTACACGCCACAGATAAGCATATCGCTGTCTAATGTAAACAATCATCATATTACAAACCTCAACATTTTACATAATCAAGTCAATGAAGAGTCCAAGTTTGTTTTGAATAGTCTATGAACTTGTTTGTTGTTACGTATAGATATAGTATTAACAAGTATCTCCCACATTATCACTGTTTATCATCAGTACTCACCATAGTATCAGTGGAGGGGGAGGACTTGTTGGGTGGGTAATGCAGGTCCTCACAGGCAGTTCTCAACAGGTAGTCTGGGTAGTTGATTCACTTCCTCCTCTCTTATATACCTTCCACCCTTGGCTGCTTCCACACACACACACACAGTCGGACATACGTGCTCACATCTCCCATTATCACCAACAACCTCGGAAAATCAGTCTTATGTATAGTACATTTCTTTGCTAAATCTCAATGCGTTTTGTTGTCATTGTCAATACATCTCATTCACGAAGTTTGATTCAATTATATCTTACCCGTATTTCATTTACAAATATAAAACTGAATTATTGTGAAGAGGGAATATTGTTATTTTTCATTAAATATCGTTCACTTCTTAAATTAAAATATAGCAGTTGTGAATTCCCGAGAAAAAAAAAATACTATTTGCATAGAAATCTAATGACGTCACGAAATAAGTTACCAGACACCAAAAAATATTTTTATTTTTCCATTTAACTAATTTTCTAATACATCCTTAAATTCTTCATGTTTATTTTTATTACATCAAGAATAGCATAGATTGATTTTATATATGTTTAACTACATCAATGAATATAACAAAATATAATGGATATAATGAACAAAAACAATATATGGCAACTATACACGGGATCCCCAACCACAGGAGGAGAGGAACATGGAGGCCGCTGGACACTTTTACTTCTCATTGTGGAGCTTCAAAGTCAAGGGCAAGTTTTGTGGTTCCCTGAATACCTGTACAATATACCTTCAATGTCTCACAACAGGTAAAGGACCCCCCCCCCCCAAGAGATGAACGAATGTTTTACGGTAATTTACTTATTATTACGATATTTTGGTTTATTCCGGATGATAAAAAGAGAAACTTTACCTAGGCCTATTGTATGTATGCAGGAACTTTACCTGAAGATTAGACACCCCAGTTTATTTCACCTGATGTCTAAACATTCATACACTAACCTAACCTAACCTAAATTGATCCCTCCAGGTAGCGTTAGGTTGTTCTAATAACGTGAAATAAACTGGGGTGCCTAATCTTCACGTGTACCCAGAGGTCCACGTTCACTGGAGCATTCGTTGTCTAGTGGGATTTTTGTCCAGTGGAAAATTGTCAGGTGATAAATTTCTGGTGTGGGATTTTGTCTGGGCATTCCGATTACCTAAGATCAACAGAGAGAAAGTAAACAAAGGTGGGCCGGGGAGAGGTCAAGGTCACGTGAGTAACCCCAGAGACTACCAGGTATGATCAGCTGATTCCATGTAAACAGACGGCCCAGGTATGAACAGCTGCTCAATGTAAGCGGACGGCCCTGGAAGGATCAGCTGTGAGAGAGAGGGGGGGGAGAAAGAGAGGGAGGAGAGAGAAAGAGAGGGGAGGGAGAGAAAGAGAGGGAGGGAGAGAAAGAGGGGGAGGGAAGAGAGAGATAGTGTTTAAGGCGTCATGGTCAGATATTCCCACATTAAAAAATGAGTCAACTTCCTTCAGCAACATTATTATGACCGTCGATAATTCTGTCGTAAGTTGGCGAGAAATATTAGTACTGAGAATGAAGGAGTGTCAGCTATCTCCATGACTGCTAAACATGACTTACTGACTGGTTGACGCTCTCTCTCTCTCTCTCTCTCACCCTATAAAATGAACAAATCACCAGTCAAAAATGTCAAATAAAACGTTATTTTCAAAGCACTATTATGTTCAAGATCAAAAGGTGCCTGAGAAATCGCCCAGACAAGCAAATAAACAGGTAAACAAACAAACGGAACCAATGAGTACTCCTAACAAGCTTCGCGCGGCACTAAAGGGGGGAGAGGGAGAGGTGTATTATAAGGGGGTTTTCCAGCACAATGTTACAGCTGTGTGTTAGCTGTACTTACCTCTTACCTGGTGTATGGTGGTGGAGTCTCTTGGTTAATTAGCAAGATGGCTCTAAAATAGGTACGCCTTCTCTCACACTCCCTCTACACCTTCCCTCCACTCATCTCACCCTCCCTCCCTTCCTCCCTCCATTCCTCCCTCCACTCATCTCACCCTCCCTCCCATCCTCCCTCCACTCATCTCACCCTCCCATCCTCCCTCCACTAATCTCACCCTCCCTCCATTCCTCCCATCCTCCCTCCACTCATCTCACCCTTCCTCCCATTCTCCCTCCACTCATCTCACCCTCCCTCCATTCCTCCCATCCTCCCTCCACTCATCTCACCCTCTCTCCATCCCTCCCATCCTCCCTCCACTCATCTCACCCTCCCTCCATCCCTCCACTCATCTCACCCTCCCTCCGTTCCTCCCATCCTCCCTCCACTCATCTCACCCTCCCTCCATCCCTCCCATCCTCCCTCCACTCATCCCTCCCATCCTCCCTCCACTCATCTCACCCTCCCTCCATTCCTCCCATCCTCCCTCCACTCATCTCACCCTTCCTCCCATCCTCCCTCCACCCATTTCACCCTCCCTCCATTCCTCCCATCCTCCCTCCACTCATCTCACCCTTCCTCCCATCCTCCCTCCACTCATCTCACCCTCCCTCCATTCCTCCCATCCTCCCTCCACTCATCTCACCCTTCCTCCCATCCTCCCTCCACTCATCCCTCCATCCCTCCCATCCTCCCTCCACTCATCCCTCCATTCCTCCCATCCTCCTTCCACTCATCCCTCCATCCCTCCCATCCTCCCTCCACTCATCCCTCCATTCCTCCCATCCTCCCTCCACTCATCTCACCCTCCCTCCATTCCTCCCATCCTCCCTCCACTCATCTCACCCTTCCTCCCATCCTCCCTCCACTCATCTCACCCTCCCTCCATCCCTCCCATCCTCCCTCCACTCATCTCACCCTCCCATCCTCCCTCCACTCATCCCTCCATTCTTCCCATCCTTCCGTCCACTCATCTCACCCTCCCTCCACCCATAACACCTATGCTGACGTCACTCCTGTACTTACGTCACGGGGTCAACTGCTAGGGAGTCAGGAGGCATGTACGGTATGTTAGCGGCCCTGGGCAGAGAGGAGAGAGAGAGAGAGAGAGAGGTGTTTTGATGGTGAAGGTTGTGACCTCACTAGGGGAAAGGTCACAGCAGGGTTAGCTCCCGAGGGATAATTATCAGATATGGCCAGCACTATGTGTGGTCTGGGGTCTGCGAGTTTGTTGGCCAAGCTGGAATGGGCCATGGAAGAATTGGAGAGGGCCAAGGAAGAAATAGAGAGGGCCACGTTGGAGAACCTGAAATTAAAAGAAGAGATGGCGAGATTGAAGGGGGAGGCGGGACAGGGAAAGCCAGTGTCTGACGAAAATTCAAGTGAGTGGAAGGTTGTAAGGAGAGGGAAGACCAAACTGGTGATGAAGAAACGCACCAAGGATACGTCAACAACGACATCAGCAGCTAAGTGTACCAACTCATTCAGTCCCTTGATAGACGAATTGGACGTTAATACAGGGCTGACAAGGAAGGTATAGAAACTTTAATTGTTGGTGACTCACAGGTAAGGTATGGACAGGGCTTTTTGTGGTAAAAACAAAAATAGGATGAGGGTGTGTTTGCCAGGAGCTGGGGTGGGGGATATAATTGACAGGATGGACAATATCTTGTCTGGTAATGGGAACAAACCCATTATCTGCCTCAGTGCAGGAGGCAATGATATTGGCCTGTGTAGGAGCGAGGAGCTTCTTGATAAGTTCAAGGCAGCTATAGATCGTATTAGGATGAAGGGAGGGATCCCTATCATATGCGGTGTCCTGCCTAGAAGGAGAGTTGGCAGTGAATGGTTGTCAAGGGCAGTTGGTGTCAACGACCGTCTTGACAGATATTGCAAGTCAATATCAGTCCCATTCATTGACAACTGGGACAACTTCTACGGCAGAAGGGACCTTTATGCTAGGGATGGAGTAGCAACCCTGGCTGGGGCTCTAGAGGGGGCAGTTCAAAAGATATCGAAGTCTTTAAACTACTAGGAGAACATATGAGCACGGGGGCGGAGGAGACTGCAGTGGGAGCGGGTAAACAAAGTGAAAGATTACAGAGAAATAGTGTTAGGAATGATGACAAAACTAAATTAGACAGGGAGTTTAAAACTAAACGCGGTAAAGGGAGGACTCAGAACACGACTAACTTAAATGTATACTACGCGAACAGTAGAAGTATGAGAAACAAAATGGATGATATTAGGGCCTTGGTATGTACCGAAAAAATCGATATAATATCATTCACTGAAACATGGATCAACCTAGACTCACGTCAGTTACCAGTCGAATACCAAATTGCGGGTTACAAACTGTTCCATACCGATAGGCAGACCAGGAAAGGAGGCGGAGTAGCAATCTATGTTAGGGATAATCTGAAGCGTGAAATAAATAAGGAAATAAAAACTGAGCGGAATACAGAAACAATTTGGATAGAATTAATCGACGGTAGGGAAAATTTAATCACAGGAGTAATATATAGACCTCCCAATCTTGATAGAGTCAATGAGCGACTTATCTGGGATGAAATGCACAGGGCTTCCATACACAACAAAGTCTGTATAGTAGGCGACTTTAACCTTGGCCAAATAGATTGGACTGACCTTACAGGTAAGGCAGAATCACAGGATTTTCTCGAGACGATCCAGGACTGTTTCCTAAGTCAACATATAACCAAACCCACCCGGGGTAATAATATACTCGATTTAGTTCTGTCAAACAGAGAAAACCTCATTAGCAATGTCGAGGTAGGGAACGAACTTGCAAACAGCGATCACAAAGAAATTAGATTCCAGTTAGATTTTCAGGGCAGACGTAAGGAAAATTCCACTAAAGTACCAGATTTCAGAAGGGCAAACTTTGACAGTTTAAAGAGGCAGCTGAGAGAGGGGGTGTCGCGCTTGGCCGTGAACCTGACAGATGACACAGACCTGATAACGAGATCTGAGATTGCCGAGTTCCACGACAATTTAAATAGTGAGTTACTTAATGCACAAATGCAGAACATACCATACAAAAAACTCAGATCAGACAACAATGACCCTAAATGGATAAATAATTATTTAAAGAACATCATTGGCCAAAGGAAGGCTATAGGTAGAAGGGTAAAGCGTGGCGAAATTTACCTTCGGGATTATTATAAGATATTGGCGAGTTGGGTTAAAACCGAGATAAGGAAAGCCAAGAGGAATAATGGGGTAAGGATAGCAAGGGAGGCGAAGACAAACCCCAAAGGATTCTACCAAATGTATCAAACTAAAACACGAGAAAAGATTGGACCAATACGGTCAGATACCGGCGAGCTCACTGATAGCGACAGAGAAATGAGCAATAATTTGAAATATTTTTCAACAGTTTTCACCACCGAAAATTTAAACATGATACCCGGGGCACCGACTTTATTCAGAGATAGTGAGGAAAACAAATTAAGTGAGATAGTAGAGACTAGTAACGATGTTAGTAAGCAAATAGACAAACTAAAGCCTAATAAGTCACCAGGTCACGATGAGATATTTGCCAGAGTATTAAAGGAATGTAAGGAAGAGCTTAATATGCCCTTAGCAAAGTTGTTTAACATGTCCTTAAAAACAGTTGTAGTACCAGAATCCTGGAGGATAGCGAATGTAATACCGATTTTCAAGAAGGGGGATAGATCGCTATCCTCTCACTACCGCCAAATCAGTCTAACATCAATAGTAGGAAAATTACTGGAATCATTTATTTCAAACTCTATTCGAAACCACCTGGAGAAGCACAAGTTGATCAATGATTCCCAGCATGGCTTCACAAGCGGGCGTTCATGTCTAACTAATCTATTAACATTCTTTTCATCAGTTTTCGAATCGGTGGACGAGGGGCACAAGTATGATGTGGTATATCTCGACTTTAGCAAAGCCTTCGACAGAGTCCCCCACGAAAGACTAATTAGAAAGGTAGAAGCGCATGGCATCAAAGGTAATATCCTCAAATGGATTAGGGCGTGGTTACGGGACAGGAAACAGCGAGTGAGCATAAACGGCACTAAATCGCATTGGAGCAACGTCACTAGTGGAGTTCCCCAAGGCTCAGTACTTGGACCATTATTATTTATTATGTACATAAAGTACTTTATTAGCCTTGTTACGAGCAAAAACACATTGTTTACTTGGCTTAAGATTCCTACTTATCATTACTCCTAAATCTCTCGCCGTCGGATTCCACATTGGCATCGTTGTTCATCTGGTAACTGGTTTCCCTGTTTACATCTGCTATACTGAGTACTTTACATTTGTCCACACTGAATTTCATCTGCCATTTTTCCGACCATTCGAAAAATTTGTTTAGATCTTCCTGTAGTTTTGCAGAATCCTCGTCAGATTTAATTACACGTCCTATTTTAGTGTCATCAGCAAATTTACTTATGTTGCTGTCTATGCCGATATCTGTGTCGTTTATGTATATAATAAATAATAATGGTCCAAGTACCATAGAATTTTATAAATTTATTACGTAATCTTGAATTGAATAGGTTGGTATCACATTTCAAATGTTTGACTGCCAGCAAACTCTATTGAAGAAGCGCATGTCAATACACACAATGCTATTTTAGTCATCATAGCGTGTTTGTGTGGCTTGTAAATGCTTAAAAAGTCTGTTATTGCATGATACCACCAAAGAATGCGTTATCGGGTCATCCTGTTAATCGCTCCACTTTCACCGACACACAATAGTCCCTAAAATTTGCACCCGTGAATTTTCTATACTTATGTATTAACTTTTATTTGTGAATCTAAAATACAGCATAACCTAAGCTGTCTGAATAATATTCTGAAGAGTTTTACGATATATTTCGGTAGGTGTAAGCAATATGTAATTAAAACAGTATTATTTCGGTCACAGATGAGTGCATGTCGCATTCATGTCCTCTGTCCTCGCCATCATTATTTTTATTTAGACCAAGATTATATAATGTAGATAATTTCCAAGTCATACTTCAAGAATATATTATAAACTCATAATATATTAATAATTCCATAGTAATATTTATGAAAAGTATTATTATTATCTATAAGAAAAGTTATTCTTATTAAATAATACAGATTTGTTAAATAAGAATGAATGATCCATTATACAATCAGGATATAATATTACAGGTGGTCTAGTGTTTGTTGATGGTGTTGGTGAGCGAACACTGAGGCTGAGTGTGGATCATTCGAAGGCAAAATTTACTATTCCGTTGAATTAGGTAAGTAAATTGATTTCATATTTATTTTATTGTAATTTATTGTGATATTCTTTGTGTGTATTGTAAAAAGACATCTTAAAATGCCTCTGGTTTGCCGGACTGTGACGTGACTAAGTGTGTTTTTCTGACTCTTGATACAAGAAACATTATGATCAACAATTGTTTGTTATAAAAATCCCGTATTATAATTTTTTTATTAACATTTTAACAGTTAAGGGTTGAATTATAAGTATTAGAACATATAAAGGTGAATCATTGATAAATAATGTGCCGAAGGTCTACATCAGGTCGTCCGTCACACGAGCTGGGATACGATTTCATACTAGCTCTGATAAGTGATGTCAGATTTATTTGTACTGCTGTAAATTGATTTATGAGATTTATTGTATATTTAAGATCATATTCATCCACCAGGTTATATGCTTCTGTAGACCATCCTTAGATGCTGAATAATTGCTCAGATGGATTAACTTCGGTTACCATTCGTCCATTGGCTGTCCGCAGGATCCCGTCATGTTTACCTGAGGTTATACTTCTCACTTAAAGTCAGTTGTCTCCTCTTTACCTCCTCCTCCTCCTTGTAGGTTAGGTTAGATTAGGTAGGTTGGTTGGTTCCTTAGGTATGGGAATAGTTTTTTGTGTGTATTTTTGGTGTGTTTTACTCAAATTTGACTTCCATTTTTATGCAATTAGCAGTTTCTTCAAAATGAAAATTGTATTTTTTGCAAAAAACACTAATTTCAAAAGAAATTAATGTCAGATTTAGGTCAAACAAGCCAAAAAAGAACGTAATAAAACCTATTCTTGTGCCAAAACCTGACGACAGCAAATGGACGAATATTTACCCAAACTTCTGTAGTGGAGTGTTTCTTTGGCCCTTTTAAGAACGTGAGAATGAGGGAAGCTGCAGCAGGCTTATTGTGCCATACTGGGCAGCTCTGTTTACACACAACCCTTACCATACACATCTGTCCCGTCAATATTTGATGCTTCTCAGCAAGCTTGAATTAACGATAGTGTCTTATAACTTATTCCGGTAATGTCTCTACCACCAGGAGTTGCTCGATTTCGTTCTTTTTACCACAGATGTTGTTATCAATATACAGGTACTAAATATTTGAAAAGAGGCAGCATTTACTAGAACCTAATAGAACATGACCTAACCAACCAAGAAAACATACCTAAACTTACGTAACTTTCTAGCGGGAGGCAGAGCCCCCGGGACCCTCTGCCACATTAAACACAAAGTACCCTGTACTTACTTTGATATCTGGAACAGTTGCAGAAATGTGTTCCAATCCCCCTGTGTCTCCAAACTGCCAACCCATATGACCTATAGCAAACCTATCCACCAATCACGACCATCGTTATACGACCAGTACCCATTCATTCATAAACTGTGATACTACTACTGCAACGTTGCCGTTTGGAGACACTGGTTACCACTGGGCGTAGAAACACATTTCTGCAATTGTACCAATGAAAGCAAGTTTGTTGAAGTGTCATGATGAAATTTTACTTTGGGGGGGGGGGGGGGGGTACGTGAGAGTACGCTTGGACCGAGCGGATTGGTTGCAAACAAACGAAGTAGACGAGAACACGCAGTGACCTGACAGAGTTTTCGAAGGAGTATTTTGGTAAATAATTAATATTTTATTGCAGAAAGGTCATAGAGACATCATTTTAGTGTCAGATGATCAATTTTTCATCGAGGTTTTACCCCATAATTTCCCTCATCCTTTATGCCATGCCTACTGTGGGTGATTTATGTTTGTATATAGAGAAAACTAAAAACACCCAGTACGTAATTATAATTAAAAGAAAATGTTGTTGTCTCTTTTAAAATAATTATAATCATAGGAACATCTGTGGAAAACATAAATGAAGTCGAACAACTCTTTTTGTGGTGGTGCTGTTCTCAGAAATTCCCCTTATTCTACTCATCCACAACTGTTTTCAAACCAATATTTATCTGTAGTCTGCCTGAATTTAAATTTGTTTAATGTAAAACCGGTGCTGTGTGTTTTCTTTTGGTTTGATAGTACCTTATTATGTATATCATTTTGATCTAACCCCGTCTTTCATTTATACACTTTGATCATATAATCGCGCTCTCTCTGTGTCTTGCAAGAGAAAGCAATTTAAGTTTTCTTAGTTTGTCTATTTACTCAAAGTTCATAATGCCTGGGATCAACTTTGTTACCCTTTTCCGGATCCTTTCTAGGGAATTGATATTCATTCTTTAGTGCAGAGATCAAAGCTGAACCACATAATCCAGGGTACTATTTTAGCCTTACAGTGGTCCCTCGGTTAACGAGCGCCTCGGTTAACGAGATTTCGGTTAACGAGTTACCTTCCATAAGATTCTTAGCTTCGGTTAACGAGCAATCCCTTGAATAACGAGTTTCTTACGAACTGACCTCCACATGTTTTAGCTTGCATTTGGCGGTCCACCAGCTGTAGTATTAGTCCGCCAATACAGTAATCGGTTCTAGGGCTAAAATTCCTTACCCTTTTAGTAAATATCAAGTTTATACCATTCAATAATTTTAAAAGTTTAATATTAAATTGTTTAGTCATTTTAACAATTATTGAACATAATTGAAGGTAGGGTCACTAGTTTGTGGCACGCCATCAAGCCTGCCAACACAGCATACAGGCGTCAGTCTTTGTGTCTTTTCAGTGGAGGTAACATCTTGCTTGAGACTCTCTTCAACTAAATGCTTTTTTTCTGTGTTTACAAGCAAATTATTGGTCATTTTGAAGTTTATTTTACATATTGACAATATATAATGCAGTGCAGTGTTGATTTAAAGAAAATAATCTTGAATTACACCTAGTGAACTAAAATTTTATGGGTGAAATGGCGCCATGGGGTGACTTCTCTTCCACCCCAATGCCTTCTCTTCTCCCTTCTCCTCCACCCCCATTCTAATTCCCATCATCATCCAGGAGCCTTCTACATACACACCTCAAAGTAAGTGTGCCTTTCTACCTTTTTTGTTGAATTTAAGCAATTTTCGGTGAGCTGGAACCAATTACCCAAAAACCCATTGAAACAATGGTTTCGGTTAACGAGCAACCTCCAAGAACGGATTGTGCTCGTTAACCAAGGGACCACTGTATTTCAAAGTAAATATGTTGCTGACTTAGCTTTAGGTTCCTTCTTATCACTACTGTATATACTCTTAAATCTTCCTCACAATCAATTTTCTCTTTATCGGCATTGTTCAGCTGATATCTGGTTCCTCTTTTTCCATTCCCTAGCCATAGAGCTTTCCATTTTACCACCTTGAATTGCATCTGCCATTTTTAGTCCATACAAAAGTTTGTTTAAGTTTTCATGTATTTTTTTGGAGTCCTTGTCAGGTCTAATGTTACGCCCTATTTTTGTGTTGTCAGAAAATTTATTTATGTTGATTTTAATTGAATGGTTGATAAGGACACTTGTATGGTTAAATTACCCATCACATGACATATTATAGAATAAAATTTGTAGTAATAATGAAGGGTGTTTATAGGAAAAACCTATGCATTAATCACTTTGGTAATGGTTAACAAGGGCACTACTAAACTAGCAGTTTGGGGATTTTTTACAACACTTCTTAATTAAAATATATACAGTATGGTCTTTTAGATTTTTTAATTTGTCACATACTGGTAGCTAATAGGCACAGTTAAATTTTTTTTTATCATGGAACTATTTTTCTGAAATTATGAATTTATATGTTTTTACTGTAAAGTGGTTGAGTATTGGTCAGTTACTAGTCCACTTACCCTATAAATGTTTACTGTATTGTGAAGAAGATCAGTGTAAAGCAAATGCTAATGTTTTTCATGCTCTGGTGTCGGGAGTGACTTTTGCTTGTAATTTTTAACATTGGTAATCTTTAATCAGGCAGCAGCATTAGACAGTTCTTTGAATAAGTGAAAACATTTTGAGTTATGGCAATACTATAACAATTTGAGAAATATTCTACATAAAACAGTTAGATTAGTGAGTTTAGATAAAGGTTTGATGATTTAAAACCTGATTTTACCTACTGATATCTTCCTGTGATAAAGGGTATTTTGTAATCATGTCGCTGCCATTACTTAGTTTAAATAGCCTTCTTGTGTTGAAATTTGACTGGGTCATTGGTCTCTGTACTGGTACTTATTTTAACAAGGGTTTTAAGGCACTATAGGATATATTGTATGTTCATCTTTAAAAGTGCAGTTCGTACAGTGCAGTACTGTACTTGTTGCTAATAGGGGTGCCTAGCTAAAACCTATCTTGATTAACCCTTTTGCTGCATTTCCCGCACTTGCCATTTTATTCTGACTACCGCCAGACGATTTTATTCAGCTTAGGGTAACCTCCCGCAGCCAATGACGATGCATTTTACATCATTGCTTATTTTCGCATTATTGGGGGTTGTATTTAGTAAAGTTTGATTGGTTTCTACAGTACTCTTGTTTCATAATAATATTGTACTCTTGTACAGTACCATAGGGTATGTAGCTACAGTATTTTTATTTTACTTTAAAATTTGCTTTTAATGATTTATAGGATATACAGTACAGTTGTTTAGTACCTGTACTGTGTTTATGAGTGATATTTGCTTTTACAGGTAGTCGTCGACTTACGACCTAGATTGGTTACGGCCGACCGGTCGTAAGTTGATCTGGTCGTAAGTCGGCCTATGTTATAATTACCTTACGTATATTATACTGTAATGTGTAATGATAATATAATCATCTTTAAGTCATATTTTATCAACATTTTCTTTGTTCATTATTGTTACGGTCGTCAGGTTTAAGTAAATCACTGCATACTACAGTACAATTGGTTTATTATTTACACTGGGGCTGGGGCCAAAACTGTCGTACCGCCGGTCGTAAAGTCGAACAGACGTAAGTCGCATAGGTCGTAAGTCGACGACTACCTGTACTAGTTTTGCTGTAAATTTGAATTGCTGTTTCACTGATTATATGTGTCTAAAATCATTAACTAGGATAATTTTTGCATCTTGGTGCTAAGTTTGTCAGAGGATCAAATTTTAGCCAAAAAAAAAAAATGCTTTTGTATAAATTAAACTGTACAGCATTTTTTGACTGAAATCCTTTACTATGTGGCAGTTTCTAAATGTATTATACAGTATACTGTATTAATATTGATACAGAGTCCCCAACAAAACTGAAAACAGATGGCCTTGAAGCCCCAAGACTCAGAAGCTAGAAGCTCCTGTTTCTAGAGCCAGTTTGGACATTTAGGTAGCAGTTAAAAGGCTTCAGAATATATATTTTATAGTGTACAGTACAGTACAGTACAGTGTACAGGTTTATTATCAAAGAAACCAGTCAATGGCACCATACTCAGTAGACAGTGGCAATACCTACTAGATTTACCTTATGTTATTTTCGTTAAAAGGTTTGAATAGCTACCATACTTATACTGTGTAGTCATTAGAGAGTTTTATCTCTCATAGAACAATTTAGCTAATTACTAACCTTGTTAGGTGTTTAAAGACCCTCGTTGTTGAAGTGCAGTGATAACATTATAACAACAAAATACTTATATGGTACATTGCATGTGTCCCCCTATTTATGATAGGATTGCGTTCCTGAAAACCCTAACGTAAACTGAATTAACATAAATCGTGAGCCTTTTAACATGGCTTTCAATGTGATATGGTCCTGGCCTGTCCGACACAGACATATAACATAGAAAATCGTACACAAATTAGAAAAAAACACCACATTAATAATAACAAGCTTGCTGCTTAAAAATGTCTAATTTCGTCTGCAGAGACATGGTCTTCCTCGAAGACTTGCCTTTCGAAGAAGTGGAAGTCAGCAGGACTCTGCTCACCGTTTTCAAAGTTACAGAGTTACTGTACACTGAACACTGCTCGGTCAATAAAACAGAGCAGGATGTGACCGATAATGTTTTACTCTTATCAATAATGGCAAATTATCACAGCGATCACAAGGTTATGCAATGATTATTAAAGATAATATTTGTTACATGAGCGAGAGCAAATGTGATTTTGTTGAAACAAAGGACGGGCCTGTAGTTCACGTGGTGGCTGTGAGGCGGCGTGCAGGTAGGTAAACTGTGCAAAGGATGGAAAAGCAGTTTCTGCGTATATTGGTGATCTTGGATTTGACAAATGAAGGGAAAGATGTGCTTTCCAAGTGTTTACATTCTGCATCAGCGAGTTTAACCTAACCACAACTATTGTTAATGTGGATTTTGCTTAACATAAATAACTAGAGGGTATAAAACCTTATTAACGGATTATTGTAAACGGGATGATCGTAAATTTGGGGATACCTGTACATTATAGGTTTAAAGTTTCTTTAAACCAGTTGCCATTGTTAAAATGGGCAGGTTGATATATATACAATACGATACTGTATGAGAGGTTTTAATATATGTACTGTATTGTATATTCAGTACAATATGCAGCTAAATCAATAACTGGTGTTATATTATGGTAGTAGGTTGTATACCCTGTACTGTTTATTGTTTATTATTACTGTATGTAAGTATAGGCTGACCTATGCTTGATTAATGAAATGAGCTTGATATTTTTTCATTGATATATTAATATAGGTCAAAACCTCTAATCTGGCACCCTCGGGACCTAACCAGTGTCATGTCATTGAAATTACCGAATAACAGAAGATCAGCTAAAGTGTGGTGAAAAAGTTTTTATGCTCTACTGATACATGAAATATGAAATAGTAATGCAATACAATACTGTACTGTACAGGTGAATGAATATCTTAATATCTGGTGGACTTGTATTGGAAATAGTAATGTATGAAACAAAGTTTTTCAGTAAAATGTAGTTGGAGGAGTACAGTACTGTACTGTATTTTGTGTGTGTGTATAACTAATGTAAGCCCAATGTGGCTGTACATTTTATCTAAGATGAACAGAACACTCTGCTTGCCAATATATAGTGTATAGTTTTATATACAGTAGTAGTATTTTAAATGCTCTATTTATGAAATATATTAATAATTGTTGTTTTTTTAGTAAAATATGCATGGAGTGAATACTGTATTACTTTGTGTAGCTTATGTAAATGGCCAAGGCGGCCAATCACAAATTATGTTGGACCACAGGGTGCCAGACAAGAGGGCTTCAACATTTACTATTGTAGTTTTTGTTGAAGATTATTGTGTCCTGAGGGAAAGTGTTGGATTAAGGAAAATTTAGGATTGATGAGTTGGATATTTTTATTTATTGTGAAACAAATAATTTTTGTTGATTACTACTCATATGAATGCATCATCTGTGTCAATGGTTTTGAATGACTTTTTCGAGATTCCAAGTTGTTTCTGCATCATAATTTTTCTGTACAGTATTGTACTGTATTACAAATGGACTTAATTTTTTTCACCAGTTTATTTGTTAAACCTCATTTTCTGTAGCCAGCATGATAGTACTCATACTACTACAGTGATATCTCCATTAGTTGGAACAATTGGTGCAGAGAAGTTTCGAGAATGAGACATTTCCGGTAACGAGACGACTCTCTCAAAGCCGGAAAAATCCCTCATCCCCGGAATTTTCTGGGTAATGGAAAGATGTTCTTGCAAGTTTCAGAAATTGCACATTACCTCATCCCTCAAACCTGGAAAAATATTCTCCATCCCAGGAATTTTCTGGTTACCGGAAAATTTTTATCTTAATTTCCGGAAAATGCGCCTGATTTTCATCTTTCAACCTTCGGAAAAAACTCCCCCATCCCAGGAATTTTCAATAAATTTCCAAGTATTGGGAAATTTTTCTCATAATTTTTCGGAATTTTCCGGAAAATTCCGGCTTTGGGAACGATTTTCTCAGAACATTTAAATTCCGGTTATTGGAGAGTTCTGGGTTTTAGGGATTCCGGCATGCAGAGTTATTACCATACAAGAAGAACATGATATTTTACGCTTATCTGTATGGAAACAAATCATAACTTGACAGGCAAACAATAATGTTAGTGTGCCTGAGTATTTTGGTTAAGAGGCCAACTAACAGTATTGTATTGTACAGTATCTAACTTTGTGATTGGTAATGTTCTCTAATTTACTAAAAATGTCTGTAATGGGAATATAATTCCAGTACAGTACAGTACAGTACTTGAGGCAGTAGAGAATGGTGAGCAGTTTTAAAGTGCTGTACAGTACTGAAGAGGATGGTAAGAAGGATTATGGCAAACATCAGTGTTAATATTTTTTGGTGAAGATTATATTAATATGGTCAAGAGAGGGACGTTGACAATGAAATTAAGACCGGTCTTTAGATGAGAAATTTATGCTTGAATAGAAACTGAAGGGTTGTTTATTTGTTTACTCCATGTTGTCTCTTTGTGTTGCTGGTGCACAGAGATTAAAGTCATCAGTGAATTATTTGAGCAAAGTTGAGTCACTGTGTGCTCAGACCTCGTTTAATGATATTACAGTTAACCTTATTTCATTTTCCTACCTATGGCCAAGAGGGGAGAGTTTAAAAAAAAAAAATAGCAATTTACAGCTTAAGAATGTTTTTTTTTTGGGGGGGGGGGGGGTTGACTGAATTGAAATTTTTTTTATCAACCAAAATTTTATTCAGGGACAGTACAGTACAGTGTGTGGCTGCAGTGATGTCATTGTGACTCCCCGATAAGAAATTTTGTCAACTTCTATTCCTTTTTGCAAACTTGTTTTAATTACGTATACAGGACACTAATAGTTTAATTAGCAAAACTCAATGCTTATATAATGTGAAATAGATGTATGGAATAATTATGTACTAAATGCAATATAACTACACAGGGTAAAGAATGAAAAGTGGTATACTGTACATACAGTATACCTTACCCATATACCTGTAATTGTATTGTATGTTATAAAACTGTATAAAACACTAGGACAGTATTGTATTATGTAGTCAAGTTAGAAATACAATGTCTCATCTTTTATGGTTTAGTTAAGGGTAATACTGTACTCACTCCAGGAGGCCACTGTCTGTTTGGGGTTATTTATGACACTACTATTTCTGGCCTGTGGGAGGGTGGTGGTTGCCTTTCCCCCGCCTTACTTCTCCAAACCCTCCTTCACTGTTCCATTCCTCCTCCCTTAACCCCTCACACCTGATCCAGTCCTCCTCTAACCCTTCACACACACCTGTCCTATTCCTTCTCCTTTAACCTCTTACCCTTTCCCATTCCTCCTCCCCTAACCCCTCTCACCCCAATCCCATTTCTCCTCCCCCCCCACCCCTCCCCTCCCCCTAATCCCCCCCCCCAAGCCATCCCTGTTTGTATCCAGTCTATGATTTTATTAATAAGCAGTGAAGAGAAGGGGAGGAAGAGGGGGGGGATGTAGAAGGTAACATTATCTGGGTGAATTATGTAACAAAGGTTTTTTTTTATCGCTTGGAATTAGACGTGAAATTACTGTACTGTGCTATATGCCAGGGTTAATGCTGTGTAATTTGTTCATCGTAGTACAGTACTAATAATAATAATAATAATAATAAACGGTTTATTAATAGAGTTGCAGCCTGTGGCTGAAAATATACAGACTTACATTTGATTTAGACATAATGATATAATATTGATTGAATACATTTACAGGGCTGTACAGTACTGTACATAAATCAGGAGTTGTTTATTATTTTAACAATAGATGGGATGGTGCTGTTCTTATATCTATCGGTGCGGGCTCTTATGGGCTGAATTTTGTTGTAGTGGCAGACTGCGCGAGTTGGGTGGGGGGCTGCAGGTGGCAGGAGGTGGCGATGGCAAGGGTGGTGCAGTAGTCCACGGCCAAACCTTTCCAGTGCTTGGTGGTGGAGATCACTGGGGGATGGCATTTCCAGGGTGGAGAGAGCGTTGGTGTAGCCGGAGTATTCTGCGCCGAGCAAGATTCTGCAGGCCCTTTTCTGTACCTTCTCTAGCTGACGTTGTTGGGTGGAGTTGAGAGAAGACGACCAGGCTGGTGATGCATACGTTAGTTTGGGGAGAATAAAGGCGTTGTAGATGGTCCTCAGCTCTGGCGTGGGTGTCCCAAGTGACCTAAGTCTTCGTAGCATGTAGAGACGGTACGAGGCTGCCTTGACTTTGTTGTCTATAGTTACACCCAGGAGTTTGGCAGACTGCACCAGCTGGAGAGGATGGGGACCCACTGTGACTGCAGGGGCTTGCACTGGAGTGGTGGCGATATTGATGTGCATGACTACGGTTTTGGTGTGGTTGATGGTGACCTTGTTCTCCATAGTCCATGCCTGTAGCCTGTCCAGGGTGCCTTGGAGTGATGAGTAGTTTGGTGCGGTGTTGTCCACTGAAACTCCCGCAGTGCAGTCATCCACGTACTTCCACCTGTGAGGAGTGTCCGATAGAGCGTTGTTGATCAGGATGAGGAAGCACAGTGGTCCCATCTTGGTCCCCTGGGGAACACGGCAGGTGAGGTGTTGGAATGTAGAGACCAAGCCCTGATACCTCACTGCTTGGAGTGTCTTATGATTTGTCCATTTTTGTTTGTGATTTGTTCATCTTTGTGATTTGTTCATTTTTTGTTTGTGATTTGTCTGTCTTTTGCTTGTGATTTGTCCATTTTTTGCTAGTGATTTATCTGTCTTTGCTTGTGATTTATCAGTTTTTGCTTGTGATTGGTTCATCTTTTGCTTGTGATTGGTCCATCTTTTGCTTGTGATTGGTCCATCTTTTGCTTGTGATTGGTCCATCTTTTGCTTGTGATTGGTCCATCTTTTGCTTGTGATTGGTCCATCTTTTGCTTGTGATTGGTCCATCTTTTACTTGTGATTGGTCCATCTTTTACTTGTGATTGGTCCATGTTTTGCTTGTGATTGGTCCATGTTTTGCTTGTGATTGGTCCATCTTTTGCTTGTGATTGGTCCATCTTTTACTTGTTATTGGCCCATCTTTTACTTGTGATTGGTCCATCTTTTACTTGTGATTGGTCCATCTTTTACTTGTGATTGGTCCATCTTTTACTTGTGATTGGTCCATCTTTTACTTGTGATTGATCCATCTTTTACTTGTGATTGGTCCATCTTTTACTTGTGATTGATCCATCTTTTACTTGTGATTGGTCCATCTTTTACTTGTGATATATCCATCTTTTGCCGCGGTTTTCAATTTACTCGTCATTTTACAAAGCAAATTTTTCTATTAATTTTATTTTCCAAAGTTGTTTCACACTTTTATTCATGAGTGAGTCTCGCCCGCCTCTTTGTTTACAGTTATTAGCTGTGGTTGTGATGTGAGAGAATGAAAGTAAGTGTAAAGTACCTGGGCATTATTGGGGGGCACCTGATAATTAACTTCATTTACCGTATGATTAAACAACTCTATTGCTACTTGGGGGGGGGGGGGGGGGGGGCTTAAATAGGTACTTTTTAATATACCTGTATATAAATTTTTTGCTAGTGGACCGAAAAAATTTATTCTTTGAAGATAGTTTATATAACTCGTGTTCAGTCTGTTTCATAATTCTTTAAACATGGTAAGAGACTAATGGCCGGGTAGTGTATGTGTTAAATAAGCCCCTGGTACTGCACAATATATACTGTAATGGTAAATATTATCTATACACTGATAAAAAATACTATACTATATTGTATATAAAGGGAACAGGTAGAGAAGAGTGGATGACGAAATGTGATAATGTTGTGTTGATGATGGTGTAGAGGACAATGTAAGGATGATGGTGACAATGAGTGTTAGAGAAGAAGAATATTGTAGTGGTGATAAGAATGATGGTTAAGAGAATAATAATAATAAGGTGATGTAAAGGAAAATAGAGGTATGTTTGTGATGATAGTGATGAAATATGGTGATGATGATAGAGAAAATCTTAATGATGGGTTTCCCAGTTGTATATTTTCACGGGCCGCTAATAGGGGACTTCCTCTGTTCCTCCAGCCTCAATGTGGAAGGTGTGAAGCAGTTTTGTTTACACTGTGGCCTCGTCGATGTTTACAATGCGTGACGTCATGAGATTAGTCCATTTTTGGTATCGGGGGGGGGGGGGGGAGGGGGTTTGGTGTTTGTCAAGACCACACAGTAAGTGGGCTTCTCAGAATGTATTGGTACTCCAGTGGGATATATTGTATAAGCACACATACACGGCGTCACAACTTATTAGAATATGTCGGTGTATGTATGGACTGATAAAATACCCTGTGAGGAACTACATTGATATTATACCATTCAGGCTAATACAGTAAGGCTGCGGATAGAGGAATCATCGTGAAGGTATTGGCGTTATAAGAGAGGAGAGGTAGAGGCGAATGATAAACAAAAACTTAGGTTCTTGACAACTCTTGCTTGATGTAGCTCACAGTCACAGGGTTGGTTGTGCTTGAGGGATCGTTGTCTTGTGTGTGGAGCTTGAGGTGGGTATTGTAAGGCCTCACTCACGCCATATGCGGGAGAAACCAGTGGTGGTATGTCCTGTTTTCCTCTGCTTTGTGATGTGGTGCGTAGGACAACACATAATACATACGGTGATGTTTTTAACACTGGTACGTTTAGAATTTGTTTTCTAGATGTTATAAGGGAAGGTTCTTAGTGGTGTATTGGTGTTAGGAGAGAGAGAGAGAGAGAGTGAGTGAGTTTTCAATTGGTTTTCCACTCGCTCTTCTGTTTCCTTGTCAACACCTCCATTCGTGAAAACTTACGAGGGAATACTTCATCGACCAATCAGTGATATCCAATTTCCTCGACGCTGTAAATGGGCGTTCTGTGATTGGCTAACTTACCCGCCTACTTAAATGGATCTTAGGTTCCTAATTTGGCCCGAGTCGTCAGGTATTTGCTACCACGCTCCAGGAGGTGGTGATGACGGTGATGGTAACGATGACGATAATGATGTCGTTTTGTCCCGTTATTGACTTGTTATTATTTGTTCACTGCCGATAACAAATCCTTCATTATTAACTTTGTTTTATTTACTTAGGATATAAATGTTTGAATACGTGGAACACATTTACCTGTACAGAGACTGGATGTGAGCGCCCTCGACCATATCTTGCTCACGTAAATTGGCAAATGTGTGAACAAGTCTGGTAGAGAGAGAGGTAGGCTGGCGGATGATAGCTAACCTGGCCGCCCGCCTTTACGATCTTCGTGACACTCAAATTAATGGTAGCTCATAGATGACATTTCCTTCCCTCTGCCGCCTCACCTCACACGCCTCACCTCACACGTGCTTTGTAACGAGACACAACCGAAGTCGTTCAATCCTCTTCATAATGTTGTATATCGTTGAGTTTAAAACGAGTAGATGTGGTTATTTGTGAGTATCTTACTGACTACCTTTGTTTACTATCTACTTGACCTGTCTACCCCTTGTTCCACTCCCCCATACAATAGAGCGAGAGGTAGATAGAGAGATAGATATGTTAATGCATTTGGTGTTTGTTTATGGAAGGATTCTGGGAAGGTCTCCTGAGTGTTTCACTGGTTAATGGAAAGTCCAGGTCAGTGTTTCTCAAACTCGAGGTAATTACCCCGACTGGGGCAAAAACTACATTTTGGCTGGGGTAATATGCTGCTGTTGGCACGGTGGGGTAACTTCGTATTGACCACTTATAACACTTACGTTTGGCAACTCGTGAAGTGTTCGCCTCACTAGGCTAAGTCTAAAACAGCACAGTAACTGTAACACTATTATTGATTTTTGTATAAGACGGACTAGAATTGTACACTTGTGTTTTGTATAATACACTTTATTGAAGGAGTCAAATTTGTAAGTACATCTGTAAGCTTGTGTTTTGTACATTAAATTTTATTGAATAGAATTAAGGAGTCAAATTTGTAAGTACATTAATTTTGTAAACTTGTGCTTTGTATAATAAACTTTATTGAATAAAAAGCAAGGCGTAAAATTTTACGTTGGGGCAATTCGAACCTGTCAGACTAAAGAGGGGTAAAACTGGCTAAAAGTTTGAGAACCGCTGGACGAGGTCATTATGGTACGTTTGTGTTCTGTAGCGGATGTATGTTTATTAATATTATTATTATTATTATTATATTATTATTATTATTATTGTTATATTATTATTATTATTATTGATTATTATTATTATTATTATTATTATTATTATTATTATTATTATATTATTATTATTATTATATTATTATTATTATTATTATTATTGTTATATTATTATTATTATTACAATAGTTGAGTACATCGATACGCTGGTTAACGGTATGGGTAAAAAATAATGCGTTTGAATGGTAAAGCCAATATATATATATATATATATATATATATATATATATATATATATATATATATATATATATATATATATATATATATTGCATTTTTTTATGGTAACATAAAAAGATGGTGTGAAACTAAGAGACAGCGTAATTGTTACGTATGCAAGACACAGGTGGTGGAGGGGCTACTGACTGTTACGGCGCTCATGTACTGTACACAGCTTCCCACTTGCTTCATGGGGGAACTGGTCAATGTCTTAGCACTGAAAGGAAAGCGCTGTACCGGAGTATTTTTTAAGCTGGGCAGCGGAGGGAGAAATGAATGTATTAACGTTGACAACTACTGGACCTATTCTTAAGCGTTTTTAACACGGTGTATTTTGTAATGTTAAATAGAAGACCCTGGGTTTTGACGTTAATAGCCACCGAGTTGTAACATATTTAGTTTAGTTTTTTGTTCGACGTTAAGAAGGAAAAGTACAGTACTGTACATGGGGAAGAAAGAATTGAAGGTATTTTATCAGTTATCATTAAAACTTAGTTATTTACGGTGTATTTTGGGCATTGTTTAGTGAAACTCTTTAATGATACCAGGAATAAAAGATATTGAAAGAGAAACAATGAGCGTTTATAATGTTTCAAAATTAACAATCAAAAATTTTCTGTGGTAAATTGGATGGTATATTTTTTTAATGAAACGAAAAAAAAAATAATGATAGATTCTCTTTTACTAAGATGAAAACAAATGGCGATTTAAGGGTCGGTAAGAGAGAAACGCTGGACTTGTTTTTCCTAAGACTTTGCAAAATGCTACGTCGGGGAGTCGTTGAGTGTGTTAGCTCTAAGTAGGTCGTGAAATAGCGTTAAGAGTGCTTAGGGGAACGAGTATTGTATGCCGGACGGTGGCTGCAGGAGGAGGAAGGAAGGAAGGACAACACGCCTGATTACCACTACTGCTGCAGGTGTGTGTGTGTGTGTGTGTGTTCAGCAGCAGAGGTGATGAAGACATGTTCGTTGCAGGGAGAAACGAATACAGTATTGGATGCCTGAGCAGATGGCAGAAACACGACCAAGCGAGAATTACTGCAGAAAAGTGAGTGAGGATTTTTCTTCCAGCACAGAGAGAGAGAGAGAGAGAGAGAGAGAGAGAGAGAGAGAGAGAGACTGGAAAATACTTACTCAGTGCTGAAGAAGATAAATATTGGATGCCGGGAGAAGAGGTAAAGAAAGGCGTCCACTTCGAGTACCGCGTTGCTGGAGTTGATGAGGTAATATGTTCCACTGGGGAGGGAGTGAACTGGGCACGGTGTTCAGTTCTGGAATAGGTAAAATGCTAGATTAGATTCTGGAAGAGGTGAAATTTTGGATTCTGGAAGGTGTAATTCTGGTTCCTGGAAGAGATATTAATTCTGGATCCTGGAAGCCGGCGTAATACTGGATCCAGGAAGAAAATTCTGGAATAAGATGTCGGGTTTTGTGGATCAGTGTTTGTAGGGCTCGAGACTTAAAAGAAGGTGGAGGATCTCAGGGCTGGAAGAAATGAGCATTGGATGTCGGATCACCAGCAGGGTGGACCCCACCGTGTGCATACAGACGCCCCGGCGGATGAAGGTGATAGTGTCAAGGGGGTCAGGAGGACTTGAGCTTAAGAGGTTCATGGCTAAAAGCACCGCGAAAATAGTCTTAAGACCGTGAAAATAATTTTAAGACCACAGCTAAAATATTTTAAGATCACCGTGAAAACATCGCCTATTGCTTCCAGAAGAGACTGAATATTTGACGCGCTTGCGTCAGTGGTGGTGGTGGTAGTGGTTGTGATGCTTGTAGTGGAAGTGGTGGTGGTGCTAGTAGTGGAAGTACTAGAGCAGGTCATACACTACTAGTACGAGGGCAGGTCATACACCACTAGGACTAGGGCAGGTCATACACGACTAGAACTAGGGCAGGTCATACACTACTAGGACTAGGGCCGGTCATACACGACTAGAACTAGGGCAGGTCATACATTACTAGTACAAGGGCAGGTCATACACTACTAGCACTAGGACAGGTCATACGCTACTTGGGCAGGTCATGCACTACAAGTACTAGGACAGGTCATACGCTACTTGGGCAGGTTATGCACTACTCGTACTAGGACAGGTCATACGCTACTTGGGCAGGTCATGCACGACGAGTACTAGGACAGGTCATGCGCTACTAGGGCAGGTTATGCACTATTAGTACTAGGACAGGTCATACGCTACTAGGGCAGGTCATGCACTACTAGTACTAGGACAGGTCATACGCTACTAGGGCAGGCGGGTCATGCACCACCACTACTGCCAGATCGATGCTTTCCGTCGACCACACGCACTACTGGCGAGGACGGCCACCCTCTCCCCCTCCCGCTGGCATGGCGGTAGGCGTTGATACTAAGTCCTCCTTCCCACCCCACTTCACATCCTCTCTAATTCCCCCTTCCTCCTCCTCTCTTTTCCCACTATTCTTTCCTCATATCATCCATCTTTTTCCAATCTTTCTCTCCCATTTTCCACACATCATCTCTTTCACTCGCTTCCTGTCCCCTGCCATTTTTCTTCCTCCTCCTCCTCCTTCTCTCCTCCTCCTCTCCCCTTGCCCACATACTGCATGGACCACCTCTCCCTACTTCTCCTCCTTCCCCTTACCTCTTCTTCTCCTTCCCTTCCCCTCTTTCCCTTCTCTGCCTACTCCAGGGACCACCTCTCCCACCTCCTCCTCCTCCGTCCCTTTGTTGTGTTGATAGCCACTTCCAGCTGGTGCCACACAAGTAAACACTACCCGTGCTTAAGGAACACCTTCTGGCCCTCTATCCCGACACACACACACACACACACACACAGGTTTCCATTCAATATCCTGGATCACCTGAAGAATCTGTACCCTAGTAGTTAGTCTTTAGGGGTAATAAGTTGTGGTGTAGATTTTCCAGGTCATTCATTACTTCAGTATAGGTATTATTTCCTGCCTCCTACTCTACTACAGCTTTCATAATTTATTCTAGGGCGTTTCGGTGGGAAATGTATAGTTTTCCAGCTATTTTCATTTTTATATTTTAATTACCTGTAGATTTTTGGCCAATCAGCGCTTGTGTCGATGTGACGTGATGATCGTGCGCATGCGTTTAATTCTTCATTGGCTAATTAGCGTCACTGTGTTAGTCAGGATGAGCGGTCAGTTAGAAGATGGTGTCTGTAGGTTGTTGGCTGATTGGCGTATTACTCATAGCGTTTTGGAAAATGAAGCTGCGGCCGTTGACATCTTTATGGCTCACGGCGTTCTCGTTTCGTCAGTACAGTGTCCGAGATGTGATTCCGAGTGTCAGCACCATGTAGAACGCCATACGAGTTCGGCGACACATGACCTAAGTCCTAAACTATTTCGTTGCCAGGGATGTACTTACCACAATCAATCTGTCAATCGATTGCCATACGTGATACTGTGGCAAGAGATGGACACTGGCAAAGAGTCTCACCAATGTTGATTTTCTCCTGCATAATTTAATTAAAGTAAGTTTCTCATACACCAGGGGAGGGGGGTGGGGTGTAGAGATCAGTTATTTCTCGATTCTCTGGTTTGGTTTGGTTAGGTTAGGTTAGGTTTGGTTAGGTTTCGTCGTTTTTGTTGGGCGTTTTTTTTATCCCCCCATATTCTATATCGTCATAACGTCTCATTTCCTACGACACTGAAGGTCATATTCGTAAATAACACGATGAATAACACTAAACCTATTTTCATTAGTAAGTTAGGTGTTGGCAACTATTAAACATTTGCCCTCATGTGTATTGTACTGTATATCAAAAGGTGTTTTTCGTTTGAGTGTGTGTGTGTGTTAAGGGTAGGTGACACGATACGTAAAGGACTAATATGTAGTGGTGGTGCTGACGTGTAGAGGTTTAGAGTATTATGCCAATCACGGTAAAATTTTTGCTTGCTTGTGTTTGATAATATGCTTCGGGGTCTTAAAACAGGTACCCGTGCAGTATTTGGGAACCACCTCACGAATAATGTAAATATCTTATAGGCGAGGATTATTATACAGTATATGCGGTGTTATTGAGGTCTACGTGTTAAGGGTGAACTCGAGGATAGGATATTAGGAGTAAAATAATGTTTTTATTTTATGTTTACTAGCTTTATTTAGAATAGGGTGGGTAGGGAGTGTGTTGGTTTACGGCTTTTTATTGATAATTTATGCTTTGTTAATGGTTGTAAAAATGGTGCATGTGATATAATATTTTCAGTTTTTATATTTTTATTTACCAAAGGAGAGATGAAAGTTTTCTATGCTGATAGTGTGAGTATACGTGTGGTGGGGAATAAACCTTTGAAATCAGGTTTTTTACTCGCATAATGTTGAAATAGTAGTGGGTGTATTCTGGAGTAGTATCCCCCTTGAAAGCGTCGTCCGCCATTAAAGAAAACTTGGAAGTCAGTGTGAGGTTCAAGAAAATGGGAAGACGTGTGAGATGGTGATGGTGGTGGACTGGTTGGTGCGGTGGGTGAGTGGCTAGTCTGGTGACCGGGCGGGCAGTGTTATCTGGGACGTGTGCTGAGGAGGTTGGTTGTGAGTTACGCTCTCAAAAGGGCGCGTTCTAATCCCAGGCACTGACCTGTGTAATCTCTTCCGGAGTACTTTCTGAACGTGTCTATCCACACTCCACTTCCTCCCTCCGCCGTAATCGTTGTGGTCGAGTGTTATAGCAGATTATTATCGTTTTTTGAGTGATTTAATTCATGGAAAGTGTAAAAATATGTTATGTGGATTTGTTTACAAGTGAAGACAGGAAAATCACATTGGCGTGTTGAGTGAACAAACAGGTCAGTACATGTTTAAGGTTTGTTTTCGTGTGAAGTCTGGTTTACACCCACAGTGGCTGTCATCTTACACAGGTGTTCTAAAGTAAGTAGAATTCATTGTTACCTGACCAGGGAAATTCATCTATTCCTCGCTATCCTGACATCTATCCCTCGCTACCCTGACGTCTATCCCTCGCTACCCTGACGTCTATCCCTCGCTACCCTGACGTCTATCCCTCGCTACCCTGACGTCTATCCCTCGCTACCCTGACGTCTATCCCTCGCTACCCTGACGTCTATCTCTCGCTACCCTGACCTCTGTCCCTCGCTACCCTGACCTCTATCCCTCGCCACCCTGACCTCTGTCCCTCGCCACCCTGACCTCTATCCCTCGCCACCCTGACATCTATCCCTCGCCACCCTGACCTCTATCCCTCGCTACCCTGACCTCTATCCCTCGCTACCCTGACATCTATCCCTCGCTACCCTGACATCTATCACTCGCTACCCTGACATCTGTTTACCAATACACTGACATCTACCACAATCACCCGTACTCTGACACGTATCCATAGTGACTTCTGATGGGCATGGTGACTGTGGTGGGCATGGTGACTGGTGGACGTGGTAAACTGGTAGGCGTGGTAACTGGGTGGCATGGTGACTGGAGGTTGACTGTATCTGGTGTTTTTCTGGAAGACCTTTAAATTATCACCCCCGGAAGACCTTTAAATTATCACCCCTGGAAGACCTTTAAATTATCACCCCTGGAAGACCTTTAAATTATCACCCCTGGAAGACCTTTAAATTATCACCCCTGGAAGACCTTTAAATTATCACCCCTGGAAGACCTTTAAATTATCACCCCTGGAAGACCTGTAAATTATCACCCCCGGAAGACCTTTAAATTATCACCCCCGGAAGACCTTTAAATTATCACCCCCGGAAGACCTTTAAATTATCACCCCTGGAAGACCTTTAAATTATCACCCCCGGAAGACCTTTAAATTATCACCCCCGGAAGACCTTTAAATTATCACCCCTGGAAGACCTTTAAATTATCACCCCCCGGAAGACCTTTAAATTATCACCCCCGGAAGACCTTTAAATTATCACCCCTGGAAGACCTTTAAATTATCACCCCCCGGAAGACCTTTAAATTATCACCCCCGGAAGACCTTTAAATTATCACTCCCCGGAAGACCTTTAAATTATCACCCCTGGAAGACCTTTAAATTATCACCAATACGAGTCCTGTCAGACATCCATCATTATGTTACTGGTATAAAATAATATCCCTAGAGAGAAGACATGGGTCGTGTGGTTTAATATTTTCGTTTTATTATGTTTTTTTTTTTGTGGACCATAAACCATATATAGTTTGTTTTTTATTAAATATCTTTATATGTTTATAATTTTATATATAGTGGTTTATAAACTTCTTTATCTGTCTGTCTGTCTGTCTCTGAGGAACTAGATTGGGAAAGGGATAGATATTCTGGTGGGTGATTTCCTGGATGACTGGTGGGTGACTTCCTGGATGAGGCTGACCGATTGAGACACTCTGACCTGTATCATGAGACATTTCGAAGCAATTGAGACATGTTGGCCTGCTTCTGAGACAGTTCAAACCAGGTAACACGTAATTGGCCTGTATATAAGACAATTCGAACCAGTTAACACATAATTGGCATTGTATATAAGACAATTCGAACCATTTAACACGTAATTGACCTGCACATAAGATAATTCGAACCAGTTAACACGTAATTAACCTGCTTATAAGACAACTCGAACCAGTTAACACATAATTGGTCTGCATATAAGACAATTCGAACCAGTTAACACATAATTGGCCTGTATATAAGACATTGCGACCCCTCAGTACGTTTGAGTGTTAGACAACAAAACACAACTCCTCGACAAGCCATACCTCACGGTGTAGTTCTCGTCTTATGTCTGAGGTTTTTAATGTGTTTCTCTGAGTATATCTGAGGGTTATGTCTGTCTCGGTTACGTTGTTCAATAGTGTTATAGTCACTAGTCCCTTCCCCATCCTCTCTTTTCCTCCTTCCCCTCCTCTTTCTCCTTGTTTCTTTCCTACTGCTTGTGAACCTATGAGGAGAGGATAGGGAGGAGGAGGAGGTGAATGACAAGAAATAGTAGGAAGTGGAGGGGAACGAGAAGGAGGAGGAAGAGGAAAGTAGGAGGAGGAGGAGGGGTATGATGAGTAGGAGGACAAGAAGGAGGAAGAGGAAAAGTAGAAAGGAGGACGACGAGGAGGAAAAGTAGAAAGAGGAGGAGGACGAGGAAAAGTAGAAAGAGGAGGACGACGACGAGGAGGAAAAGTAGAGAGAGGAGGAGGACGAGGAAAAGTAGAAAGAGGAGGACGACGACGAAATGTAGAAAGAGGAGGAAAAGTAGAAAGAGGAGGAGGACGAGGAAAAGTAGAAAGAGGACGAGGAGGAAAAGTAGAAAGTGGAGGAGGACGACGAGGAGGAAAAGTAGAGAGAGGAGGAGGACGACGAGGAGGAAAAGTAGAGAGAGGAGGAGGACGACGACGAGGAGGAAAAGTAGAAAGAGGAGGAGGAGGACGACGGGGAGGAAAAGTAGAGAGAGGAGGAGGACGAGGAAAAGTTGAAAGTGGAGGAGGAAAAGTAGAAAGAGGAGGACGACGACGAGGAGGAAAAGTAGAGAGAGGAGGAGGACGACGGGGAGGAAAAGTGGAAAGTAGAGGAGGACGAGGAGGAAAAGTAGAAAGTCGAGGAGGACGACGGGGAGGAAAAGTGGAAAGTAGAGGAGGACGACGAGGAGGAAAAGTAGAAAGAGGAGGAGGACGACGAGGAAAAGTAGAAAGAGGAGGACGATGACGAGGAGGAAAAGTGGAAAGTAGAGGAGGACGACGAGGAGGAAAAGTAGAAAGAGGAGGAGGACGACGAGGAAAGGTAGAAAGAGGAGGACGACGACGAGGAGGAAAAGTGGAAAGTAGAGGAGGACGACGAGGAGGAAAAGTAGAAAGTCGAGGAGGACGACGAGGAGGAAAAGTAGAAAGAGGAGGAGGACGACGAGGAAAAGTAGAAAGAGGAGGACGATGACGAGGAGGAAAAGTAGAAAGAGGAGGACGACGACGAGGAGGAAAAGTGGAAAGTAGAGGAGGACGAGGAAAAGTAGAAAGAGGAGGACGACGACGAGGAGGAAAAGTAGAAAGAGGAGGAGGACGACGAGGAGGAAAAGTGGAAAGAGGAGGAGGAGGAGGACGACGAGGAGGAAAAGTAGAAAGAGGAGGAGGACGACGAGGAGGAAAAATGGAAAGTAGAGGAGGACGAGGAGGAGGAAAAGTAGAAAGAGGAGGAGGACGACGAGGAGGAAAAGTAGAAAGAGGAGGAGGACGACGAGGAGGAAAAGTAGAAAGAGGAGGAGGAGGACGACGAGGAGGAAAAGTAGAAAGTGGAGGAGGACGACGAGGAAAAGTGGAAAGCAGAGGAGGACGAGGAGGAAAAGTAGAAAGAGGAGGACGACGACGAGGAGGAAAAGTGGAAAGTAGAGGAGGACGAGGAAAAGTAGAAAGAGGAGGACGACGACGAGGAGGAAAAGTAGAAAGAGGAGGAGGACGACGAGGAGGAAAAGTGGAAAGAGGAGGAGGAGGACGACGAGGAGGAAAAGTAGAAAGAGGAGGAGGACGACGAGGAGGAAAAATAGAAAGTAGAGGAGGACGAGGAGGAGGAAAAGTAGAAAGAGGAGGAAGACGACGAGGAGGAAAAGTAGAAAGAGGAGGAGGACGACGAGGAGGAAAAGTAGAAAGAGGAGGAGGAGGACGATAAGGAGGAAAAGTAGAAAGTGGAGGAGGACGACGAGGAAAATTGGAAAGCAGAGGAGGACGAGGAGGAAAAGTAGAAAGTGGAGTAGGAGGAGGAGAAGGAAGAGGTATATGTCGGGTCTCTAGCTGCAGGTGTTGTGTTATGATGAGGTGATGTGTTTCCTGTGCAACTGTTAATGACTTGAAGGACTGACACGCCCCACGGGAGAGACAAGTACAGGTAGAGAGAGTGCAGAAATTGCTAGTATTTCGTCACTACTGTTTGCTAGTATTTCGTCACTACTGTTTGCTATTCATTGATTTGTACACAGAAGTCCTTTAGGTAAATATTTAGAGGTTATTATTATTAGAGTGGGCATTATTTACAGACGGACAGTTTTGTTGATGGATCACCTGAGAATTAGATGTTATAGCTGGGGGGGGGGGGGGAGGAGGTTAGCGTTACGATAGTTAGGTTTGGTTAATTTAAGCTAGATGTGTTTAGGTTAGAGTTCAGTTAGCTTTAGGATAGTTAGGTTAGGTTAATTTAGGTTAGATTTGATTAAGTTAGAACAGGTTATGTTAGGTTAGCGTGAGGTTTGGTTATCGTTAGGTTAGTGTGAGGTTAATTTAGTTTAGGTTAAGGTTAGGTTAGGGTTCAGGTGATTCACGTTGATTAATGTTAATGCCTCATAAATCAGGCTAACAATCTGGCGTCAGAATTATACAGGAAGACAGACTGGTGTATAATTCTCACCTGGGTTAAACAAAAACCTAATTACGGTCAACATGTCACGGACGGATCGACGGGCGGGGAGTAGCCTTTAACGGAACAATAAATCACACTTGACGTACGGTAATTATTTAACTACTTCCGCCTTATGTACGGGTGAACTTGTGTATGAGGATATAGTCTTGTGGGTGACGTGAGGGTTCCGGGTCTCGCTTGCGTGTGTGTGCACCTAATGGATCCCTATTCGATGGGGTCATAGTCCTAATTGGCCTTAGTTCTAATGGCAGTCTGACCGTCATCCTAACAACTAAAAGGGGTGGGGGGTTAGGTTAGGTTGAGTGATATTTTAACCCCATATCACCTCAGTCTTTGTCTCCTTCTTGCCCCTACTACCTCGACACCTTGCCACAATAACCAAAACAGATTGGCCGTAAAGGTGTGGGTTAAGTCCTCCTGGCATGTCAACAAAGTCCAAGGTGTCATAACTCGGAACACCACCACGACCAGAAAACTCATTATAGGAACTCATCTTGAAATATTATTGCGTTATATTCACATTATCGATCAGTCTAAGTGATATCTTTTTGTCAGGAGGGTGACGTAGTCCTAGTTGCTGAAAATCCCTCTAAAAAAAATTAACAATCAACGAGTCAACGTGTCTGAGGGTAGGCAATCACCGCCCACCACTTTAGACGTTCCTGGGCTGTCTTTGTCAATTAATTTGGGAGCAGAGTTGAAGGTCACCGTGAAGTCTTTAGAGGATAAGAATAAGATGGAAATTTATATTGAAAAATAATGTTGATTTTTCTTGGTGTATTTCTCTCAGATGCTTCACTATGTTTGTGTAATACAGCAGTACTCACAGACTGTACACACCCCTCCACTACAGCAGTACATCACAGACTGTACACACCCCTCCACTACAGCAGTACATCACAGACTGTACACACCCCTCCACTACAGCAGTACATCACAGACTGTACACACCCCTCCACTACAGCAGTACATCACAGACTGTACACACCCCTCCACTACAGCAGTACATCACAGACTGTACACAGCCCTCCACTACAGCAGTACATCACAGACTGTACACACCCCTCCACTACAGCAGTACATCACAGACTGTACACACCCCTCCACTACAGCAGTACATCACAGACTGTACACACCCCTCCACTACAGCAGTACATCACAGACTGTACACACCCCTCCACTACAGCAGTACATCACAGACTGTACACACCCCTCCACTACAGCAGTACATCACAGACTGTACACACCCCTCCACTACAGCAGTACATCACAGACTGTACACACCCCTCCACTACAGCAGTACATCACAGACTGTACACACCCCTCCACTACAGCAGTACATCACAGACTGTACACACCCCTCCACTACAGCAGTACATCACAGACTGTACACACCCCTCCACTACAGCAGTACATCACAGACTGTACACACCCCTCCACTACAGCAGTACATCACAGACTGTACACACCCCTCCACTACAGCAGTACATCACAGACTGTACACACCCCTCCACTACAGCAGTACATCACAGACTGTACACACCCCTCCACTACAGCAGTACATCACAGACTGTACACACCCCTCCACTACAGCAGTACATCACAGACTGTACACACCCCTCCACTACAGCAATACATCACAGACTGTACACACCCCTCCACTACAGCAGTACATCACAGACTGTACACACCCCTCCACTACAGCAGTACATCACAGACTGTACACACCCCTCCACTACAGCAGTACATCACAGACTGTACACACCCCTCCACTACAGCAGTACATCACAGACTGTACACACCCCTCCACTACAGCAGTACATCACAGACTGTACACACCCCTCCACTACAGCAGTACATCACAGACTGTACACACCCCTCCACTACAGCAGTACATCACAGACTGTACACACCCCTCCACTACAGCAATACATCACAGACTGTACACACCCCTCCACTACAGCAGTACATCACAGACTGTACACACCCCTCCACTACAGCAGTACATCACAGACTGTACACACCCCTCCACTACAGCAGTACATCACAGACTGTACACACCCCTCCACTACAGCAGTACATCACAGACTGTACACACCCCTCCACTACAGCAGTACATCACAGACTGTACACACCCCTCCACTACAGCAGTACATCACAGACTGTACACACCCCTCCACTACAGCAGTACATCACAGACTGTACACACCCCTCCACTACAGCAGTACATCACAGACTGTACACACCCCTCCACTACAGCAGTACATCACAGACTGTACACACCCCTCCACTACAGCAGTACATCACAGACTGTACACACCCTCCACTACAGCAATACATCACAGACTGTACACACCCCTCCACTACAGCAGTACATCACAGACTGTACACACCCCTCCACTACAGCAGTACATCACAGACTGTACACACCCCTCCACTACAGCAGTACATCACAGACTGTACACACCCCTCCACTACAGCAGTACATCACAGACTGTACACACCCCTCCACTACAGCAGTACATCACAGACTGTACACACCCCTCCACTACAGCAGTACATCACAGACTGTACACACCCCTCCACTACAGCAGTACATCACAGACTGTACACACCCCTCCACTACAGCAGTACATCACAGACTGTACACACCCCTCCACTACAGCAGTACATCACAGACTGTACACACCCCTCCACTACAGCAGTACATCACAGACTGTACACACCCCTCCACTACAGCAGTACATCACAGACTGTACACACCCCTCCACTACAGCAGTACATCACAGACTGTACACACCCCTCCACTACAGCAGTACATCACAGACTGTACACACCCCTCCACTACAGCAGTACATCACAGACTGTACACACCCCTCCACTACAGCAGTACATCACAGACTGTACACACCCCTCCACTACAGCAGTACATCACAGACTGTACACACCCCTCCACTACAGCAGTACATCACAGACTGTACACACCCCTCCACTACAGCAGTACATCACAGACTGTACACACCCCTCCACTACAGCAGTACATCACAGACTGTACACACCCCTCCACTACAGCAGTACATCACAGACTGTACACACCCCTCCACTACAGCAGTACATCACAGACTGTACACACCCCTCCACTACAGCAGTACATCACAGACTGTACACACCCCTCCACTACAGCAGTACATCACAGACTGTACACACCCCTCCACTACAGCAGTACATCACAGACTGTACACACCCCTCCACTACAGCAGTACATCACAGACTGTACACACCCCTCCACTACAGCAGTACATCACAGACTGTACACACCCCTCCACTACAGCAGTACATCACAGACTGTACACACCCCTCCACTACAGCAGTACATCACAGACTGTACACACCCCTCCACTACAGCAGTACATCACAGACTGTACACACCCCTCCACTACAGCAGTACATCACAGACTGTACACACCCCTCCACTACAGCAGTACATCACAGACTGTACACACCCCTCCACTACAGCAGTACATCACAGACTGTACTTAAGTTTCCTGGACCTCACATACCACACACAGTTCTCCCTCTCACTTGTCTTGGCTTATCAGTGCTTAGCGGCGCCCACACCGTCTCTTATCTGTTGATAGTGTGTCCCCCCCCCCCCCGTCTCTTTATAACGTCTCAAGACTTGTTATCGCTTCTCCATCGGTTAGAAGTCTTTGATGTTGTTGGTGAGACGTTATGTTATTGGTAAGAGTTCTTGTTGTTTTGGGCCAATCATGATGCTATTGGTCAGATGTCTTGCTTTTGCTGGTCAGACGTGTTGCTATTGGTTAGACGTCTTGTTGTTGCTGGTAAGAGGTGTTGTTATTGGTCAGACGTCATTCTCTGTCACTGCTGTTGTCTGATTTAGTCCACGACGTGTATTCCAATGAGCCCTGCTTAATGGGCGCCAAGTCCAATTGGTTAGGCTAGCTTAGCTTCGGGTAGCTTAGGTAAGTCTGGTTATCTTATACTGTACATTTAGTGCGTCGGGATTGTTGTCGTGTCTGTGTAGGTGTGTGTGTGTGTACAGGTTTGGGCCCTCTTAGAGTGGGTGTCGGTGTAGGTGTGTAAGTGTTGGTTTGGTGGGGTAGTGGGTGAGGGTGTAGGTTTGTGGATGTCTTCTGGTGAGGTTGTGGGTGTAGGTGTGTAAGAACATAAGAATGGAGGAAACTGCAGCGGGCCTACTGGCCCATACTGGGCAGTCCCGTTTACACCCAACCCCTATTGCTCATATAAGCATCCAACCTATGTTGGATCGTCTCCTGGATCGTCTCGAGAAAATCCTCTGATTCTGAGTTACGTGTAAGGTCAGTCCAATCTATTTGGCCAAGGTTAAAGTCGCCTTCTATACAGACTTTGTTGTGTATGGAAGCCCTGCGCATTTCATCCCAGATAAGTCGCTCATTGACTCTATCAAGATTGGGAGGTCTATATATTACTCCTGTTGATTAATTTTTCCCTGCCGTCGAATAATTCTATCCAAATTGTTTCTGTATTCCCCCCAGTTTTTATTTCCTTATTTATTTCACACTTCAGATTATCCCTAACATAGATTGCTATTCCGCCTCCTTTCCTGGTCTGCCTATCGATATGGAACAGTTTGTAACCCGCAATTTGGTATTCTACCGGTAACTCATGTGATTCTAGGTTGATCCATGTTTCAGTGAATGCTATTATATCGCATATACTGTAAGTGTTGCTTTGGTGGGGTAGTGGGTGAGGGTGTGGGTGTAGGTGGTTGAGGGTAGAGAACGGCGAGGCTGGTCTTTCCCACATAATTGCAGAATAATGTGGTGTTGTTGACTGTGTGTGTCAGAATACAGCCGGTGGGTGTAGTGAAGGTGGCTGATGAGCCTTGGACATGGCTTGGGGGTAATGAGTGGAGAAGGTAGAATGAGGAGAGGATTGTGTGGGTGGTAGTGTGGTGATGGGTGGACAGAGGGTTGGAGGACTACTGTGGTGTGGCGTGAGTGGGGTGTGAGGTAGCAAGGCGGTGGAAGAGAGGGAGTGTGAAGGCTTAGCTAGGAGGGCGGGGAAGGGGGGTGATGTGAGGGAAGGTGGAGGAAATGTTTCTGGTGTGAGAGATTAACAGAAGGGTGAGTGAGGTGGTGGGAGGGAGAGAAGTGGGGAGGGAAAGTGAACTTGAGCTGAGAGAAGTGGGTCAGGCCGGGGGCTTCAGAAGGCGGTCAGGACAGTCTTAATATCCTTCACTGGACGTTCTTCATCCCCCCCCCCCCCCCCACGCCGCCGCTACCCCACTCACAGCCCCCTCCCACTATCCTCCTCTATCCTATCCCCCTCCCACCCTAATGAAAACCTACTACCTATTTTACCTGTAGTTAGTTATTATTACCTATTCTAGTATCTCTTCCAGGTTATATTTTAAGTATTAGCCTTGATCCTCAAAGCGAGACTGAACAACCCACGAAGCATTTAAGGAGTGTGGAAGTCGTGTGGTTCACCTTGTTACACTGAGCACGACTTAACGCTGTGTGATTTATTAACGTCTCCATTAACCTCCACCCCTCCTTACGTCTGTCCCTAGCAACCGTGGCGACTCAGACACTTGGGTTGGTTGCTAGGTTGTTTACTATTAATGGGTTTATCATACATGTTAACAGAACAGACCGAAGATATCTAGCGTCAGTAATGAAGTGTCTGCCTCAGGCTGTGTAGTGGCCAGAGAGTGAGAAGAGAGATCGTCAGTTGTTTGTCTGAGTCACGCTAACAGGTAAACAAATAGACTGCGCGCGCATCGTAGATTCCCTCGGTCGGTTTCGTTGAAGGTGAATTCAGCTGGGGTGGCTATTCTTCAGGTGATTCAGGTAAAGTGCAAGTCCTCAGTGTATGGAAAGTTTATTATCCCTGCCATTTCTTACCTGGGTACTATCACTGGAGTCGGTGCAGCGAAGAATGACGAAAATGATTCCGGGATTTAGAAACCTTCCATATCAAGAGGTTAAAGAAACTAAACTTGCATTCCCTAGAAAGACGAAGAGTGCGGGGAGATATGATAGAAGTATTTAAGTGGATGAAAGGAATCAATAAAGGAGATACAGATAAAGTTCTTATAATATCCGAGCAGGATAGGACTCGTAGCAACGGATTTAAGTTGGATAAGTTTAGGTTTAGGAGGGAGATAGGAAGAAACTGGTTCACAAATAGGGTGGTGGACGAGTGGAACAAGCTTAGCAACATTGTAGTAAGTGCCGGAACGCTGGAAAGTTTTAAAAGGAGGCTAGATAGATTCATGGATGATAGAGAGTGGTAGTAACTCCCGACAGGAGCTGCCATGCACAGGCCAACCGGCCTATTGCAGACTCCTTATTTTCTTATGTTCTTATGTAGACACGCCACGTGTAAAGGCGTAGTCGTGTGTGTGTAGATAAACCATGTGTAAAGATGTATACGTAGACAAGCCATGATTCAGCTATGGGCCAGCAGGGGGGCAGGTAAGAGTTGAGTCATCAGTATCAGGTAAGATCAGGGGGAGAGGGCAGGCACGTCTCTCTCTCTCTCTCTCCCGCTCTTACCTGGTCATGCTCCATCTCGGCGGCGGCATCTTTGTTGCTTAATATCGCTGAGAGAGAGAGAGAGAGAGAGAGAGAGAGAGAGAGAGAGAGAGAGAGAGAGAGAGTGTGTGTGTGTCTCCAGTATCTTATGTGTGGGTGGTTTGTGTACATGTGTATAAGGTGTTGTATTTATACTAGTCCTTGGGTCTGTATACCTGTACCTGGTTGTGTTAACATGTGTTGCCAGGTGATGGTAGAAGCAAGGTACACACTTCTCCCTCCTCCTCCTCATCATCATTTTCCAGATCATCCTCCTCCTCTTCCCTGCAACTTCCCACAAGAAGTTGAGTTTATGGTCGCGACAGGTGAGTGGGGAGTGACACTGGGATGGAGGGAGGGCTGGCGGTGAAGGAGAGGGGGGAGGGAGTTGAAGAAGGGTGATAGCAGTGGTAGGGAGAGACAGGTATGGGTGTTGGTCGGCCTCTGTGATCATAGTATTGGACGAGGTGAGAGTGTTGGCTTATCTCTTTAGTATAGTATTACGGTTACAGGGTCAGATATTTCACCTCTCTCTCTCTCTCTCTCTCTCTCTCTCTCTCTCTCTCAAAATAATTGCCCACTTAGCATTTTAGCACGATGCGAACTCTCTTTTTTTCGGATAAGTTTCTTCGTTCAGCACGTAAACACGACAGCTTGTTGTTGGTTTGGCACAGCGCACCAAGATTAGTCTAACACAGCACATTGTTTTTATCCTGATAGACTTTAAGTACGGTGCATCTTAGGCCTTAGCACAGCAGGTCGTCGTTAAGCTGAAAATCTTTAAAGCACAGGAAGCTTGGGCCACGGTAGCAGGTCAGAGTAGCAACACATGTTATTTGTTGTGGGTAATCTGTGTGTCGTAGTAGGCGGTGATAAGCGCCCTGAGATAAGGCCGCCACAGAGACGTGTAGTGAAGCTTGTGATGGTCGGCGGCAGTGTTGTGGGTTTTTTCCACCTCGAGCTGGAGTGGGGAAAAAGGAACTTATCACCAAACATTCCACCAGTAAGCGGGGGCGGCGCCAGGGGGTCTAGAGGTGGGGGGGGGGGGGGAGGGATCTTTGACCCCTTCCCCCCACTGAATCGCCAGACTATCGGGAGGGAAAGAGTGAGAGTGATTCACTGTCCCTCCCACCCTCTTAAGATATCAGGGGGAAATTACGATGGAAATAGTGTTGTTGACTCGCATGTCTTTTTGTTATGGTTAGAGGGGCTCGCCAGACGCTGGAGATTGCTCTTTCTGGCGTTGTGTAAGGTTCGTGGGTGGTGGAGGTGGGTACAGATGATCGCCAGACGGTGTTGATTGCTCGTGGTGGCGTTGTGTAATATTCGTGGGTGGTGAAGGTGCGCGGGTACAGGTGGTGGTGGACGGCTGCTGCTCCTCCGCCCGCTAACTCTACCCCAAACAAACTTTCACATCACCTCTCAAGTCTGCAGCTCCCACCCTCCCTCGCCCACGTCGGGAGTCTGGTTACACCCCCCCCCCCCCCAGTGTGGGTGTGTGTGAAATATATTGTATATGTGAATTTCATTGTGTTTATGCATGTCCAGGTATTGTGTGCATTTGTATGTCACTTCTATGTATATTTGTTCATCTACACATCTGACTATTAATGTGTTTCATATGTGTACGTATCTTTAATATTGGTCCATTTCGGTATATATGTACGTGTTTGTGTAGAACGAAGGTCAGAACCTTAAATTCAAGCCTCTGTCAAAGGTCAAGGTCACAACCCAAGTTCAGATGTCAGATGCCCTTGGGACTGAACACCCTTTCACAGTTAAGAAAAAACAACAACTCATTAACTTTTCAGAATCCATCTTTATGACGTGACTTCAGACACTTAATTGGATAGAGTCTTACATCTCCAATTAACAAGACACTTACGAAACACTTAGAATCCATCTTTGTGTTGAAGTGAACAAAGTGAATACGACCTTACTTCTCAAATTAAAGGGGAATTAACCTACGCGAACCTGAAAGAATTTGACGGCCTGGCTTGTTCCTCGAGTCTCGGGTAATATTAGGCTCCATTAGTTGCCTCTACCGTGCGAGGGTTTACTAAAAAGTGGTTAACCTCTGAATTTGTAAGGAATTTTACCCCTCTTTGGAATGTAAGTGTACAGGAAGCTGTTGGTGGCGTGAGTCGTGTAGGTCTCTCTCTCTCTCTCTCTCTCTCTCTCTCTCTCTCTCTCTCTCTCTCTCTCTCTCTCTCTCTCTCTCTCTCTCGTGTGTGTGTGTGTGAAGTAAAAGACTGTCAGTGAATGTGGTAGAATCTTGCTCAGTCTTTTCCAACTTTCTCTCTCACAGAAAAAAAATAAATGAAGAAATATCAGAGTATTATTAACTTTTACATCGCTCGTCACGTTTCTTTCTTTCTTTCTCTGTGACATTCGGATTTATTTTTAGTTTGAGGTGGACTTAACCGAAGGTACACATGACGTTGTACCATTACTGTACCATGACGGTGTACCATAACTCCAGCTACACGTGTCCAATAGCTACACCAAGGAATTTACTAATCAGTCCTTTCATCATCTCAGTCTGAGAAGCCAAATGTGGGGCTCACGTGAAGATTAAACACCCTAACCTAACGCTATCCTAACGCTATCCTAACCTAACGCTATCCTAACCTTTCGCTATCCTAACCTTTCGCTATCCTAACCTAATGCTAACCTAACGCTAACCTAACCTAACGCTATCCTAACCTAGCGCTATCCTAACCTAACGCTAACCTAACCTAACGCTAACCTAACCTAACGCTAACCTAACCTAACGCTATCCTAACCTCACGCTAACCTAACCTGACGCTATCCTAACCTAACGCTCACCTAACCTGACGCTATCCTAACCTAGCGCTAACCAATCCTAACCTAGACAGTGTGTGTACTTAAGGCTTTATTTATTTTATTTATTTTTTGGTACACGAGGAGTCCATTATGGGAGTCTTCGATGGTGTGGTACTGTACCTGTGTGGTCTCTCTCTCTCTCTCTCTCTCTCTCTCTCTCTCTCTCTCTCTCTCTCTCTCTCTCTCTCTCTCTTCCATCTCGTGCCTGTGTTCTCTCCCTCCTCTCCCTCCCCCCTTTCTCTCCTTCCTTCTGTCCCTTCCTGCACCAGTGTTCAAGCACTAACTCCCTCCTCCCTTCCCACCCTCCCTTCCTTCTTCCCTCCTATCCTTCTCTCCGCCCTTCTCTCCCTTCTTCCTTCCTCCACCAGTTTTCAAGCCCTCACTCCCTCTTTCCATCAATCCTGTACCTATATTCCCTCCCTCCCTCCCTCCCTCCTTCCTTCCTTCCCTCCCGTGCTTGTGTTAACGCCCTCCTTCCCTCCTTCACCCAGTCATGTCTGCCAACACAAACATCATCTTTCCCTTCACTTTTGGACTGTGTTAGTTGATGTTTCTCTCTCTTACGCCTTCTTTGTTTCTTTCTTTCATTCTTTCATTCTTTCAACAGGCTCTATTCAGCCCCAATCGGAATAGCCCCTAACTCTAATAGGTCTACATTGATTGGGGGTCTTGTAGAACTAAGATCAATTAAAAATGTGACTCACTTCATTAGGATCTTTTTAAACTCGTGAGAAAATAATCCTAGTCTAAGGTCTCTCTCCCCCCCCCCCGCCCTAGGTAATAAATGTGTTAGAATTAGTGTCACATAACTCCACACACCCCTCTAACACTCCACACACCCCTCTAACACTCCACACACCCCTCTAACACTCCACACACTGCTCTAACACTCCACACACCCCTCTAACAGTCCACACACCCCTCTTAACACTCCACACACTCCTCTAACACTCCACACACTCCTCTAACACTCCACACACCCCTCTAACACTCCACACACCCCTCTAACACTCCACACACTCCACACACCCCTCTAACACTCCACACACTGCTCTAACACTCCACACACCCCTCTAACAGTCCACACACCCCTCTTAACACTCCACACACTCCTCTAACACTCCACACACTCCTCTAACACTCCACACACCCCTCTAACACTCCACACACCCCTCTAACACTCCACACACCCCTTTAACACTCCACACACCCCTCTAACACTCCACACACCCCTCTAACACTCCACACACCCCTCTAACACTCCACACACTCCTCTTAACACTGCACACACCCCTCTAACACTCCACACACCCCTCTAACACTCCACACACCCCTCTTAACACTCCACACACCCCTTTAACAGTCCACACACTCCTCTAACACTCCACACACCCCTCTAACACTCCACACACTCCTCTAACACTTCACACACTCCTCTTAACACTCCACACACCCCTCTAACACTCCACACACCCCTCTAACAGTCCACACACCCCTCTAACACTCCACACACCCCTCTAACACTCCACACACCCCTCTAACACTCCACACACCCCTCTAACACTCCACACACCCCTCTAACACTCCACACACCCCTCTAACACTCCACACACCCATCTAACACTCCACACACTCCTCTAACACTCCACACACTCCTCTAACACTCCACACACCCCTCTAACACTCCACACACCCCTCTAACACTCCACACACCCCTCTAACACTCCACACACCCATCTAACACTCCACACACCCATCTAACACTCCACACACTCCTCTAACACTCCACACACTCCTCTAACACTCCACACACTCCTCTAACACTCCACACATTACGCTAAGAAAGCGTTTCGAAGTTAACAGTACATATATACAGTATAGCTCACGTGTCAAGACTGAACCCCTGATACGTCTTTGAGACTGATATTGGTACTACGAAGATTATATCAGGGTTCATTGACTTAATCTTCGCTCCAGTGATTGACTTTCCATAAACTTTCGCTTCAGTATGTGGGAAAAGTTGTTATTATTACTATTGTTTGCTGTTGTTCGTTATTCATATGTCTGTTTGCTTTGTTACGTTTAAGAAAGGTGATAAAAATGAAACTAAAGAATAAACTAAATTAACCGAAGCGAACAAAAAATAGGAATAAACATAATTAAGCAAGGGGACATGAATAAACGGAAGCAAACAAACACAAACAAATAGAAAAGCAAATAATAAAACACATACGACTGACAAAGACACTAAGGTGGGTGTGGACAGGCAGGTAAGAGTCGTGTCGCTGGCAGGTGTACGGGCTTAACATATGCCCATTCGTGACTACCTGAGGAAAAGGTCCACACAGGTAATTACTAGCCTAGGTAAACCACACCTTGTGTTTATGTACTGGTGCTCTATGTATATGGGGGTCATTGAACGTGTCTTGGGGAGGGTGTTTTTTATGTATGGGTGGGTGTTTTTTTTTTTTTTTGTGTACAGTATATGTATGCACGCGTATGTGTATGTACAGTATATGTATATATACGTGTAAGTATGTATACTGTATATATGTGTGCGTGGCTTTTTTTTGGTCATTCTAATCAGGTGCGGATCCAGGAATATTAAAAGGGCGGGGGTCAAGAAGTTGTGGGTGGGGGAACATGGCGAGCACACCGAGCCCACCCATCTTTTTTTTCGGGGGGGCTGGGGGGGGGGGGCTTACCCCCATAATTTTTTTTTTAATCTGACCAATATCATGTGCATTTTGAGTCCATTTTGAAGCCATATGCACTTGATATTAGGAGATATTCTGAAGTCAATTGTAATTAATTTTTACTATACAAAAATGCCTGAGTACAATACTGCATTAAAGAAAAAGTATTGGAATTTTCTGGTGAAAAGGAGGATGGTCCAGACCCCTGGATCCACCCTTGCTAATAGTTAACATAACATAAGAACATAAGAATGGAGGAAACTGCAGCGGGCCTATTGGCCCATACTGGGCAGTCCCGTTTACACCCAACCCCTATTGCTCATATGAGCATCCAACCTATGTTTGAAGCAATTCAGCGTATTCGAGTTAATGATGATATTTGGTAACTTGTTCCATTCATCCACTTCTCTGTTTCCAAACCAGTGTTTACCTATTTCGCGCCTAAATCTAAATTTGTCTAATTTAAAACCATTGTTACGAGTTCGCTCCTGGTTGGATAATTTGAGTACCTTTGTAATGTCCCCTTTGTTTAGCCCTGCCTTCCACTTATACACCTCTATCAGGTCGCCCCTCGCTCTACGTCTCTCAAGGGAGTGCAAATTAAGATGCTTTAACCTGTCTCTATACTCAAGGTTCCTAATGCCCGGGATTAGTCTTGTCATTCTCCTCTAAATTCTTTCCAAGGATTCTATATCCATTCTGTAATACGGTGACCAGAACTGAACTGCGTAATCCAGGTGTGGTCTCACAAGAGCAAGATACAGTTTTAGGATGACCTCGCTAGTCTTGTAGCTAACACTCCTTTGTATGAACCCAAGTACTTTATTAGCCTTGTTACGAGCAAAAACACATTGTTTACTTGGCTTAAGGTTCCTACTTATCATTACTCCTAAATCTCTCTCGCAGTCGGATTTCTCTATGGCATCGTTGTTCATCTGGTATCTGGTTTCCCTGTTTTACATCTCCTATACTGAGTTGTCTGATCTGTTGCTTCACTAAACACCACAATCACCCCAGTCGCACCTCAATAATCCCAGTAGCGCGACAATCACCCCAGTAGCACCAAAATTAACCAGTAGCACCATAATCACCCTAGCATCACGACAATCAATACAGTAGCATTATAATCATCCCAGTAGCACCACAATCACACAGTAGCACCACAATCACCCCAGTATCACCACAGTCATCCCAGTAGCACCACAATCTACCCAGTAGCACCACAATCACCCCAGTAGCACCACAATCACCCCAGTAGCACCACAATCACACAGTAGCACCACAATCACCCCAGTAGCACCACAATCACCACAGTAGCACCACAATCACCCCAGTAGCGCCACAATCATCCCAGTAGCACCACAATCTACCCAGTAGCACCACAATCACCTCAGTAGCACCACAATCACCCCAGTAGCACCACCAAGATTCTCTATCCCCATCATTATTCTTCAGGCGGTGATTATCATCCGTCTCGGGGAGGGGGTGTTGATGGTCACAAAAGCTTCCCCTTGAGGCTCATTATACCCTTTATCCCCTTACCCCCTTGTGGTCACCCCCTACCCTCCCTTACCCCTTGTGGTCACCCCCCACTCCCCCTTACCCCCTTGTGGTCACCCCTCTACTCCCCCTTACCCCTTGTGGTCATCCCCCACTCCCCCTTACCCCCTTGTGGTCACCCCTCTACTCCCCCTTACCCCTTGTGGTCACCCCCCTACTCCCCTCCTCCCTGGTGCTTCCTATATCCCCTGTCCTCCTCCTCCCCTGTGGTTTCCCTTATTCCCTCACCCCTCCTCCCTGTGGCCTCCTGTTCCCTCTCCATCCCCCCATAGTCTCCAACACTTGCCCCTCTCTTTCTTTTTTCAGCTTGTCTTGCCCTTCCATCTCGCCCTCCTCTTCCATCTCGCCCTCCTCTTTCCATCTCGCCCTCCTCTTCCATCTCGCCCTCCTCTTCCATCTCGCCCTCCTCTTTCCATCTCGCCCTCCTCTTTCCATCTCGCCCTCCTCTTCCATCTCGTCATCCTTTTCCAGCTCCACCTTTTCCCCTAGGTCACCTTCCATCCCACCTTAGACCTCCCCCCCCCTCCTCCCACCCACCCACCTTTGAAGTAATTATGTTGTTGGCGATTCTTCTTAGTGGCGTTTTGTGGATCTCTCGAGGACTTTATGGCTCAGAGAGAGAGAGAGAGAGAGAGAGAGAGAGAGAGAGAGAGAGATTTTCCTTTACATGTTATATATTTTGGTATTTTGTTGGTGATTGGGTGGTGGTTTTGTGGTAGCTTAGGTTAGGGCGTTGGTGATTGGTTAGCAGTGTGGGAGTATTACAGGCCGGGTGTCGGTGATTGGTTAATGATGTGGATACCTTGTCATTATCTCGGCGGTGATTGGCTGATAGTTTACGTCACCTGGGTTAAGTGTAGATGATTGGTTATGGTGGACATGGTGCTTTTTCATGGGGTTTTAGATGGTCTTTTTTAATGTTTAATCAGGTTTTATTTCATGGTCTACTAAATGTTTTGTTCCGGGAGTTTTGTTGATGTTTTTTTTATAAGTTGATAAAAAAAGACATTGTTTTTAATTCATTCCGATCGAGTTTTGATACACATTTAAAATTATATGAATCGAGAGGGCGTAAATGGCGTGGTTGGTCGTTCGTGGTTGGTCGTTCCTGGATTTTTATTAAAGGGTGGTTGTTCATGGATGGTTATTGAAGTTTATTGAAGTATGGTTGGTCGTGGGTCGTCGTTCGTGAGTGGTCATTCGTAGGTCGTCCTTCGTGGCTGGTCATTGGCTGGTTTTCATTTGTGGGTGGTCGTTCTTGGGCTGTCATTTGTGGGTGGTCGTTCTTGGGCTGTCATTTGTGGGTGGTCGTTCTTGGGCTGTCATTCGTGGGTGGTCGTTCATGGGCTGTCATTCGTGGGTGGTCGTTCATGGGCTGTCATTCGTGGGTGGTCGTTCATGGGCTGTCATTCGTGGGTGGGCTGTCATTCGTGGGTGGTCACTCTTGGGCTGTCATTCGTGGGTGGTCGTTCATGGACTGTCATTCGTGGGTGGTCGTTCATGGACTGTCATTCGTGGGTGGTCGTTCATGGGCTGTCATTCGTGGGTGGTCGTTCTTGGGCTGCCATTCGTGGGTGAAGAATCAGGCAGATGTTGTGGTTGGTGGCTTCATCACCCTTGTATCGTGGTCTCGACACTGGGAAAGTTATTAGATGGTGATATTTGACGATCGTGAAAGTTTGGGCCCTCTCTACCATCCCCATCCCTTTCCCCTCCCTTCCCCCTTCCCTTCCCCCTCCTCCCCCCCCTCCACTCCCCCTCCTCCCCTCCTCCCTTCCCCCTCCCTTCCCCCTCCCTTCCCTTCCCCCTCCCATTTCTCTTGCCTGGTGTTGTATTTAGTGATTGATGTTATTCATATATTTTTGTTGATGGTAAATGGAGGGAAATGGGTTGTGGATGACAAAGAAATTACTAGTATTTGGTGATTGGAGTTATGTGAATTAAGAACACAAGAATGGAGGAAAGTGCAGCGGGCCTATTGGCCCATACTGGGCAGTCCCGTTTACACCCAACCCCTATTGCTCATATGAGCATCCAACCTATGTTTGAAGCAATTCAGCGTATTCGAGTTAATGATGATATTTGGTAACTTGTTCCATTCATCCACTACTCTGTTTCCAAACCAGTGTTTACCTATTTCACGCCTAAATCTAAATTTGTCCAATTTAAAACCATTGTTACGAGTTCGCTCCTGGTTGGATAGTTTGAGTACCTTTGTAATGTCCCCTTTGTTTAGCCCTGCCTTCCACTTATACACCTCTATCAGGTCGCCCCTCCCTCTACGTCTCTCGAGGGAGTGCAAATTAAGATGCTTTAACCTGTCTCTATACTCAAGGTTCCTAATGCCCGGGATTAGTCTTGTCATTCTCCTCTGAATTCTTTCCAAGGATTCTATATCCATTCTGTAATACGGTGACCAGAACTGGACTGCGTAATCCAGGTGTGGTCTCACAAGAGCAAGATACAGTTTTAGGATGACCTCGCTAGTCTTGTAACTAACACTCCTTTGTATGAACCCAAGTACTTGTTACGAGCAAAAGCACATTGTTTACTTGGCTTTAGGTTCCTACATATCATTACTCTTAAATCACTCTCCCAGTCGGATTTCTCTATGGCATCGTTGTTCATCTGGTATCTGGTTTCCCTGTTTACATCTCCTATACTGAGTACTTTACATTTGTGTATGTTGAATTTCATCTGCCATTTTTCAGACCATTCGAAAAATTTGTTTAGATCCTCCTGTAGTTTTGCGGAGTCCTCGTCAGATTTGATAACACGTCCTATTTTAGTGTCATCAGCAAATTTGCTTATGTTGCTGTCTATGCCGATATCTATGTCGTTTATGTATATAATAAACAATAATGGTCCAAGTACTGAGCCTTGGGGAACTCCACTTGTGACGTTGCTCCAATGGGACTTAGTGCCGTTAATGCTCACTCGCTGTTTCCTGTCCTGTAACCACGCCCTAATCCATTTAAGGATTTCACCTTTGATGCCATGAGCTTCTACCTTTCTAATTAGTCTTTCGTGGGGTACTCTGTCGAAGGCTTTGCTAAAGTCGAGATATACCACATCATAATTGTGCCCTTCGTCCACCGATTCGAAAACTGATGAAAAGAATGTTAATAGATTAGTTAGACATGAACGTCCGCTTGTGAAGCCATGCTGGGAATCATTGATCAATCGGTGCTTCTCCAGGTGATTTCGAATAGAGTTTGAAATGATTGCTTCCAGTAATTTGCCTACTATTGATGTTAGACTGATTGGGCGGTAGTTAGAGGATAGTGATCTATCCCCCTTCTTGAAAATCGGTATTACATTCGCTATCCTCCAGGATTCTGGTACTACACCTGTTTTTAAGGACATGTTAAACAACTTTGCTAAGGGCATACTAAGCTCTTCCTTACATTCCTTTAATACTCTGGCAAATATCTCATCGGGACCAGGTGACTTATTAGGCTTTAGTTTGTCTATTTGCTTACTAACATCGTTACTAGTCACTACTATCTCACTTAATTTGTTTTCTTCACTATCTCTGAATAAAGTCGGTGCCTCGGGTATCATGTTTAAATTTTCGGTGGTGAAAACTGTTGAAAAATATTTATTCAAATTATTGCTCATTTCTCTGTCGTTATCAGTTAGCTCGCCGGTATCTGACCGTATTGGTCCAATCTTTTCTCGTGTTTTAGTTTGATACATTTGGTAGAATCCTTTGGGGTTTGTCTTCGCCTCCCTTGCTATCCTTACCTCATTATTCCTCTTGGCTTTCCTTATCTCGGTTTTAACCCTACTCGCCAATACCCTATAATAATCCCGGAGGTGAATTTCGCCACGATTTATCCTTCTACCTATAGCCTTCCTTTGGCCAATGATGTTCTTTAAATAATTATTTATCCATTTAGGGTCATTGTTGTTTGATCTGAGTTTTTTGTATGGTATGTTCTGCCTTTGTGCATTAAGTAACTCACTATTTAAATTGTCGTGGAACTCGGCAATCTCAGATCTCGTTATCAGGTCGGTGTCATCTGTCAGGTTCACGGCCAAGCGCGACACCCCCTCTCTCAGCTGCCTCTTTAAACTGTCAAAGTTTGCCCTTCTGAAATCTGGTACTTTAGTGGAATTTTCCTTACGTCTGCCCTGAAAATCTAACTGGAATCGAATTTCTTTGTGATCGCTGTTTGCAAGTTCGTTCCCTACCTCGACATTGCTAATGAGGTTTTCTCTGTTTGACAAAACTAAATCGAGTATATTATTACCCCGGGTGGGTTCGGTTATATGTTGACTTAGGAAACAGTCCTGGATCGTCTCGAGAAAATCCTCTGATTCTGAGTTACCTGTAAGGTCAGTCCAGTCTATTTGGCCAAGGTTAAAGTCGCCTACTATACAGACTTTGTTGTGTATGGAAGCCCTGCGCATTTCATCCCAGATAAGTCGCTCATTGACTCTATCAAGATTGGGAGGTCTATATATTACTCCTGTGATTAATTTTTCCCTACCGTCGATTAATTCTATCCAAATTGTTTCTGTATTCCGCTCAGTTTTTATTTCCTTATTTATTTCACACTTCAGATTATCCCTAACATAGATTGCTACTCCGCCTCCTTTCCTGGTCTGCCTATCGGTATGGAACAGTTTGTAACCCGCAATTTGGTATTCGACCGGTAACTCACGTGTGTCTAGGTTGATCCATGTTTCAGTGAATGCAATTATATCGATTTTTTCGGTACATACCAAGGCCCTAATATCATCCATTTTGTTTCTCATACTTCTACTGTTCGCGTAGTATACATTTAAGTTAGTCGTGTTCTGAGTCCTCCCTTACCGCGTTTAGTTTTAAACTCCCTGTCTAATTTAGTTTTGTCATCATTCCTAACACTATTTCCCTGTAATCTTTCACTTTGTTTACCCGCTCCCACTGCAGTCTCCTCCACCCCCGTGCTCATATGTTCTCCTAGCAGTTTAAAGACTTCGATATCTTTTGAACTGCCCCCTCTAGAGCCCCAGCCAGGGTTGCTACTCCATCCCTAGACAGGTGCACCCCATCCCTAGCATAAAGGTCCCTTCTGCCGTAGAAGTTGTCCCAGTTGTCAATGAATGGGACTGATATTGACTTGCAATATCTGTCAAGACGGTCGTTAACACCAACTGCCCTCGACAACCATTCATTGCTAACTCTCCTTCTAGGCAGGACACCGCATATGATAGGGATCCCTCCCTTCGTCCTAATACGATCTATAGCTGCCTTGAACTTATCAAGAAGCTCCTCGCTCCTACACCGGCCAATATCATTGCCTCCTGCACTGAGGCAGATAATGGGTTTGTTCCCATTACCAGACAAGATATTGTCCATCCTGTCAATTATATCCCCCACCCCAGCTCCTGGCAAACACACCCTCATCCTATTTATGTTTTTACCACAAAAAGCCCTGTCCAAGTACCTTACCTGTGAGTCACCAACAATTAAAATTTTATATGTGGGAGGTGGTGTGTGTGTGGGAGGGGCTGGGTGTGTGTGAAGGCCGTGGGTGTGTGGGGGGGTCTGGGTGAATGTAAGACTCGTGGTTGAACGGTTCATTGGTTACTCAGCCATCCATCCAGTCTATAAGATATATATATATTTTTTTTACTGTTGATTTTACTATTCTTTATATCTAGTGAGGTGTGGAGGCTGACGGGAGGATAAGACTCGGTGATTGGGGGTGAAGGGGTAAGAGGAAGGATTATCACTTATATTATTTACCGTCATTCACTTGTTTTTCCTTGAGAGAGAGAGAGAGAGAGAGAGAGAGAGAGAGAGAGAGAGAGCAAAAAAAAGAGAAAATTAAAGAGATTAAAGGAAAGAGAGAGCACAGGAACAAGAGAAAGAGAGGGAAAGCAAAAGAAACTGAGCAAAAGAGAGAGAGAGAGAGAGAGAGAGAGAGAGAGAGAGAGAGAGAGAGAGAGAGAATACTTGTTATAGTCTTATACACACACACACACACACACACACACACACACACCATCATTGTTTACACATACCCAAGAGAAGAGAATCTACTGACGAGGAGGAATTTGTCCAGATATGTCAACATTACCTCACACGGGATACGACCCACCACCAACTGTTCCTTGTTTATGGTTGCAATGTTTACCAGAAGAAAAAAAAATCAACCGAAATCATGGTTGGTTTGGTTAGTGATTTAGGGTTATTGGTGGTGTTTATTTGTATGGTGTCTCTCCCTGCTTGCTTTGGTTGCTTGGTTGCTTGCTGGATGTGTCTGGTGCTTTCTTCTCTCGTGTCCTTCACAGTGTGTAGGTATTATGTTGCTCGGTTGTGGGTGGTTCTCAAGTATTGTTCAGCTCGTGTGTGTGTGTGTGTGTGTGTGAGTCGCTCAGTATAGCTAAACCCATATGTATAAGAGAGAAACCTATACGTCAGTCCTCATTGGTTCACACATTCCAAAACAAATCAGCTGATAATCATAGTTTGTGGACACTTGAGATTATTTTTTTTAGAGTGGGTGTTCATAAGGTCAGGTATTTTAATTCATCATGTTTTAATAATTTTCTTATGTTGAGAGAGAGAGAGAGAGAGAGAGAGAGAGAGAGAGAGAGAGACTGCGTTGTTCCTAGTATCGTCTACCCTGCAATGACACGAGAGAGAAATTCCTCGAAGGTAAGACCCAACTAATTAGCTTATTCTCTGTGAGTGACAATATCAACTCCGGCTGTTCTTGGAGGACCCGGGCTGGTGACAGTGAATGAGGGTGGCATTGCAGGGGACATTATTCTCACGAGGAGGACTATTAGCTGTGTGACAGGTATATAGCTTGTCGAAGCACACACACACCTGCAGTATACCTGACGAAGGGATCCTGTGGTGAATAGTGAGTCAGGCTAGCTACTGTGTGGTGGTAGGGGGCGTTACGCTTCACCTAAGGAGCTACTGGCAGGATAACGCGGCCCTAGTTAACTTTCAACACCTGTAATTTACCTGGAGTAAGGGATCGGAGGTGACTGTCGTTGAACTGCCTACTGTGAGGTCATTACACCTCCCGTGCTGCTTTTGGTGAGAAAACTGCTTACCTGTACTTACGTGACAAATAGACTAAGAACCTTCACACATGAACTCCTACCTCTCATCTACCTGTTGAAGGGAACATAGTAACAGTATAAGTAGCTACCTGGTTACATTGTTGGCGAGACAACATAACTCATTGGCACTCATAAATACCTGTAATTTACCTTTAAAGGGACAAAACACCTTCGTTAATTAATCCTACACCTGCAGTGTACCTGGCGATGGGGCAAGAGGGGACAGGGAAGACACCTACTGGTCACTGTAGGGTCAGTACACTCCTCCATCAAGAGCTTTGGGTCAGACAACACGTATAACACCTCTTATCTACCTGACGAAGAAACCAGAAGTGAGACATTGAACGTTCCTCCCTCCCCTACTGTGAGGTCAATACTCTCCTCCATCAGAACTATCGGTAGACACCACACACCTCTATGACTTAAACACCTGTAATTTACCTGCAGGAACGTCTGTCATTTACCTGAAGCTGGTCACTAGTGGGGGTCATTTAGCTGGTTCCTCAAAGTAACTTGTAATATCGGGTACAGTACGTTGCTCCTCCTTCCCACACACCCGTAATTCACCTTCAGGTTATTTTGGGCGGCAGGTAATGTTTACTTCCATTTTTCTTTCCTCCCAGTATTGACTATCCACCTCTGAAGTGTTATTCTGGGGAGGAAAATATTTGGCTCAGTATTTTTATTCCCAGGTTGTGTGAGGTATTCATCTTTTGAGTGTTATTTTTCGTGCATACTTATGTTTGTTTTTCCCACGACGAAGCCGAGTGAAATTTTAGATTGAAAGGGAAATTGAAGAATATTTTTTGTTGAATTTTTTTTATAATGTATTGTTGCAGTTTCTATTCTTATTGACTAATTGGTTTATTTACCTTATGGATTTACCTGTTTTACTGAAGAATGTATTGTTTGTTTGTTCGTAATTTGGGATGTTAGTGTTAAGTTGGGTTCTTTATACCGTGTTGTGGTGTTCTTATAATATGGTGTGTGTGTGTGTGTGTGTGTGTGTGTGTGTGTGTGTGTGTGTGTGTGTGTGTGTGTGTGTGTGTGTGTGTGTTATAAACTACATGGAGGGGGATACAGTACACAAGGTGCCATGATCATGCGAAGGGGCCATCATCACCTGGGGGGGAAGGCCTCGACCCCAGGTAAACACTAGCTTACCTGTCTGAGTCACGCTACCTGCTGTGTTATACCTGTGGTTAATGTGTCACGCTACCTGCTGTTATACCTGTGGTTAATGTGTCACGCTACCTGCTGTGTTATACCTGTGGTTCATGTGTCACGCTACCTGCTGTGTTATACCTATGGTTAATGTGTCACGCTACCTGCTGTGTTATACCTGTGGTTAATGTGTCACGCTACCTGCTGTGTTATACCTGTGGTTAATGTGTCACGCTACCTGCTGTGTTATACCTATGGTTAATGTGTCACGCTTCCTGCTGTGTTATACCTGTGGTTAATGTGTCACGCTTCCTGCTGTGTTATACCTGTGGTTAATGTGTCACGCTACCTGCTGTGTTATACCTGTGGTTAATGTGTCACGCTTCCTGCTGTGTTATACCTGTGGTTAATGTGTCACGCTACCTGCTGTGTTATACCTGTGGTTAATGTGTCACGCTACCTGCTGTGTTATACCTATGGTTAATGTGTCACGCTACCTGCTGTGTTATACCTGTGGTTAATGTGTCACGCTACCTGCTGTGTTGTACCTGTGGTTAATGTGTCACGCTACTGCTGTGTTATACCTGTGGTTAATGTGTCACGCTTCCTGCTGTGTTATACCTGTGGTTAATGTGTCACGCTACCTGCTGTGTTATACCTGTGGTTAATGTGTCACGCTACCTGCTGTGTTATACCTGTGGTTAATGTGTCACGCTACCTGCTGTGTTATACCTGTGGTTAATGTGTCACGCTACCTGCTGTGTTATACCTGTGGTTAATGTGTCACGCTACCTGCTGTGTTATACCTGTGGTTAATGTGTCACGCTACCTGCTGTGTTATACCTATGGTTAATGTGTCACGGTACCTGCTGTGTTATACCTGTGGTTAATGTGTCACGACTGTGGTAGGTCACGCTACCTGCTGTGTTATACCTATGGTTAATGTGTCACGGTACCTGCTGTGTTATACCTATGGTTAATGTGTCACGTTACCTGCTGTGTTATACCTATGGTTAATGTGTCACGCTACCTGCTGTGTTATACCTGTTATTTATGCTTCTGATGCTGTTGATATTTTTTGTTGCTCTCAATGCTGTTTTTTCTGCTTTTTGCTTGTTTATATCCTTAAGAAAAACATTATAGGTGGATGGAAGGAACTAAGGAAGGAAGGAAGGAAGGAAGGAAGGAATTAAGGAAGGAAGATTGGTTGGATGGATGGATGGCTGGCGGTGCTTGCTGGGAGAGGTAGGCAGGGTGGAGAGACTGGTGGTCGCTTGTGTGGAGGGTGACAAGCGTGGGAAGTGGGAGGCCTTGTGGTGGTCAGTGTACCGTATCGTTAACTAACCAGTACACCCTGGCTCTTGCTGTACCGTCACTCACTAGCTGGTACACCCTCTCTCCTGTACCGTGTCACTCATTAGCTGTTTCTGAACTACCGTCACTCACTATCTCGTTGGTACATTCATTTATCCTTCCTCCTTTCCACCTTTGTCTTCTTCCTTCCTCCTAACCTCTTCTCCCCTATACCCCTTCTTCCTCCTCCCCTCTTCTTCTTTCATTGCTGGCAGGTGTTTGGAAATAAGTTACAGGTATGGGTTCTTATTCTCTTCCTTCCCCTCCCCCTTCCTCCTATCCCCTTCCATCTCCTCTTCCTCTTCTCTCTTCTCACCACCTCCTTTCTCCCACCCCCTTCCGTCTCCTCTCATATTGCTGACAAAGGTGTGTGTGTGTGTGTGTGTGTGTGCAGGCGTTGTTATATAGGACTACAGGTGTGTACACTATATACAAAGGTGTTTCTATGTAAAGGTAATTTGACTCTCCTCGTCTTCTATAATGGATGGTCAGGCAGCTCCGTGTTATCTAAGTTCCAATATCAAGGCAACATTTAGGATAGGTTTTCAGTTGCATATATAAGCAGTGCAACAAGTAGGATAAGATTGCAATTGCATGTATTCTACTTATAATGTAAACTTGTATATATTCATTGTGATACATATAGGAGAATATTCCAATTGTTTGTATTCTATGTATTATGTGTAAATGCATGCAATCGCTGTGCAACATGTAAGAGGTTTGCAGTTGTATGTATTCTCTATTTATGATGCATACGTGTACCAGACATGTTCACTGTAAAACGTATTGATTAGCTTTTTAGTTGCACACACACTCATTGTATTAGTTGTAATGGTACACGATTAAATTACCTTTTAGTTGCACGTTACCTTCTTGATGAGACAGATAAAAAAGCATTGCAATTATACGTGATTGGAAGCTTGTCAAGTGAATAATGCATTTTTCACTCCACGGTGCATAGATACAGTACATAAATTGGTGAGTGTATGTTCTACTTTACGTTGTATTGGTATGTAATTTTTCGTATTGACTGTTAGGAACTACAGGAGGAATTCAGCAGGGTACAGGAGGATGAATTCAGAAGGGTACAAGAGGATGAATTCAGAAGGGTATAGGAGGATGAATTCAGAAGGGTACAGGAGGAGGAATTCAGCAGGGTACATGAGGAATTCAGTAGGGTACGGAAGGGGTTTAGAAGGGCACACGAGAGATTCAGCAGGGTACAGGAGGAGGAATTCATCAGGGTACAGGAGTATAAAATATCCAACCCGGAATATCATGGTCAGCAGAAGCCTTATTGGATGACACCCACCTGCTGGTTCCTGCTGACACGTGGTACAGTGTTCATCCGCCACACACTTCTTCTGCTTGTACTGTTGAACCTCGAGACTTGTGTACTGTACGTGCTACTTGAGCCACACGTGTTACTGCTGTTGTACATTAACTTGTGTACTGTACGTGTTACTGCTGGTACTGGTGTGTTATGCTGCAGCCTCTGTGTTGCTGTCCTGTACGTGTATTGTTTGGTGGTCAAGAGGCGAGTGTCTTGTGGATGGTGTTTTAAAGGTGTTAGAAGAGAGAGTTTAGTGTCTTCATAGTTTGATTACGTAGTAGCTGTAGTATAGTAGTTTAGTTATTGGTGTAGTAATAGTTTAGTTGTGGTTATTAATAGTAGTAGTTTAGTTATTGGTGTAGTATTTTAGTTGTAGTTGTTGTAGAAACCTAGAGTATTTCTTTTCGCCCCCCCCCCTCCCCCCCTCCTGTGTAACACGACAGCTGGCGGAGATAGACAGGGAGGGAGGATGAGTGCCCAGCACATGACACACACTGGCACGTCCTGTCTCGATGACGCAACCTCTGTCTCCCCCCGTATCAAATAACCACCCTGTCCCGCTACACTTCCTCTACGCTCTATGTGCTGTCACTGTGTAGGTAATTTACACACACACACACACACACACACACACACTGACCCTCTCGGCTCTCTCTGATCATCACCACGACCTCATCTGCAAATTGGTGAGAACCTTCTGCACCATCCTCGACAACGGCTCCTGCTTCCACCCGAGATCCCTCGCCGAGAATTGCTGTTCGACACCACAACTGCATCCAGCTCACACGAGCACGTACTGATCGCTATAAGAACAGCCCAGTCCCAGCCATTGTAAAATTATCAACAGCTCGTAATCAACCAGTGTGTTCACTCCCAGTCAATTTTACCTTTTTGCACTGTCACTATGTTGAAATGCCCACCTAGTTATTATATATCATATTTGTATCACTTTATGTTACTTGTATATTATTTGTCAATCTAGAGACCCATTACCCAATTATATAACTGTATATTTTCAGCCTTCCGGCTGCCATGCTCTTTCAATAAACCGTTAATTATTTTTATTATTTACTCGCGCACCTACACAGAGGTCGGTCTAGGTCACTGACTCCCGTGTTACCTTTCTTTACTGACTGTCTGAGAGGACACTTCTCGTACAAATGTTAAAGGTGCCTATGTACTGTAGGTAAGAGAATGAATGTTTGTGATGGTGACGTCAGGGAAGTGTATATTGTTTACATTCAGTTTATTAAAATGAGCAAGTGACGCTTGTGGGGAAGTGACGACTGAAGAGATGGTGGTGACTGAGGAAGTGGCGATCGAGTTTGTTTGGTCACCACTCATCAGCTGGGACGTGTGTGTTACTGGTAGTAGTATATCGTGTCACTATAACTGAAGTATGCCAACTATGTGCCTGTCATAATTATGTTGCCACCAGAGATTATTAGTACTTGATATAACCTCCAGTACAGCAGGGGTTATAGCTAGGTTATTAAGGGGGTGTGAGGTATGACTATTACACCTGCTTCATTAAATCATCCGACCACAATACTGGTCGTTGGGAATTGTTTTATTTATTAATATGTGATTTTTTAGTTTATTGGATTTTTTTTTATCCTTAATTAAATTGATAAGGAAATATAACATGTGGGCTATGCTTCATTAAGGTCACAGCGAAATGTTAGGTTAGGTTAGGTTGGGTTAGGTTAGTACAGCCCCAACTAGGTCAAGGTTATAGCCAAAGGTCAAACAGATACGTCAACGACCTTATCCAGGTCAAGATCAAAGGTCAAAACAGTGCTTCAATGACCTTCTTGGGGTATAGTGCGTGTGTGTGTGGCGAGGAAGGCGGCCATACATGTGTTAAGGAGGCGACCCACGAGTCACCTCCCTGAGATGTAGCAACAAGTAGGGTCGAGTGTGAGGGGGGGAGGGAGGGAGGGGGGTGCGAGTGTGAAAGGGAGAGGAAGGGGGTGAGGGGGGAGGGAGGGGTGGGGGTCGAGTGTGAGAGAGAAGGGGGTGGAGGGGGGAGGGAGGGGTGGGGGGGTCGAGTATGAGAGAGAAGGGGGTGGGGGGGGTAGGGAGGGATGGGGGTCGAGTGTGAGAAAGAAGGGGGTGGAGGGGGTAGGGAGGGGTGGGGGTCGAGTGTGAGAGAGAAGGGGGTGGAGGGGGGTACATCGTAACAAATTATGACCTGGTAGTTGATACGTTCTTTGGTTTATTGTATACTAAACCACTACCCAGATCTGAAATTGCACATTTATATTCCTGAAACAAGACCCTATATTGGTTTTATTGGCCTCAGGTGTTGTGTCTCACTTAACCTGGGCTTTATGGCGTGACAACAGCTCTGTCTCGGGTACGTTAGCATGTGTGTTGGTCTCTTGGCTCTCACACGCCTCTCTTAACGTTAATGAGTTGGCTCTCACAGGAAGAGTTCATGGCTTATTCATCTGATGCATAATTTTTTTGTTACAAGATGTTGAAAGTGTATGTGGACCACCTGAAGATTAGACACCCAAAATTATTTCACCTGAAGAGTAATCACCTGAACGCTACCTGGGTGGATTAAGTTAGGTTATGTTAGGATGGTTAACCTTCCTGTGAAATAATCTAGGGTGCGTAATCTGCAGGTGAAATTGGCTGGGGTACCTAATTTCCAGGTGAAATTAGCTACGGTGCCTAATCTTCCCGTAATCTATATATGGAAATATTTGTAATCTTCCCTTTTCGAAATGTGTAATGTTTACTTTTTCTTGCAGGTGAGGAGCGACAGGTGGTACAGTGGTTGGCTTCAGTCCTTATTGTACAGTAAGTAAAAAGCTACCGTAGTTAACACAGTTATACATATTAGAAAATGACTCGTATCGGGCTACTTATTCTATCTTACGAGAATAGTTTAAAAAGTATATGTTTACGTAATTACTTCAAATGTTATTATAAATCTGATAGTTATAAGAGATAACTTCACAGGGTATGAAAGGTAAGTCATAGGTGAATAATTACCTAATCGGAGCTAATTAATATAACATCACTACATTGTTTATGCAAATTGCGTAATGAGTACCAGGCCCGCAGGTAATCTGTTATTGAGGGATTACTGCATCGTCGAAGAGCATTAACACGTACTTAGGATTTATGACCAGGTAAAGCTGTTAATCCGTACAGTTAATCCGCTTTAACGTATCGCCTTCCCCTCTATATCCTCCCCCCTCCCCCTTCCCTCCCCCTCTGTGGCCAGATGAGGGAGGAAAAATCAAGGGAGAGAAAGAGGACGTGACTTGGGGTAAGGAGGGAGAGGGGAATGTTTCAGGGTGCAGCTATGATTGGCAGTAAGAGTAGGGAGAAGGGAGGGAATGGTTGTGATTGGGAGAAGGGAGGGAATGGTTGTGATTGAGGGTAGGGAGGGAATGGTTGTGATTGAGGGTAGGGAGGGAATGGTTGTGATTGGGAGAAGGGAGGGAATGGTTGTGATTGAGGGTAGGGAGGGAATGGTTGTGATTGGGAGTAGAGAGAATGGTTGTGATTGGGGAAGGGAGGGAATGGTTGTGATTGAGGGTAGGGAGAAGGGAGGGAATGGTTGTGATTGGGAGAATGGAGGGAATGGTTGTGATTGGGAGAAGGGAGGGAATGGTTGTGATTGAGGGTAGGGAGAAGGGAGGGAATGGTTGTGATTGGGAGAAGGGAGGGAATGGTTGTGATTGGGAGAAGGGAGGGAATGGTTGTGATTGAGGGTAGGGAGGGAATGGTTGTGATTGAGGGTAGGGAGAAGGGGGGAATGGTTGTGATTGGGAGAAGGGAGGAATGGTTGTGACTGGGAGAAGGGAGGGAATGGTTGTGATTGAGGGTAGGGAGGGAATGGTTGTGATTGAGGGTAGGGAGGGAATGGTTGTGATTGGGAGAAGGGAGGGAATGGTTGTGATTGGGAGAAGGGAGGGAATGGTTGTGATTGAGGAAGGGAGGGAATGGTTGTGATTGGGAGAAGGGAGGGAATGGTTGTGATTGGGAGAAGGGAGGGAATGGTTGTGATTGGGAGTAGGGAGGGAATGGTTGTGATTGGGAGAAGGGGGGAATGGTTTTGATTGGGAGAAGGGAGGGAATGGTTGTGATTGGGGAAGGGTAAGGGAGGGAATGGTTATGATTGAGGGTAGGGGAAAGGAGGGAGGGAAGGGGGTTATGTTTCAGGGGCTGGACGTGTCAGGGGTTGTTCTTCTATCCCTCCTCTCCTTTTCCCTCCTCCCCTCCTTTTCCCTCCTCCCCTCCTACCGCTTTCCCTCCTCCCTCCATCTTCTTTTCCCTCCTCTCCACTTCCTTCTCCTCTTCTTCCCTTCCTTGCCCCTCCTCCCTACCTGTCACCTTCCTTCCTCTCCCCTCTCTTCCTCTCCCCTCGCTTCCTCTCCCCTCTCTTCCTCTCCCCTCTCTTCCCCTCCTATCCTGTTTTCCACCCTAACACCATCACCCTTCCACCCCTCTCTGCCTACCCCTGTGTACAGATTTTTTGTGCTGTCACTTTCCACTTCTCCCCATCCCTACCACCCTTCCTCCCCTTCCCTACTACCCTTCCTCCCTTTCCCTAGTACCCTTCCTCCCCATCCCTACTACCCTTCCTCCCTTTCCCTAGTACCCTTCCTCCCCATCCCTACTACCCTTCCTCCCCTTCCCTACTACCCTTCCTCCCCTTCCTTACTACCCTTCCCTACTACCCTTCCTCCCCTTCCCTACTACCCTTCCTCCCCTTCCCTACTACCCTTCCTCCCCATCCCTACTACCCTTCCTCCCTTTCCCTAGTACCCTTCCTCCCCATCCCTACTACCCTTCCTCCCCCTTCCCCTCTCTACTTCCCTCTCTCTGTTTACACCCCCCTCCCCCCCCCCTCAAGGTTGATTCAGGCGTCCAGGAAATTTACGAGGAAATGGTTCTTGCCCTCAGGCTCCGGAATCTCAAGAAATCGCACGTCAAGTTTTATTTTGTCACTGTAAGAGAGAGAACTTATGTGAATAAGGAAGAGTCTCCGTGCATATTAAGCGTGATTTTATTTTTTTAAATTCATAAAGAACATTACAGTTAGAAAATATTACAGGTAGAGAACATTACAGGTGTAAGTAGAGGCGCTGGTATATATACAAGTAAGATACAGCTTACAGTGCATGAGCAGGTACGGTTACAGGTACAGGTAATGACGCAGAATTGAAGTACAGGTACATCAAACACTATCCAGGAACAAAAGTGTACGGTATTATACATCACATTACCATTTGTCTTAGTAAAGAAGCCAATGAGAAGCGTTCTAACATTTCCAGTTTAAGTTAAGCCAATCACAGGCGCTCTCACATCTCCATTTAAGGCCCCCCAAAACACACAGAAATGACGTGGAAACCTTCGTCGATCCGGCTTCAGGTGAGAGAAATCCCAGGTGAGGTGATAAATTGTCGGTGTTGGCGGTGATGGAAGACCAAGACGGCGAGGAAACTGATGATGATAACTGAGTCGATTAGTGAAGGGCATTATACGTCGTGTGTTGCAAGAGGCAGAGATTGAGTGAGCAAGGAAGTAGTATTGCTTGTGCTTGCGTCATGTGTTGCAAGAGGCAGAAGTGAGTGATGGGAGTGGGCAAGGAACTGGTATTGCTTGTGTTTGCTTCGTGTATTGCAAGAAGCAGAGATTGAGTGAGTTAAGGAAGTGAGCAAAGGAAGTGGTATTGCTTGTGCTTGTGTAGGTTTATTTGTATATCATCCAGAATAATCCTTGACCACCAAAGCCAATAGTGAAACACCTCGGTAAGAAAGCTAAGCTCTGCAATACGTATTTAAATACACACAATTGGCTTCGTTCAAGACGGAAAAAATACTCAGACATTGACGTTAAAAAGTTAAAAAGGCGGAGACAATCAGGAGGAGCGTGTTGAGGAAGTCGTCCAAGTGGCAGAAGCAGCAACAACAAAAAATTAAGATTGTTTTTCGTCTTCCTTGTTCCTCCGACACGTGAATGATCACAGGAAACGGCTCGCTGGCACCACGCAAAAAATGATACTTGAGGCTCTCCTGGGGATAAAAAGATAAAGTTAACAAGAGAAAAAATACATGAGACTAAGCTGGGAAAAAATATACAAGCAGAAGCCCGTAGGAAAAAATAATACTCGTCTCACCTGGGAAAAATAGAAGTTATGGTGGGTAATATACAAAAAGATACATGAGGCTTTCCTGGGAAAAAAACAAAACAATAATAATGACGTTGGCGGATGAAAACAAAATACTTGAGACTTACCTGAAAAAAAAGGAGTAAAAGATGAGTTTGGTTGAAGTTATATATTGAGAGTTGCGTGTTAGGTGCGTGTGCCATTTGGAATTTAGGTGATAAATTTATTGTGTTCAGGTTTTAAGTACAGTAAATGGACTCTTACATTATACAGGTATATATATTTAGTTCGGAAAAAAAAGGTGAAACAAATTAATGCATAAAGTAATTAGTGTAAAATAAAATAAATGTTATTGTCGGTTAAAAGTTAAAGTTGTGTTATGTTTATGACTTAGTTGTGTCCTTGTCCCAGTTTACTACAAGGCGCTGCAGGGAAAAGTTACTTCAATGTTAAAAGAAATTCCCCTCACTTGTTATTGTTGTGTGTTACGAAGACTGGTATACTATATTTTACATACATACAAACCTTAGTGCCAAGTCTTGTTCATTTTGTTCATGTTCTTTTCTCATATGTTTTTCTCTTGCGTTTATTATTCGTCTTCATCTTTATCTGTTGTTCCTCCAAATCTTCATCAAATTCTTCGTCGTCATCTTTCTCCTCCTCTTAATTGTCTTCTTCTTAATCTTGTTTTTTTTATTTTTCTTCCTTTATTTTTTCTACCACCTTCTTCTTTTTCCTCTTCACCTTTGTCCTCTTGTTTCTCCTTCTTTTCATCATCGTTCTCCAATTTTTCTTCTTCCTCTTCTTTTCCTCCTCCTCCTCTTAATCTAGTTCCCCTTCCTCACTCTTCATCATCACCTTCCTCCTCCTCCTCCTCTTAATCTAGTTCCCCTTCCTCACTCTTCATCATCACCTTCCTCCTCCTCCTCCTGTTGCCTCTCATCATCAGGTTATCTCTCTGTCTATTCTCACATATCTCTTATCATCCTTCTCTCTCTTTCTCTCTCACCCCTTCATTGTGTTTCCTCTTTCTTTTTTTGTAATCATCTTTATTGTTGTCTCTTCCTCCCCTATTCTCTCTCCATCTCCCTCTCCCTCCCTGTCTTTTTCTCTCTTCACTGTTTGTCTTTCTGTGTCTGTCTGTCTGTCTTTCTCCTCTTTTCTTTATCGTTTTTGTATGATTTTGACTTTATTTCAGTTTCTCTTATTCTCGTTTCTCTTTCATTTCTTGTTCACCAGTTTCCATGTATTCGTTCTCTCTCTCTCTCTCTCTCTCTCTCTCTCTCTCTCTCTCTCTCTCTCTCTCTCTCTCTCTCTCTCTCTCTCTCTAAAGCCTGATTGGTGGTGTGGTGTTGTGAGGTATGATGTGGTTGTGTGGCGTGGTGTGGTAGCGTGGTGTGGTAATTAGTGTAGTGTGGTGGTATAGTGTGGCGTGGTGTGGTAGTGTGGTGTGGTGTTGTAGGTAGTGTAGTGTGGTGGTATAGTCTGGCGTGGTGTGGTGAGGTATGATGTGGTTGTGTGTAGTGGTGTGGTAATTAGTGTAGTGTGGTGGTATAGTCTGGCGTGGTGTGGTGAGGTATGATGTGGTTGTGTGTAGTGGTGTGGCGTGGTGTGGTAGGTAGTGTAGTGTATTGTGGTGGTATAGTGTGGCGTGGTGTGGTAGTGTGGTGTGGTGTTGTAGGTAGTGTAGTGTGGTAGTATTGTGTGGTAGTGGTGTAGTAGTGTGGTGTGGTGTTGTAGGTAGTGTAGTGTAGTGTGGTGGTATAGTGTGGCGTGGTGTGGTAGTGTGGTGTGGTGTTGTAGGTAGTGTAGTGTGGTAGTATTGTGTGGTAGTGGTGGCCTGGTAGTCATGGTCCAACCAGCCGCTATTCACTCAGGATCTCAAAGGCTCGCAAAATTGAATAATCCCCGTAAGTGAAGATACAAAAACGCACATAACTGCTTGACGCAAATTAACACACACACACACACACACACACACACACACTCCCACTAAACACTACTCCTTGCACTGTCACTATGTTGAAATGCCCTGTAGTTTGAGCTTTTCCCCATCTAGTTATTATATGTCTTATTTGTGTCACTTATTTGTAATTCGAAACCCATTCCCCAAATATGTAACTGTATATTTTCAGCCTTCTGGCTGCCAAGCTCTTTCAATAAACCGTTAATTATTATTATTATTATTATTATTACACACACCAAACATGACATCAGACTTACACTGAGAGTCAACTTAATAAAAATCCATTTCACTTGGCAATCTTTATATATATTTCCATGTACAGTAGTTGCTAACTGTGTCCACCTCGGGCTCTTGCTAAGTGAACGGATCTAGTTGAGTCATGGAGCAAGCTTGACGCCATCTTTGGACATTTTTTTTTTTTTGCTTCTTGTTTGGCCACTCGAGGTTGTGGTGCATTTTTACATCTTCTGGTGTAAGGAATAGTCTTCGTGTGAGGATTTGTGAGTCACGGCACTGGGAGGACACTGGGTCACTCTACCTGGGAGGACACTGGGTCACTCTACCTGGGAGGACACTGGGTCACACTCTACCTGGGAGGACACTGGGTCACACTCTACCTGGGAAGACACTGGGTCACTCTACCTGGGAGGACACTGGGTCACTCTACCTGGGAGGACACTGGGTCACTCTACCTGGGAGGACACTGGGTCACTTTACCTGGGAGGACACTGGGTCACTTTACCTGGGAGGACACTGGGTCACTCTACCTGGGAGGACACTGGGTCACTCTACCTGGGAGGACACTGGGTCACTCTACCTGGGAGGACACTGGGGGTTACTACCTGGGAGGACACTGGGTCACTTTACCTGGGAGGACACTGGGTCACTTTACCTGGGAGGACACTGGGTCACTCTACCTGGGAGGACACTGGGTCACTCTACCTGGGAGGACACTGGGTCACTTTACCTGGGAGGACACTGGGTCACTCTACCTGGAAGGACACTGGGTCACTCTACCTGGGAGGACACTGGGTCACTCTACCTGGGAGGACACTGGGTCACTTTACCTGGGAGGACACTGGGTCACTCTACCTGGGAGGACACTGGGTCACTCTACCTGGGAGGACACTGGGTCACTACCTGGGAGGACACTGGGTCACTCTACCTGGGAGGACACTGGGTCACTCTCCCTGGGAGGACACTGGGTCACTCTACCTGGGAGGCCACTGGGTCACTCTACCTGGGAGGCCACTGAGTCACTCTACCTGGGAGGCCACTGAGTCACTCTACCTGGGAGGACACTGGGTCACTCTACCTGGGAGGACACTGGGTCACTCTACCTGGGAGGCCACTGAGTCACTCTACCTGGGAGGACACTGGGTCACTCTACCTGGGAGGACACTGGGTCACTCTACCTGGGAGGACACTGGGACACTACCTGGGAGGACACTGGGTCACTCTACCTGGGAGGACACTGGGTCACTCTACCTTGGAGGACACTGGGTCACTCTACCTGGGAGGACACTGGGTCACTATACCTGGGAGGACACTGGGTCACTGCCTGGGAGGATAACTGGGATGCTCTGCCTGGGAGGACACTGGGGGACACTACACCTGGGAGGACAACTGACGTATACAGTATGGTAAATGTTGTGGTTTTGTGTCATTAACTTAAAGTGAAGTTGTGGTGTGGTAGGGTGTGGTGTGCTAGGGTGTGGTGTGGTAGTGTGTGGTGTGGTGTGGTAGGGTGTGGTGTGGTAGTGTGTGGTGTGGTAGTGTGTGGTGTGGTGTGGTAGTGTGTGGTGTGGTAGTGTGTGGTGTGGTGTGGTAGTGTGTGGTGTGGTGTGGTAGTGTGTGGTGTGGTAGGGTGTGGTGTGGTAGTGTGTGGTGTGGTGTGGTAGGGTGTGGTGTGGTAGGGTGTGGTGTGGTAGTGTGTGGTGTGGTAGGGTGTGGCGTGGTAGGGTGTGGCGTGGTAGTGTGTGGTGTGGTAGGGTGTGGCGTGGTAGGGTGTGGCGTGGTAGGGTGTGGCGTGGTAGGGTGTGGTGTGGTAGTGTGTGGTGTGGTAGGGTGTGGTGTGGTTGTGTGTGGTGTGGTAGGGTGTGGTTTGGTAGGGTGTGGTTTGGTAGGGTGTGGTGTGGTAGGGTAGGGTGTGGTAGGGTGTGGTGTGGTTGTGTGTGGTAGGGTGGGGTGTGGTGTGGTAGGGTGTGGTGTGGTAGGGTGTGGTGTGGTTGGGTGTGGTGTGGTAGGGTGTGGTGTGGTAGGGTGTGGTGTGGTGTGGTAGCGTGGTTAGGAAAGTTGTGGTAGTGGAAACCTCACAAGATATCCATGTTAGGACAATCTCTCGGTGCCCCCCCCCCCCTCTCCTCCCCTCCCAAGGCTCTGACCCAGTTTACTACCTCCTCTTCCTCATCCCCATCTTCTGATCCCTCTCTTCTCCCCTCCCTCTTCTTCTGTCGCTATCTTACTCGTCTCATTTCCTCTCTCCTCGCAGTCACCTCCCCACCCTCTCTTCCTTCCATTATCCCCCTTCCATCCATGTGTCCTTTTCAGGTTCTTATCTCTTTCCCTCGTTCCTCTCTTCTCTTACTTTTCCCCTCTTCTTTCTGCTCTCCCTTATATCCGCCTCCCCGTTCTCTTCCTCTCTCTCTCTCTCTGTGCCATTTTTACGTCACTCCCCAAGTTCCATTTCACAACCCGCCTCCTCCTCTTCCTTTCGTTTTCTCACCATCTTTTCTCTTTTCCCTCTGCCTCCCTCTCTTCTTCTTTCTGTTTCTTCCCTCACTCGTCTTTCCTTGTGATTCTCTACTTCCTACACCCTCTTCCCCCACTTCCCCCTTCCTTCCTTCCTTCCTTCCTTCTCCCTGCTTCCTCACCATCCTCAATGCACCACTTCACCTCCCCTCACTGCACCATTTTCCCCCTCCCCACCACCGCCATTGCACCACCCCACCTCCCCCACTGCAGCACTTCCCCTTACCTCCACCCCTTCCCCACCTCCGCCACTGCAGCACTTCCACACCACCGCCACTTTCCTCCCACTACCGCCACTTTCCCCTCACCACCGTCACTTTCCTCCCACTACCGCCACTTTCCCCCCACCTCCGCCACTACCCCCCACTCTGGGCGTAATATTCACAGGAGCGGACGTCATTACAAGAGCTAAGGAGCGTCTTACAAACCCACACACATTAATATTCTTCCCTGGTTGTGTACGAACGTCATCCACCTTTACCTGTAATTATCTGTACTTGCAACTTTATCTGTATCTACCTGTAACTGCTTGTATCTGTACCTGTAACTATCTGTACCTGTAACTATCTGTACCTGAAACTCTTGTCTGTACCTGTGACTGCGCCGGTTTATCTATTCCTGTGAGCTGCCTGTGTCTTGTGTTTTTGCTATTTTATACGTACATATACGTACAGTACTTGTGTGTGTTAGTGGTGATTGTGTACGTGTTTGTGTGCAAGTGTGTATGGTCGTATTTGTGTGTTTGTTGAGGGAGGTGGCCTTGTGACACACACACACACGGGGCCGCCTAGTCTCCTGTTTGATATGCTTGTGTGGCTGAAACCTTCCCCCTGTAGTTACTGGAGGAGGAGGAGGGGGATGATGATGATGAGGAGGAGGAGGAAGAATCTTCATCACCTTCTGAGGCCTCTTGGCAGCCAGAGATATAGTGGTGTATTATTTAGCGAGGATAATTGATGCTCTCTCTCTCTCTCTCTCTCTCTCTCTCTCTCTCTCTCTCTCTCTCTCTCTCTCTCTCTCTCTCTCTCTCTCTCTCTCTCAAGTGTTTATCAGCTGCAGCTTTTAGTGTGTGTTTAGTGTGCAATAGTCAACGCCACCACCACCTTTTCTTACTGATTGGATTGACATTATGGGGCGACATTTTTCCTCCCCACACCCCTGGCCCGCTCTCACCACCAGCTGTTCACTGCACCCACGGCTTACTCTGGTTCACCCTTGTTGTATTAGAATTTTTGTTATTCATTACAAGTTATATATAAATTAAGTATAGTATAATGTGAATGTGAAAGAACGAAAATTAAAATAAAAAACGAATAAGGAAATAAGAAAAAAATAATAATAATAATGATGATGATGGTGAGGATGATATAACACATAAGGATAACGCACAAAAAAATCCTACGCCTTAAAGGATATTTTTCACTCCTATGTTACCAAGATGATTTTTTCTTTTTTAGTCCTGGAACATAATGTCCCTTTTAAGGTCTTGTGACGATTTTATGAGTGGATCAGTACGTACCCTTGTGCCGCGGGGGTAGGGGGGGGGGGAAGGGGGGTGATCCATGTGAGAGGCAGGTAGTACTAGCCGGTTCCTCCTCTTCTTCCTTTCCTCTTTTTCATCCCTTCTTCATCTCTTGTTTCGTTCCTTCTTCATTGTGTCTCCTTCCTTCCTTCTTTCTTTCTCTTTATTTTCCATCCTCTATTCTTCTTCATTCTCCTCCATTTCCTTTTCCTGATTTTCTTCCTCCTCCCCATTCTTCCTTGCTTATCCTCTGTCTTCCCCTATTCCTCCTCCTTTCCATCTCATCCTCTTCCATTCTTCACCCTTTCTCTCTTCCTCCTCCACCCTTTCTCTTTCAGTCTTTCCATATCACCCTCTTTATTCCCTTTTTAATCCTTCCTCTCTTCCTCCTCCTCCTCATATCACCCTCTTCCCTTTTACATTCTTCCTCTCTTCCTCCTCCCTCCCTTTTTCATTTTCTTCTTCTTCTCTTCTTCCTCCTCCTCTGGGAATATGGAGGGAAGGTGGGGGAAAGGCACAGAATATCGAGTAGTGAGTTATGCTGATGACATCTGGCAAGTGTGTAGTAGTGACGCTGGGAGGTTAGGTGCTGGAGGTAGATGGAGGGAGCAGATTTGGAGGTAGATGGAAAGAGTAGATTTGGAGGTAGAAGAAAAGGATAAATTTGAAGGTAATGGAGGCTAAGGGGGGCGGGGGAGATAAGGAGAGGAAATAAATTAAACTTGTAGACAGATAACCAAATGGAGAGAGAGAGAGAGAGAGAGAGAGAGAGAGAGAGAGAGAGAGAGAGAGAGACTATTATGGTACATGAAGAATGGTAATGATAGGATTGGTTATGGTGGTATAGCATGAATGGTAATAGTAAAAACAAAATGGTATTGGTAATAGGTGTGAATAGTTACATCACGTATACACTGATTAGGGATGGAATTACGTTGCAGTTGGTGGCAGCGGTGGAATCCAAAACCTTGACTTAAAAGAGCACTGATACGTTACATGGTCAAGTCAGTGGTGTGAGAGTTGATGACTGGGAGGTGTGAATGTTGGCATAATTGGCCTCTCTAGTCACCTCAGAGCTCACCAACGAAGGCGACATCCCGAATAACTCGTATCATAGGTAGTAATAGTGTGGAGGGGGAGTAATAGTCATGGAGTGAATGGTATTGGCAGTGTGAATTGGTATTGTTGTGTGTGAGCTCAGCATGAAGTCCAGACAATAGCTATTAGGAATCCAGGTTAACAGTGTTGATAGGAGGAGAATGGAGAGTGATATTACTGCATGGTGAGTGAAGATTGGTGTTATGTACGTATGGTGCGTGAAGATTGGTGTTGTGTACGTATAGTGAGTGAAGATTGGTGTTATGTACGTATGGTGAGTGAAGATTGGTGTTGTGTACGTATAGTGAGTGAAGATTGGTGTTATGTATGTATGGTGAGTGAAGATTGGTGTTGTGTACGTATGGTGAGTGAAGATTGGTGTTGTGTATGTATGGTGAGTGAAGATTGGTGTTGTGTTTGTATGGTGAGTGAAGATTGGTGTTGTGTACGTATGGTGAGTGAAGATTGATGTTGTGTACGTATGGTGAGTGAAGATTGGTGTTGTGTACGTATGGTGAGTGAAAATTGGTGTTGTGTACGTATGGTGAAGATTGGTGTTATGTACGTATGGTGAGTGAAGATTGGTGTTGTGTACGTATGGTGAGTGAAGATTGGTGTTATGTACGTATGGTGAGACTAATGGCATAAAGTGATTTATTAACCGATAGTGGTAATACCAAAAGAAGAATGGTGATATGGTGTGATGATGGTGAAAGCGAAAGTATGATGATGTCAGTGCACCAGTAAAGGGAAATTGTGTGATGACTACAGGGAGACGAAGGCGAACGTATATAGCGTCACTATAAGATGAATCCCAACAAGTATAGTGCCAAGACAGTGAGAGAAGGCGAATATATGGTGACTACAGTGGCGTATAGACTCATAATATCAGTACACCATTATTGATATCCACGTTAACCACAAAGTATAGTGACTGTAGAAAGAAGGCAATAAATTCTATAGTGGCGAGGCAATGAGATGATTACGAAAGCACAGTGTCAAGGAAGGAAGGAAGACAGGTGTGTAAAGACAATGCAGGTGAAAGTTGACGTTAATGAGTGCCAGGAACAATGGTAATAATAGCACGGATGAGATGAGGTGATGTAAGGTTCCTTGTGGAGGAGTTTACACTATACCTATGATGTAATGATAGGAAGTGGACCGATTTGATATATACTCGTTGTGAAATTTATCTATCTGTCTGTCTGTGTGTCGGTCTGTCTGTCTCTTGTCTTGTTATCTGTCTTTTCTTTATGTATGTATGTATGTATGTATGTCTATATATCTATCTTCCTATTTATCTGTATGTATATCAGTGTGTGTGTGTGTGTGTACTGTATGGTGGTCCAGGGTCCTCGTAAGTGACAGGCAGGAAACGGAGGGGCCGTGACCTTTGCACCGTCACACTCGCCCCGTCACACTCGCACCATCACACTCGCCCCGTCACACTCGCAATGTCACACTCGCCCCGTCACACTCCCACTATCACACTCGCCCCGTCACACTCGCACCGTCACACTCGCCCCGTCACACTCCCACTATCACACTCGCCCCGTCACACTCGAACTGTCACACTCGCCCCGTCACACTCTCACCATCACACTCGCACCGTCACACTCCCACTATCACACTCGCCCCGTCACACTCCCAATATCACACTCGCCCCGTCACACTCGCACTGTCACACTCGCCCCGTCACACTTGCACCATCACACTCGCCCCGTCACACTCCCACTATCACACTCGCCCCGTCACACTCCCACTGTCACACTCGCCCCGTCACACTCCCACTGTCACACTCGCCCCATCACACTCGCCCCATCACACTTGCACCATCACACTCGCCCCGTCACACTCCCACTATCACACTCGCACCGTCACACTCGCATCATGAACGAAACACGGGTTATTTTTACGTCTTTGACTTCATGATTACGCTGTTAAATAGGGTATAGTTTTATGCCTTCACTGTATGCCTGAGATGAATTTGTTTTCCATCATTCTGTCTCTATATCTTTCCGTCCTTTTGTCTCTCCTTCTCTCCGTCCACTTGCCTCTCCGTCCACTTGCCTCTCCGTCCGTACATCTTTCCCACTCACATTTTTAATCAGGTTTACGTAAAAGAGAATCCGGCGAAGAACAGAAATGAAACGTTGCAGAATTTCTCCTGTATGCAACCTTGAATTAAAACACACGTCTGTTTCTCTTGTTTACACAATAGAGATGACTTGGGGAATGTTTGATCTTGACCCGGATGGATGGATGTGTGTGTGTGTGTGTGTACTTGTTTTCAGTCTTTATCTCATATGTGTCATTGTTTTTGTTTGTTTGTTTGTGATAAAAAAACAATATAATATTCAAGACATAACGGCGTGGGGAAACGATGTCAGTTTGGTAGAGGTTGTGAGGTCTTGTTGTGGCAAAAGTTATACATAGTGTGTGTCTGTCTGTCTGTCTGTTTCTTGTAAAAAATAAATAATGAAAATCACTATAATTACTTTGTCTCCTCCAGGAAATGCTATTATGAACATTAGGTATTATACAGTCATTTTTTTTTTTTTTTTTATTAGATTATACCAAAGTGGTTCTGAAATTAGATATCTTTTTCGGGGTAATATATAGTTGTTGTTTTTGTTATTATAGGTACTGGAGGCAATTGGTTTGGTTTGGTTAGGTTTAATGGGTTTGGTTATGTTAGGTGAGGTTAGGTTAGCGTTAAGGTGTGTCATGTGATCCGAATTGCAGTGAAAAATGAGTTTGGAATTTTTAGTTGTTGAAGCGCCAAGATAACAATGATAGCAACATGTATATATTAAGCTCCCGTCTCTTGTTATGGGTGGGTAAGGTGTTATCCTGAGCTGTGTGTGTGTGTGTGTGTGTGTGTGTGTGTGTGTGTTTCACCCGTGAGATGTTTAATACTGACAGTTGTTATTCATGGTTTGAAAACTCCTGTATATAATTGTATCCGTTCCTGTGACTCTACCTATATCTGTCTTTCTGTCTGTACCTGTCTTTCTGCCTGTACCTGTCTTTCTGTCTGTACCTGTCTTTCTGTCTGTACCTGTCTTTCTGCCTGTACCTGTCTTTCTGCCTGTACCTGTCTTTCTGTCTGTATCTGTCTTTCTGTCTGTACCTGTCTTTCTGTCTGTACCTGTCTTTCTGCCTGTACCTGTCTTTCTGTCTGTACCTGTCTCTGCCTGTACCTGTCTTTCTGCCTGTACCTGTCTTTCTGCCTTTACCTGTCTTTCTGTCTGTACCTGTCTTTCTCTCTGTACCTGTCTTTCTGCCTGTACCTGTCTTTCTGCCTGTACCTGTCTTTCTGCCTTTACCTGTCTTTCTGTCTGTACCTGTCTTTCTGCCTTTACCTGTCTTTCTGTCTGTACCTGTCTTTCTGCCTTTTCCTGTCTTTCTGCCTGTACCTGTCTTTCTGTCTGTACCTGTCTTTCTGCCTTTACCTGTCTTTCTGTCTGTACCTGTCTTTCTGCCTTTACCTGTCTTTCTGTCTGTACCTGTCTTTCTGCCTTTACCTGTCTTTCTGTCTGTACCTGTCTTTCTGTCTGTACCTGTCTTTCTGTCTGTACCTGTCTTTCTGCCTGTACCTGTCTTTCTGTCTCTACCTGTCTTTCTGTCTCTACCTGTCTTTCTGCCTGTACCTGTCTTTCTGCCTGTACCTGTCTTTCTGCCTTTACCTGTCTTTCTGTCTGTACCTGTCTTTCTGCCTTTACCTGTCTTTCTGTCTGTACCTGTCTTTCTGCCTGTACCTGTCTTTCTGTCTGTACCTGTCTTTCTGCCTTTACCTGTCTTTCTGTCTGTACCTGTCTTTCTGTCTTTACCTGTCTTTCTGTCTGTACCTGTCTTTCTGTCTGTACCTGTCTTTCTGCCTGTACCTGTCTTTCTGTCTCTACCTGTCTTTCTGTCTCTACCTGTCTTTCTGTCTGTACCTGTCCTTGTACCTGTACTTTGGTTTGTGAAATTATATGCTGTATAATTGGGATTGAAATCATAAGAATCATTAGGTGTTTTATGCCGAGGTGTAAAATTTCCCCGTTATGCCTTATGCTTCTCTCTTCATAGGAATAAAACTGTAGCCTCCACCTGTAATGGATTTTGTACCTGTATTCGTGTATATGGAATAGCAGTGATAATCTGTTCGCTCTATTACATGATATAGAAAGCATTGGAGAACCTTACTGTACCTGTACTTGTAATTCTACCTTTACTTGTCCTGCTAACTGTATTTTATTTGTACTTATAACTGTACTTTAACCTGTACTTGTAATTCTACCCTTACCTGTCCTTGTAACTGTACAGTACTTTTACCTGTATCTGTACCTGTAATTTTATCTTCAGGTTGACTGTACCGGAGAATGATATTATAATGAGGACCTGTACTAGAATGATATATGGAGGACAGTAGATAGAGCACCTGGTCTTTGTTATATTGTTTTTTGTCACGGAGGAAGTGCAATTAGGGAGGATTGTGTGAAGGCTGCGAGAACTGCGTCGTACTGCGGTGCTTCCCAAGGTGGTAGTGGCGTGACACCTCCCCACACCCACCCACACCATCATCACCCCCCCCCCCCCCACACACACACACCATCCCCATAAACCCACATCTTCTCCATACACCCAAAGACCAGCCTCCTACCACACCTTCATTCCATACCTCATAGACTCTCATACACCCATACACACCCACACCCCCAAGACCCACCTCCTATAAGTACAAGCACAGGTACAGGTATATTAATCTTATGGCCAGTTTAAGTTCGACCTTGGACTCAGGTATCTGAATTTCTCGTGTGTGTGTTGGGGGGGGGGGGCAGGTTTTCTGTACAAACAATAAAACATAAATATGGTTAGGTTAGGTTAGGTGACTCCCCGACTGTCGTAATGGTGGGCGTGAGTAAAGTAGGATGCGTCACATTACCAAGTAAGTAAATAGGTTGAGTCAACTTTCACTCACTGCCAGCTTGTCTCCCTCTTTATTCCACTGTATACCTCCTTCCACTCCTTTTTTCTTTTCTGTTTGCCCGTCTCTCTTCCTTCGATTTTTCTGTGTTTCTTTATCTCCCTCCCTCTCTCCTTCTCCCAACATGGTGAGTCAACACACAGGGAGGCAGCTTACCCCTTGCCTCACTAGCTTAATTAATGTGTGACGTGAGTGTGAGTGAGTCACCCTTCACGTCTGCTGACACGAGAGTCAACACTTAAACTCCTTCCTCCTCCCTTTACTGCTCTATACAGGTTGACGTCTCCAAATAGTGCCGCAGAAGGTCTTGTTTGGCACTGTTATCCTTGTTGGCTCTGGCAGGCTTACCTTCCTGGATAGTGCCGCAGAAGGTCTTGTTTGGCACTGTTATCCTTGTTGGCTCTGGCAGGCTTACCTTCCTGGATAGTGCCGCAGAAGGTCTTGTTTGGCACTGTTATCCTTGTTGGCTCTGGCAGGCTTACCTTCCTGGATAGTGCCGCAGAAGGTCTTGTTTGGCACTGTTATCCTTGTTGGCTCTGGCAGGCTTACCTTCCTGGATAGTGCCGCAGAAGGTCTTGTTTGGCACTGTTATCCTTGTTGGCTCTGGCAGGCTTACCTTCCTGGATAGTGCCGCAGAAGGTCTTGTTTGGCACTGTTATCCTTGTTGGTTCTGGCAGGCTTACCTTCCTGGATAGTGCCGCAGAAGGTCTTGTTTGGCACTGTTATCCTTGTTGGCTCTGGCAGGCTTACCTTCCTGGATAGTGCCATAGTACCGTATGTATTTCTGCGAGTTAATGTGATACAAGGTTAGCTGAAAATGGCTAAGGATGTCTTTCTTGGAGACGTGTAACCTTTGTATGGCTGATTTAGGCAGACATGGCTCTCGTGTACCTAATACAAAGTTGTACTATCACCATACACCCCAAGACCACCCTCCTTCCACACCATCCTTCCATACCCCACACACCCTCACACTCCACACACCCTTACACTCCACACACCCTCACACTCACACCCCCTCACACAAACACATCCATCATTGTATAGAGCCAAATACACAATGTGCTTGAATACCTCTCACGCAAATGTAAATAACAAAGTGTGCGGCCAGACATACTGCCTCACATTACTGTACTCACGCAGTTGTGTATAAGTTACCCTTTATGTATAGAACTAAACAAAGAATTTATTTGAAATACTCTGTAGCATTCAGTGTCAGAATATCCTGACCACTGGGGTTAGTTATACAGACCCTTTATGAACCCTATTCTGTTATCCTTTTGCGATACCGCTCACAGAAGGAGTATGGGGTGCACAGTAAACTAACCGCTGTAAGTGGCAAAATTAAGATTAAATAATCCATCATAGACGCACATATCCATACACACACACCCACACCCATCACACACACACACACAACACGTCTAAACCTCCATATGATTGTGTAAGCATTACAACATACACTCAAGAGCCCTGTGATCGACCCTCCCCTGATCTGTCCATGGACTGGTGTAACACGTGTTGATACAATATAACGAGCGGGTTAGTGAGTTGACACCAGGCAGTCGGATCTCTGTACTGGAATATATATATATATATATATATATATATATATATATATATATATATATAATATATATATATATATATATATATATATATATATCTTGATAAAATCACACGGGAAAATGGAAACAACGGAGTACCTTAGCTTTCGTCTTTATTCAAGACATCTTCAGAGGCAACTGGATTACATGGACAGAGAGAGGCTTAAATATACAGGGTGACCTAAAAAACATGAGGTCAGGTCAAAATGATGACATCCACTAATCCCCACACCAACACACACGTAGAGGAGCTTAAGAGAAGGGTGGTGACGTGACTAGTCAAGTCAGGTCAGAAAAAAGGGGGCCCACAAAATAACTATCATACATCTAGATCAAAGGTTTTTAAAGCATTTTTAACCTTGGGCCACTGACAAATAAATTTATGTAACATATTATCAGTTTTGAACTGACCATCACTAAGGTTTATTGATTTTAATTCCTTAATCAAACTAGCTTCAACAAGAAGTCTTTCTGTGACACAAGATGATTTGAAAACTTCTAAGCTTTTTTCCCAAGCAATGGGGTGATTATTATTCCTAACATGAACGAACAAGGCACTGCTTTCAGATGCAGTTCTAATATTATACTTATGTTGTTTGATTCTAAGCTGCAGTGTTTTTCCTGTCTGACCTACATAATTACAATTACATTTGCTACATGGAATACAATAAACACTACCATTTACATTCAAACTTGGGCTATTCCTTATTAACATATTAGTAATGGTTGAGTCATACTTGAAAACAACATTAATATTTAGAAGCTTGAGGGACCGAACTAACGGGACAAATTCATTACGATAGGGCAGAGTCAAAATATTCTTAAGTGTAGGAACTTGTCTGGTTTGAGAGGAATGAAAGGATTTTTTAGCCCTATTAAAACAACGATCAACAAACACAGAAGGGTACCCAAGTTTATGTGCAATAGAACGAATGTGTTTCAATTCATCGTCAATAAATTCAGAGTCACAAATACGCAGACATCTTAGGAACATAACAGAAAAAACTGACATTTTGGTAGACTCAAGGTGATTCGATAAAAAGTGAATGAAACTGTCTACCTGTGTGGGCTTTCTATATACCTTGAATTTATAGTTTTGGCCATTTCTCATGATAAGCATATCAAGAAATGGAAGGGATTCATTTATTTATCTTTCAATTTTGAACGTGATAATAATTTATCCTTTAATTTAGGGTATTTTTGTTAGTTAGAACTGTTATTATCCTCACTGGATTAAAAAGAGAATTACCTGGACTTTAAAGACATAGATTTTTTGTTCCTTTATAAACATGGTTCAAGGGATTCGGTGTTTGGGGCTTGGGGTTCGGTGAGAAGTTCAGGGTCCGGTGTATGGGGTTCGGGGTTTGGGTTTCGGTGTTTGGGGTTTAGAGATTTGCCTATGAGTTGGTGGGTTTGTGTGATGTCCCTCCACCTACCCTACCCTACCCTACCCTACCTTACCCTGCCCTACCCTGCCCTACCCTGCCCTACCCTGCCCTCAACCTAACCTACCCTACCCTTAACCTACCCTACCCTCAACCTACCCTACCCTTAACCTACCGTACCCTCAACCTACCCTACCCTACCCTGTCCTTAACCTACCCTACCCTCAACCTACCCTGCCCTACCCTCCCCTCCACCTACCCTACCCTACCCTACCCTCAACCTACCCTACCCTACCCTCCACCTACCCTACCCTCCACCTACCCTACCCTACCCTACCCTCCACCTACCCTACCCTCCCCTCCCCTCCACCTACCCTACCCTACCCTCCCCTCCCCTCCCCTACCCTACCCTCCACCTACCCTACCCTACCCTACCCTCCACCTACCCTACCCTCCCCTCCCCTCCCCTCCACCTACCCTACCCTACCCTACCCTACCCTCCCCTCCCCTCCACCTACCCTACCTTACCCTACCCTCAACCTACCCTCCACCTACCCTACCCTCCCCTCCCCTCCACCTACCCTACCCTACCTTACCCTACCCTCCACCCCACTTACCCTTCCCTACCCTACCCTGCACCTACCCTACCCTCAACCTACCCTTAACCTACCGTACCCTCAACCTACCCTACCCTACCCTACCCTACCCTACCCTCCCCTACCCTACCCTACCCTCCCCTCCCCTCCCCTCCACCTACCCTACCCTCCACCTCCCCTCCCCTCCCCTCCCCTCCCCTCCCCTACCCTCCCCTCCACCTACCCTACCCTCTACCTACCCTACCCTCTACCTACCCTACCCTACCCTCCACCTACCCTACCCTACCCTCCACCTACCCTACCCTACCCTCCCCTCCCCTACCCTCCCCTCCCCTCCCCTCCACCTACTCTACCCTACCCTCAACCTACCTACCCTACCCTACCCTACCCTCCCCTCCACCTACCCTACCCTACCCTACCCTACCCTACCCTCCACCTCCCCTCCCCTCCCCTCCCCTCCCCTACCCTCCCCTCCCCTCCCCTACCCTCCCCTCCACCTACCCTACCCTCTACCTACCCTACCCTACCCTCCACCTACCCTACCCTACCCTACCCTCCACCTACCCTACCCTACCCTACCCTCCACCTACTCTACCCTACCCTACCCTCAACCTACCCTACCCTACCCTCCCTACCTACCCTCCCCTCCACCTACCCTACCCTACCCTACCCTACCCTCACCCTACCCTACCCTACCCTACCCTACCCTACCCTCCCTCCACCTACCCTACCCTCCCCTCCACCTACCCTCCACCTACCCTCCCCTCCCCTCCACCTACCCTACCCTACCCTACCCTCCCCTCCCTACCCTCAACCTACCCTACCCTACCCTACCCTCCCCTCCCCTCCCCTCCACCTACCCTACCCTCCCCTCCACCTACCCTCCACCTACCCTCCCCTCCCCTCCACCTACCCTACCCTACCCTACTCTTCAGGCGATCTTTTTTTTTACTTTATGACTTGATATAAAAACCTCATTTTATCTTACGTCTTCAGTTACGAGGAAAAAATTTATCTTAGGAACCTTTGAGAATTTTGGTCCAGATTAATATATTTTTTTTCCTTTGGTGTCGTTTTTCTTTATATTAGTTCTTCTGTTGGACTTGGAGTGTGAGTCTCTCCCTTGAGGCCTTTCCTTCATCATCTCGTCTGTGTCTCTTCTCTTGTGTCTCTTTCTCTTTTTTACTGTGTCTCTTCTTGTTTGTATCTCTTCTTGTGTACCTCTTCTCTCGTTTCTCTTCTCTTTTGTATCTCTCTCTTCTATATGTCTCTTCTTGTGTCTCTATCATTGTTTCTCTTCTCTCTCTCTCTCTTTCTACCCGTCTCTTTTCTTTTCTCTCTCTCTCTCTCTCTATCCCTGTCTGTCTTCTTGTGTTTGTGTGTGTATTTTCCTTTCTGTCACTCGGTGTGTGGTGTAGAGGCGAAGATGACAGCTGTTGCTCATATCACAAAAGATCGTCATTGTAGGCAGAGCGCGGGCAAAAGTTCGACTGCTGTAGTTACCTTAAAAAAAAAAACCCCGCGCAATCATTACTGGACACATAAACGCCAGACGCTGATGATTGTCTGTGCTGGAGGTGTTTTTTTATGGAAGGAAGGAGGAGGAGGAGGGGGGGGGGGGGTTATTTACCGAAGGCCGTTGGCACAAGAGCGGGTCGTTTGGTGTCGTCGGCGCCTCTTAGTTGTAAGTGTAAACAGATTAACCCAAGGGAGGGACCCGGATTTATTGATTTATTATTACCTACACTATACTATTGTCGCCTCATGTACAAGGTCTACAAGAGCCTGTAATATATTCTCTAACTCACATCCTACGTTTAATTGTTACTCTTAGGTGATGATATAACTTATTAATATACGAGTTAAAGGAACAATGAAACTCTCTGAAACGAATGAACAAAGACACCGAGACTCCTCCGTATTTTATGAATCCGTCTCGTATCATCCGTAGTTAAGGTGGGGATGATTATTTTAACAAGGATGATACAGAATCCTAACCTTACCCGCCTTAAGGATGATACAGAATCCTAACCTTACCCGCCTTAAGGATGATACAGAATCCTAACCTTACCCGCCTTAAGGATGATACAGAATCCTAACCTTACCCGCCTTAAGGATGATGCAGAATCCTAACCTTACCCGCCTTAAGGATGATACAGAATCCTAACCTTACCCGCCTTAAGGATCATACAGAATCCTAACCTTACCCGCCTTAAGGATCATACAGAATCCTAACCTTACCCGCCTTAAGGATCATAAAGAATCCTAACCTTACCCGCCTTAAGGATGATTCAAAATCCTAACCTTACCCGCCGTAAGGATGATTCAAAATCCTAACCTTACCCGCCGTAAGGATGATTCAAAATCCTAACCTTACCCGCCTTAAGGATCATACAGAATCCTAACCATACTGGCCGTCTCCCACACCTCTTCCTGGGTGAGTCCTGACAGGTTATCGATACAGGAACTCCCGAATTTCCTCACTTGGTATGCGAATATAAGACTTATCTTATCCATGAGGTGAGGAGGAGGAGGAGGAGGGCTTTCTGGGGGAGAACTGACCGACTCTTGTGGTAAAGTGTGCGGCTGTTATAACTACAGGTGCCAGCATAAGAGATAATTTGCCATGAGAGTTGATATTTTGCCATGAGAGTTGATATTTTGCCATGAGAGTTGATGTATTGCCATGAGAGTTGATGTATTGCCATGAGAGTTGATATGTTGCCATGAGAGTTGATATATTGCCATGAGAGTTGATATTTTGCCATGAGAGTTGATATTTTGCCATGAGAGTTGATATATTGCCATGAGAGTTGATAGTTTGCCATGAGAGTTGATATATTGCCATGAGAGTTGATATATTGCCATGAGAGTTGATATATTGCCATGAGAGTTGATATATTGCCATGAGAGTTGATATTTTGCCATGAGAGTTGATATTTTGCCATGAGAGTTGATAGTTTGCCATGAGAGTTGATAGTTTGCCATGAGAGTGACATTTTGCCATGAGAGTTAGTGTAATAATTGAGCCAGACAGGTGAGAAATATCGTAATAATTAATCAATGATTTGGAGTGTTGTGTGTGCCTTTTTTACCTGTTAATTAATGAAATATAAATCTGGTACTGTAACTTTATGATTATACAGGTAATTGTATCGGAATAATATTAATGAAACACACCTGGAATTATATAAACCCCAGGTAATTATAGTCGAAGTTGATGTTGTTATGGGCGATACCTGAGACTCCCCATAAATAAATTATTAATGCGATTTTTTTTAGATAGGAAAACATGACGACACCTGCAACACGAAACAGTAACACAAGGAACACAATGAAAATACCCTTGATTGTGTTACTTTTGGTGATATATGGAGCATAACACGGAGCAGTAACACGAGCAACACAACCAGAAAATACCCTGGATTGTGTTACTTTTTGGTGATGTATATGGAGCATGACAACACGGAACGCCAACTAAAATATCCCTCAAGGTGTCGTGTTATGTGTGGAGGCTGATCGAGGTTTTCCTCCAAGATATATTGATTGTCTCCTCAAGTGTGTCTTAAGACCAAGTGTGTCTTAAGACCAAGTGTGTTCCTTTGTCTCCTTGGATCAGAGGGTCTTTTGTCTATGCTCCTTAAACCTTATACTTTTTAGGTTCCTTTTTTATTATTAGTTTTTCTATGTTGCTTATTCCACTTTCATCATTATTGTTACTATTCCTTATTTATTGGTTTATGTTCTTATTCCTCGTTGCTTTATGTGGTTTTTGTATTTATTTGGTTATGTGGTTGTTTTGAGTCATGTTTTTGTTTATTCCTTTCCTTCGGTGTTCTGGGAGGAAGGAAGGAAGGAGAGGAGGAGGAGGAAGGAAGGAGAGAAGAGGAGGAGGAGGAAGAAAGGAGAGAAGAGGAGGAGGAGGAAGGAAGGAGAGAAGAGGAGGAGGAGGAAGGAATGTAAGCTTTCCGTCCTTCCTCGTGTCAGTCTGTTCTGGTATCCGTCCAACTTTGTCTTAGGAAGTTACTTTATTATTATTATTATTATTATTATTATTATTGTTATTATTATTATTATTATTAAGTCACATTAATATACAGAAAACAGCCAACAACAATTTCGGCTTTTAACCTTTATTGTTTCGGTACATTTAATGGTTTGTGTAACACCGGAGAGCCCCAGGTAGGTTGGGTTGCGTTGGGTTGGGTTGGTTAGGTTAGGTTAGGTTAGGTTAGGGTTAAGGGTTAAGTTAGGTAGGGCCTGAGGCAGGTGATCAAGGTTAAGTGCTTTTAAAACACAGCATCGTCAATTTTTATAATGCTCGTCTCACGAGATGTGTGCTTGAGGGGTGATCTCAGGACGTGCTTGTTGGCGAAGGTGGTGAGGAGGGGGGGTGTTGGGGAGAAGGGGGAGGTTGGAGGGAGATTACATAAGAAGAACGTTAGAAAATAAGGTGTCTGCAATAGGCCGGTTGGCCTGTGCATGGCAGCTCCCGTCGGGAGTTACTACCACTCTCTATCATCCAGGAATCTATCCAGCCTCCTTTTAAAACTCTCCAGCGTCCCAGCACTTACTACAAAGTTGCTAAGCTTGTTCCACTCGTCTACCACCCTATTTGTGAACCAGTTTCTTCCTATCTCCTTCCTAAACCTAAACTTATCCAACTTAAATCCGTTGCTACCGAGTCCCATCCTGCTCGGATATTTTAAGAACTTTATCTATATCTCCTTTATTGATTCCTTTCACCCACTTAAATACTTCTATCATATCTCCCCGCACTCTTCGTCTTTCTAGGGAATGCAAGTTTAGTTTCTTTAAGCTATCCTGATATGGAAGGTTTCTAAGTCCCGGAAGGAGGAAAAGGATATGGAGACTGGGTGGAACTGAGAAAGAGTTGATGGTGGTTGGGAGAGGGATTGGGGAGGAGGAAATGGAAGGGAATGATGGAAGAGGAGGGAAGGAGGAAGAAAGAAAAAAATTGATTTTTTTTGTAGAGAAAGGAGGGTGAAAGAAGATTAGAGGTGGGGGAAGGAAGTTATAGTTCGGAAATTGAAGAAGTTTAGGAGGAGGTAAGAGAGGGTGGGCTGACCGCCTAGCTTAGCTAATAGTGTGTTAGGGTTGTGTCATGGGTTAGTTATTGTCTGTCGGTACAGGCACTAGACATCCTACCCCGTCCCATATATGGGTGTTATAAGGGCCTTATTTCATTATTCCGCCGACCCTACTGGCGGATGTTGGTCTAGGGAGGGTTTCTATTGCCTGGCCGTGTAGATCGGGGATGGTAATGGACCTTTTGAGATTTGGTAACTTTTTGGGAACCATGTATGGTTGTTGTCGTTATCTGGTGGGAGTCTTTGAAGGAGTTCTTGCTCTGATCGTTCTATCTTTTGCCAGACTCTGCTGGCCAGGGTGTACAGCTGCTGGTTGATGGGTTTCATTCTCAGGTCTCTATGTATCTCGGCTGTGGTTCTGGTGAAGGGGTATCTTTCGCCTGTGACGAATATTAGGGCTTCATTTTGAACCACCTGTAATTTTAATATTTGAGTGATGCTCATAGTATGAAGAGGTACTGTTGGGTAAGAATATAGGAGGTTTGCTGGGTTTATTGGGAGACGGAAGGGGTAGGGAGAGGAGGTATGAGAGACAGAGGAAGAAGTTAGGAGAATAAGGTTATGGAAAGATAATGGAGACAAGGGGAGAAGAGAATGGAGGAAGGTGGTGGAAGGAAGGGGGGAATGGGAGGAAAGGGGAGAAGAGGAGGGCGGTTGAAGGAAAGGAAAGGGGAAGGAGAGAGAGAGGCAGTGGAAGAAAGGGGGGGAGAGGGGAGGGATGGAGGAAGGCAGTGGAAGGACGGGGGAGAGGGGGGGTGAGGCAAGGTGGTCACAGAGGGCCATTGTCGTGGACTTTATGACCACAGTCGAACGTGACCTTTGGAGAGCAGCGACTGAGATGTTGTTGTTGATGTTGTTATCATCTCTGTGGTGGTTGTCATTGCGATAGTGGTGGTAGTAGTGGTAGTGGTGTTGTTAATGGTGGTAGTGTTGGGGGTGGTACTGTTGTTACTGGTGGTAGTGGTAGTTATGTGAGTAATGGTGATTGTAAACGATATACTGATAATTGTGATGATAAAAGGTGTTTGATGGTAATTAGTAAACACGTTGAGTTACAAACAGGTAAATAATAGTAATTATAATAATGATGATAATGGTGACGTGAGATGGTGAAAATATAATTTGTCTTTGGATGATGATGGAGACAAAACTGATGATAATGATGACGAATAATGAAACAGATAAAGGATAGGAATTGAAAACTAGTGATAATTGTGTTGGCGTGTGAGGTGGGGGAACTAGTAAACACCCACCACGACAGCTTAAGGTAGCGAGCCGTGACTCACCAAGCTCAGATATGGTGATGTTACCCCTGGTGATGTCGTGGTGAAGGGGGGGGGGGGGGTCAGGGAGGTGGTAGGTGTTTGGGGAGGGAGAGGTAGTGGTGGTGGGGGATAGGGAGAGAAGATGAGATAGTGGGGGTGGTGGAGGAAGAATAGGTCATGGGGAGCAGAAAGGGTAGTGGGGTTGGGGTGATGGGTGAAGGAGAGGGAATGGAAAGGTAGAGGTGGTGGACAAGGGGTAGAGGCTATATAGACAGTATGTGAAGATAATGGGGAGGTAAGAAGGGAGAGGGAGGCTTGAGAGAGAGGGTAGAGGAGAGGAAGTCCGGTTATTAGAGGAGGGAAGGGGAGGGGAGGGTTATGGTGTGGTATTGCGTAGGGTAGGGGGAGGCAATAGTAGGAGTGGTGGGGTGGAGAATTGGGGAGAAGGGACGAAGGGGAGCTAAACAGTAGTGGCAATGTTGGGGGAAGAGGGAGAGGGGAGGAGAAGATGATGTGGTGGAATACAAAGAAATAGGAAGGGAAGGGGAGAAGGAAAATTAGGACGAAGGGAGGTAAAGGGGGGAGATGGGGGAGGGAAGGAGGAGGGGGGATAACAGGATTGAGTAGTACTAAGTGCATCTTGAGGGGGAGATGGTTAGGGGAAGGAAGAGAAGAGGGAGGATGAAGGAAGGTTGATTGAAGGAATTGGGGGAGGGAGAGAGGAAGGAAGGGAGGGAGGGAGAAAAGAAAGGAGGTGCATCGTCAACACACACACACACACTGCATGCCGCTTAAGGTCATGGTGGTCGAGATTCATGGTATTAAGACCATGTGTGTGTGGGAGGGGCGGCACACTCACTCACCGCTCCCACCCTCCCATCCCCCACCCCATCCCCCACCCATCACCACACACGGCTTAGTGGGCAGAGGGGGGGTGGTGGAGGAGGACATTGGACCCCCCACCACGGCTTAATAAGGAAGGGGGGGGTGCTGGAGGAGGACGACAGCACTTGAGGGGTAGGAGGAGGATACTGCCACCCCCTCCCCCTCTTACGACTTATAACACTAATGTACGCGACTGTTTTTGTGACTCCAGGCCACATATGGACACACTCACGCTCCAGCCATAAACGAACTCCGGTGCGGGCAGGAGTCGGGCGAACTATCGTCTGGTGATGTAAGTCATTATAAGTGTGTTGTTGTATTGAGGAGAAGAACGCCTGAAAGAGCTCTTGATTGCTTGTACTGGCATTTTCTCTGTGGTCTTGGAACCATGTGACGAGAATATATTCATTAGTGTGTGTGTGTGTGTGTGTGTGTGTGTGTGTGTGTGTGTGTGTGTGTGTGTGTGTGTGTGTGCCGTCACGTTTTTACCCAGAACCACCAGTACAGGTAAAGTGATTCCAGAAAAATCATTAGAGACGGGGATGCGCCATCATGTGATACAGTTAACAGGTGGAAGACACTGTACCTGTACCTGTACTTTTACCAACACGGGAGAAGGAAGGATAGAAGAGAAAAAGGAGATAATAGATAGAGAACGTAATAAAGGAAGTAAGACAGGTAAATAGTAGAGAACTAGAGAGAGAAAAGTAACATCAATCTTAACATCACGAGTTACCTGTAGCTCGTGAGGAACGTAAAGGCGACAGACTCCAACTATGTAAACAGGGGGACGTGTTAAGCTCACAGGGCATTTAGGGGGGGAACGTGAAGTATCCCCGGCAGTAGAGAGAGAACGACAAGAAGAACGTGCCGACACGGTCTCCTGCTGGCGGTGGTAGGTCCCGACTCTTCGTCCACAGTAGCTGAGGTTGAAAAATGACAATGCGTCCAAAAACTGGTCTTGGCCCGTGATCAGGTGGTGGTAAGCGGCGACCACCTGCCTACCTGCCTGCCTGTTTTAATGATGCTGCCTACCTGCCAGGTGAGCTGCTGCATCTCCCTCCCTCTCCTTCCCTCCCACCCTCTCCTTCCCTCCCGCTCTCTCCTTCCCTCCCACCCTCTGCCTTCCTCTCCTCCTTCCCAACCTTCTTTCCTTCCTCCCTCTCTCTCCTACACTGGTTATACTCCTGTTTGCATCTTCCCTCACTGTTCTCATACCCTTCCCTCCTCCTTCCTCCCCTTCCCTCCTTCCTCCCCTTCCCTCCTTCCTACCCTTCCCTCCTCCTTCCTCCCCTTCCCTCCCTACCCTTCCCTCCTCCTTCCTACCCTTCCATCCTCCTTCCTACTCTTTCCTCCTCCTTCCTACTCTTTCCTCCTCCTTCCTCCCCTTCCCTCCTCCTTCCTCCCCTTCCCTCCTTCCTACACTTCCCTCCTCCTTCCTACCCTTCCCTCCTCCTTCCTACCCTTCCATCCTCCTTCCTACTCTTTCCTCCTACCCTGCTTGAGTTTTTCTTCCCTCCCTCCTACTCAGCTTATACCCCTGCTTTTCTTTTCCTACCCTCTCCCCCCTCCTACCCTTCCTTCTCCCTCCTCCTACTTGAATCCTCCCTACCCCCCCCCCCAGACTATCTATTTTATACCTGGCTTATACCAGCTGTTCCTGTGACCTTGATATACTCCTGGACTGTCAACATATCCGGAGGTATACTGTATCTTGAGTGAGTGACATCTGCTGCTACTGTTCGTTGTCACTCGGTTCATTGGAGGAAGGGGCGAGGTAGAAGGAGAGTGGGGGAGGCAGAAGGAGAAGGGTAGAGGAAGGAAGAGAAGGAGGGGGAGTAAGAGGAGAAGGGTGGACGAGGAGAAGGGAGGAGGAAGAAGAAGGAGGAGGTTGTTAGTATGGCCGACGAGGGTCCTGTCACCCAGGTTACGACGTGTATCAAGGGCGCCGATCACACGATGTATTCAGCCGGAAAATTGAGGAGGTGGTGGGCGGTGTACTGATGGGGTGGTGGTGGTGGTGTGCTGATGGGGTGGTGTGCTGATGGGGTGATAGTGGTGGTGAGGGGATGGTGGGGGTGGTGAGGGGATGGTGGGGGTGCTGGGAGGTGGTACTGGACACTCAGGTATGGAGGTGAGGAGGTAGAGTGGGAGGATGGGAAGGAGGTGGAGGTGGGAGGAGTGGCATCAGCAGCAGGAGGAGACACGCATGGAGGTCTTACACAGGACATGCATGAAGGACGTGGGATATGCATGGGGAAGTTGGATCCTGCATTGAAATATCCTTTTAATTCCATGTGGTCATCAGGTCATCTCACCACCACCACCACTACACCACTACCACTTTACCACCACCACTTTACAACCACCACCGCCACCATTACACCACCATCACTACACCACCATCACTACACCACCACCACCACTTTACCACCACCACCACTTTACCACCACCGCCATTTACCACCACCGCCATTTACCACCCCCATTTACCACCACCGCCATTTACCACCACCATTTACCACCACCGCCATTTACCACCCCCATTTACCACCACCACCATTTACCCCCACCACCATTTAGCACCACCACCATTTACCACCACCACCATTTACCACCACCACCACTTTACCACCACCACCACTTTACCACCACCACCATTTACCACCACCACCACTTTACCACCACCACCACTTTACCACCACCACCACTTTACCACCACCACCATTTACCACCACCATTTACCACCACCACTTTACCACCACCCCCATTTACCACCACCACCATTTACCCCCACCACCATTTACCACCACCACCACTTTACCACCACCACCACTTTACCACCACCACCATTTACCACCACCATTTACCACCACCACCACTTTACCACCACCACCATTTACCCCCACCACCATTTACCACCACCACCATTTACCACCACCACCATTTACCACCACCACCACTTTACCACCACCACCACTTTACCACCACCACCATTTACCCCCACCACCACTTTACTACCACCACCACTTTACCACCGCCACCACTTTACCACCGCCACCACTTTACCACCACCACCACTTTACCACCGCCACCACTTTACCACCGCCACCACTTTACCACCACCACCATTTACCACCACCACCATTTGCCACCACCACCACTTTACCACCACCACCACTTTACCACCACCACCACTTTACCACCACCACCACTTTACCCCCACCACCATTTACCACCACCACCACTTTACCACCACCACCACTTTACCACCACCACCACTTTACCACCACCACCACTTTACCACCACCACCACCTTACCACCACCACCACTTTACCACCACCACCACCTTACCACCACCACCACTTTACCACCACCACCATTTACCACCACCACCATTTACCACCACCACCACTTTACCACCACCACCATTTACCCCCACCACCATTTACTACCACCACCACTTTACCACCACCACCACTTTACCACCACCACCACCACCATTTACCACCACCACCACTTTACCACCACCACCATTTACCCCCACCACCATTTACCACCACCACCATTTACCACCACCACCACTTTACCACCACCACCACTTTACCACCACCACCACCACCATTTACCACCACCACCACTTTACCACCACCACCATTTACCACCACCACCATTTACCACGACCACTTTACCACCACCACCACCACTTTACCACCACCACCATTTACCACCACCACTTTACCACCACCACCACTTTACCACCACCACCACCACCACTTTACCACCACCACCATTTACCACCACCACCACTTTACCACCACCACCACTTTACCACCACCACCACTTTACCACCACCACCACTTTACCACCACCACCATTTTACCACCACCACCACCATTTACCACCACCACCATTTTACCACCACCACCACCATTTACCACCACCACCATTTACCACCACCACCACTTTACCACCACCACCACTTTACCACCACCATTTTACCACCACCACCACCATTTACCACCACCGCCATTTTATCACCACCACCACCACTTTACCACCACCATTTTACCACCACCACCATTTTACCACCACCACCACCATTTTCCACCACCGCCATTTTACCACCACCACCACTTTACCACCACCACCACCACCAGTATCACCACTCCACCACCACCATTCCACCGCCACCACTCCACCGCCACACCATCACAACAACGACATCACACATCACAGTACCACATCACCATTACACCACTACATAATAACAGAGCCACACCATAACACCGCCACGTGATTCACACCATTACAGCACCACACCACCACACCTGGGCGCCATTAACTTTATAGCGGTTGTAGTGGCACAGTGACCTGGTACACGGCCACGATCATGGACGACACACGGGGGGGGGGGGTGTCTCGGCTGTCTCGGCAGGGGGGGGGGTGTCTCGGCAGCCGCACTGTCTGGCGGCACTGTCTGGTTTTATCTAACAATGATTGGCACTGTCTAATATAATTTAGCTCTATTTGGCACTATCTAGAATTTTATGGCACTATATGAGCACTATTTGACACTCGCATCATTTCGCTTTAGCACTGTGTGGAACCATCTGGAACCATCTGGCATTGCTTAGTAAACCTAATATTTTGGGCACTAATACCAACTGGCACTGTTTATAACCATATGATAAGGCCTGGCACCACCTAATGTCTGTCCAGTGTAGAACGAGCACCATCTGAAATTGTGTTATATTATTTTATGTCGTACTTCACTGTATAGCACCGTTTGGCACTGGTCTAGCTAGTGCATGTTTAATAGTATTTGACACTGGCACTATCTTAGTCTTGCCTGACATCAACTGGCACTACTTGGCACTATCTACCTCCGTGTGACATCATCTGGTACTATCTGGACCTCGTTGTCGTCTTGTTTATTGTGGCATCGCCGGGGCAAAGTGGTTCAGCTAAGGTGCTAGAGCTTCTCACATCATCATTATCCTCCTCCTCCTCCTCCTCTTCATCATCCTCTTCCTCTTCACCCTCTTCATCATTATGTGTTCATGTGTTAAGTCTTCACCACAGGTATTTACCCCCCGCGCGCGCGTACACACACACACACATTAACAAGACGAGTGAGAATGGTCCAGGGGGGAGGAAAATGGATCTATCAGACTATTTCTGCCGAGGCCGCCTGCAGAAGGACACAACTCACATGTTCCCAATATCCTGTGGGAGGTGGTGCTGGCGGCCGTGGCTAACTAACTCTGGTGAGGTCCTGATGCAGAACTTCGGTGAGAGAGAGAGAGAGACACGATTGATTCATTTCCACCACACCACCACCACACATCACTACCACCACACCATGCACACACACCAACACCACCACCACACATCACCACCTCTTCATCACCACCACACATCACCACCACTGCACCATGCACACACACCACCGCCTCCTCACCACCACCACCACCACCACACATCACTACCACCACACCATGCACACACACCAACACCACCACCACACATCACCACCTCTTCATCACCACCACTGCACCATGCACACACACCACCGCCTCCTCACCACCACCACACATCACTACCACCACACCATGCACATACACCAACACCACCACCACACATCACCACCTCTTCATCACCACCACACATCACCACCACTGCACCATGCACACACACCACCGCCTCCTCACCACCACCACCACCACACATCAGATACGGATGACAATGAAGAGTCAAGATGGAAGAGAGTCGTTTATTCTGGGTCGCGGCGGTGTGTGTGTGTGTGTGTGTGTGGTCATTGGTGTTGTATATGACACTGTAAGTCGTGTTGGTGTCGTTCACGTTCACTGGGGTGGTGAGAGCTGATAGTGATAATGATGATAACTATGGTGGTGATGGTGGTAACTGTAGTGATGATGGTGATTGTGGTGGTGAGTGGTAGTAGTGGTGATGATGGTGATAGTGGTGATGATGGTGATTGTGGTGGTGAGTGGTGGTAGTGGTGTTGATGGTGATAGTGGTGATGGTGGTAATTGTAGTGATGGTAGTGGTGATGGTGGTAATTGTAGTGATGATGTTGATTGTGGTGGTGAGTGATGGTAGTGGTGATGGTGGTAATTGTAGTGATGGTGCTGATTGTGGTGGTGAGTGATGGTAGTGGTGATAGTGGTGATGGTGGTAATTGTTGTGATGGTAGTGGTGATGGTGGTAATTGTAGTGATGATGGTGATTGTGGTGGTGGTAGTGGTGATGATGGTGATAGTGGTGATGATGGTGATTGTGGTGGTGAGTGATGGTGGTAATTATAGTGATGGTGGTGATAGTGATGATGTTGTATACTGGTGGTAATGTTAATAATGGTAGTGTTATATTCTTCTTCTAATGAATATCTTATGTATACTGTTACGTGTTACTGATGTTACTGTTACGTGTTACTGAGTTACTTGTAGAGGCAAAAATTTGGACCACCTGAAGAATCACCACCCTAGCTTATTTCGCCTAAAGATTAACCGCCCTACCCTACCCTACCCTACCCAACCCTACCCTACCCTACCCTACCCTACCCAACCCTACCCTACCCAACCCTCAAATAGCGTTGGGGTAGTTAATCTTTAGGTGAAATAAGCGAAGGTGGAGATTCTTTAAGTCATCTTCAAATATCACCACAGACGTTATAGGAAGCGTTAAATACAAAGGCAACAAGGAAATAACGTTAATTAAGGAGCGTTTATTATTATTGTGTTATTGTTATTCTCTCTAATTACGAAGGGAGTGAGAGGGAAAATAACATAGGAAAACACTTATCTCTTTAAAGACCCGTTATTGTCATTCTGTTATTAGTGTAATTTTTACGTAACAGCTGGAGTAATAACTACGTAACCCTGACTGGAAATGCTACTTAGACTCAAAATGTTACCTATGTACTCTTGGTTAAGCTTCTGTTATGCTCCTTGTTTCTTTAGTATTAGTTTTCGTAAAGGCTTCTCATAAAAGTCTAATGGCTTATCTTGAGGATTTTTTTTTTTACATATGTTTTCATCTTTTTATTTTTCATTTTTTTCTTATTGTTATAATTGTCAATGTTTTTTATGATTTATTTATTTATTTATTTTTGTGATATCGGTTTTCCCTACCATAACGCGGGTGTGTTGTTGGGAGACGTAACAAGAGAACCTTACCTTACCTTACCTTACCTTACCTTACCTTACCTCTGGTGTTCCCCGAGCCTCATTAACCTGGCGCCAGACCGTGAGCCACACCTTGGTATTGATTATCATCGACTTTTTTGGGGGGGTCCGTGTGTGTGAGTAAGTGTAGTGTTGTGTCTGTGCTTGTAGGGAAGGCAGAGGCTGTCGTTGGCGAGGTGTATGTGTGTGTGGTGGTCTAAAAGTCATCCTCCTCCTCCTTGACTGACTTGTACTACATTGATTGACTTGTTAATTTTCGATTTTATTTTACGTATCGTGGCCTACAGGTTCTCACTCGATCTTGTATGGTACTTGTGGAAAACTGACTAACTTGTGTCTTGTGGGGTCATATATATGCAAGTTCGCTTTCTATCGCTTTTGTGCTTGTGAAAAAGTACAAGTGTTACTTTTTACAGTGTTGTGAGGTACAGTAGAAAGGAATTAACTTGTGTTTATCGTACTACAGTGAGTGATGTTTGGTGATTTTATTGATGGAATTTTTGTGAAACTCTGGACATTTTGAGTTTGAGATGGACGTTTTGATATTTTGACCATAAACTGTAGAATTTTTGACTGGGAGGGGAATTGTAGAACTTTCGACAACACATTTGAAACTTTAAAACATTTGATTTCTGTCGAGGAACTGTAGAAACTTTTGCAATTAGTGTGTTGAGACTATAACTTTTAAAATTTCGTGAGTGGAAATGTGAAACCTTTTAACTATGAGTGAAACTTTTAACGATGTGAGTGAAGCTGTGGAACTTTAAAGCTGTGGAACTGATTAAGATTCCCGCTACTAATGTGGAACTGTGAAGACAAGTGGTCAACAAAGGTGATCCTAACGAGAGAGGAAGTCGAGAACCCACACAGGTAAAGAGGTTCTCGTGACGTCCGCCAGGTGTCGTCTCGTCCCAGGGCGTTGTTGTGAGGTAAACACTGATGTGGTATTGACTTAAGATGACATTGTATTATTGGTATAAGTTCCTTTTCTTTCCTCGGGGAGTCTTATTATCTTTTATATATACTGTAAAGAATGAGCAGAGGAGTCTTAGTAAGACCCGGAGTCAGAGCCTAACCTATCATAGGGAGGGTGGGAGTGTGGGGAGGTGGAGAGACGTGGAGGGTAGGGGGAGATGGGGGGAGTGTGTCTTGGGATTGTAATGTTGTGTGTGTGTAGGGGGGGGGGGAGAGACGTGGAGGGTAGGGGGAGATGGGGGGAATGTGTCTTGGGATTGTAATGTTGTGTGTGTGTGGGGGGGGGGGGGAGGTGGACGCCATGTATGTCCATCCGACTTAGCAGACAACAAGCGACCTCCTTCAAGTTTAATCCTCAAACACCCTCACCTAACACGTCCCTCACACCTCTCCCTCACTGCCCGGTTCCTTCACTCCCTCCCCTCACTGCCTGATTCCCTCACTTCCTTACTGAACACGTCCATCACTCCCTTCCCCCTCACTGCCTGCTTCCCTCACGTCTACCCCTCGCACTGTTTGCATCTCTCTCACTCCTTCATCCCTACCTAGCAGCCTCACTACTTCCCTCCTTCCCCCACAGACTCCCTCCTTCCCCCACAGACTCCTTCCTTCCCCCACAGACTCCCTCCTTCCCCCACAGACTCCCTCCTTCCCCCACTGACTCCCCCCTTCCCCACAGACTCCCTCCTTCCCCCACTGACTCCCTCCTTCCCCCACTGACTCCTTCCTTCCCCCACAGACTCCCTCCTTCCCCCACTGACTCCCTCCTTCCCCACAGACTCCCTCCTTCCCCCACAGACTCCCTCCTTCCCCCACTGACTCCTTCCTTCCCCCACAGACTCCTTCCTTCCATCTACCTTCTACCTACCTCATCTACTTCTCTCCATTACTCCCCCTTCCCTACATCTACCCTACATGTCTCCCCCTATCTCATTATATCACCTCCCTTTCTAACTAATCTTGGCCTCCCTCCCCCTTCCCCCTATTGTCTAACATATTTACCCCCCTTACACACTTATCTCTGACACCCCCTCCCTCCCCCCTCCTCTTACGCCGGGTCACCCTTACTCATCTGCCATTCATTCTCACTTATCGGCTGTCAGGAATTATCTTGAGTCACCCCAGATATTAAACTGGGACCAGGAGAGCTGTAGGGGGCAGCGTGTTACTGAGGGAGGAGAGGTTCTTGGAGGGGAGGGGGGTGGAACAAGGGATATGAACAGTGGGGATGAGTAGCTAATTGCCTGACTGACTGAGGGGTGGGTAACTGACTGAAAGAATAATGGTGGGTATAGGTAGCTGACTGACTGACTGACTGACTGAGGGGTGGGTAACTGACTGACTGACTAGAGGAATATCTTAACTAAACTCACCGATTCGACTTCAGCTCAAAGGCATCTGTGTAACTGTTTGTTTACTGAGGAAGATATAAACATGACAATGACTACTGAAAAAAAAAATGTGTCGCTCATTCAGACGTGTTTTTCACTGTGAAGGTTTTTTAAATGCACGAGACGACTTGCTATTGTGAGTCGATGGGTCGTGTGTGTACGTGACCAGGAACATATAGTGTGTGTGTGTGTCTGTCTGTGTCTGTGTCTGTCTGTCTGTCTGTCTTTCATGACCTGTCTGGGTGAGATCTTGTACACTAGCTGAATGCAGTTGATGAGGAAGAATGGGTTTAGTGTGTTAGAACCTTCTGAACCCCGGGTGTGAGGGTTCAGTGTGTCGGAGGGTCATGAACTGTGGTTGAACGTGTCAGATAAGTGTGAGGGTTTAGTGTGTTAGAACCTTCTGAACCCAGGGTGTGAGGGTTCAGTGTGTCGGAGGGTCATGAGCTGTGGTTGAACGTGTCAGATAAGTGTGAGGGTTTAGTGTGTTAGAACCTTCTGAACCCAGGGTGTGAGGGTTCAGTGTGTCGGAGGGTCATGAACTGTGGTTGAACGTGTCAGATAAGTGTGAGGGTTTAGTGTGTTAGAACCTTCTGAACCCAGGGTGTGAGGGTTCAGTGTGTCGGAGGGTCATGAGCTGTGGTTGAACGTCAGATTAGTGTGAGGGTTTAGTGTGTTAGAACCTTCTGAACCCCGAGTGTGTGTGTGTGTGTGAAGGTTGTTGCCAGTTGTAAACAATGAAGAAAATCTATCAGTTGAAGGACATAAACAAACGGCAACATCCACCTGTAAATAAGAGAGAGAGAGAGAGAGAGAGAGAGAGAGAGAGAGAGAGAGAGAGAGATTGTAACTTGTGGTGTGTTTCTTGGTGGTGTTTTTGTTGACGTCTCAAACATCACAGGTGGTCAGTGGGTGAAGGTGGTGAAGTCATGTGGGCTGGAGGTGGTGTGGTGATGGTGTGATGATGGTGGTAGAGGTGATGGTGGTAGAGGTGATGGTAGTCGATTCGTTTGGTGCTGGAGGTAGTGGTGAAGGTGGGTATTGTGGTGGTGGTTATGAAGGTGACTGTCCTGCTGAGAGTGGTCGTAGTGCTGGAGGTGGTCGTAGTGTTGGAGGTGGTCGTGGTGGAGAGAGAGAGAGCATCATGATATCAATTCAAATCGGATTCAGATTCAAACATTTATTCCGAAACAAGAGTACAGGGACAGGTATACCCAGGAGCCTGGTGTGGGGCCTAGGAGCCTGGTGTGGAGCCTATGAGCCTGGTGTGGAGCCTATGAGCCTGGTGTGGAGCCTATGAGCCTGGTGTGGGGCCTTTGAGCCTGATGTGGAGCCTATGAGCCTGGTGTGGGGCCTATGAGCCTGGTGTGGGGCCTAGGAGCCTGGTGCGGGGCCTCTACCTGTCATCTGGCTCACTACTTTATATCTTAACTCACTACCTTAACTTACACGTCATGACATTTACCTCTTAAGTAAGCCATGAAGATAGTAAAGGAATCTCCCAAACAGAAACAAAAACTAATTACCTATACCTGTAAGTCTTAATTAATGACTTACTACACCTGAGATCTACCTGGTGAGTGAGTTCCGGGAGCATCACTTCACATGGGAGGAATCACCTGAAGACTTTGACCAGACTAGTTCTTATAAGTCATTAGTCAACTGGGAAGGTCAGGGGTCGTGTGTGGGCTACCTGGAGGAGATTCTTATGTCGAAGATGTCTCAGGGTTGACTGGTAGGCTGGTGGTCAGACATGTTGATAAATCTTTCATTACCTACAGAATTTTACTCGATTTCATATAAATTTGATATAGGATTTTTGGATTAGGAAGACATGTAAGTTTTGTGTGTGTTGTGGCGACCTGTGGTTTAATTGTCAGTATGCTGGCCTCGCAAGCTAGCGGACCCTGGTTCGATCCCCGGGCAGGCTGAAACTATGGTCTACCCAGCAGTAATTGGGAATCTAGACGTTAATCGATTTGCGGATCGTATTTCGGGGTAATGATTAGCCAGTGCAGTTGACGAGTTGCCCGGTCTTCTCGGATTATTCTTATTATTGGGTCATGCAACTCGTTAACTTAGGGTGTGGTTGTTGTATTGGCGACAGCTTCTACACCTTAAATAAATTCACGCCTAGGAGGCCCTTGCGCCGGCCATCCTCTTACACGAGGGGCAACCATTATTATTATTATTAGTGTGTACATGTGTGTGTGCGTGGCTCTGTTACACCTACGCCAACAAACACTCCCTGCCACATCTTCCCAGCAGTAACAGTCCACTTACCTGGCCAAGTCCACCTTAATGAACCAGTTTAGAATCCTACACGACCAGGTGAGATTAGATGGACCTTGGATATCGGTTTATCGGCTCGCCTTGTCAGGTTTGGTTGTATGTTCTTGACTGATGGCGGTGATAAGATGCTGTGGCTTGGTGCATGGTGTGGTAGATGGTGTGACCTAGGCAAGATGATGATCAAACTGGTAAATGGTGTGGTAGATGGTGTGACCTAGGCAAGATGATGATCAAGCGGTGGTAAATGGTGTGGTAGATGGTGTGACCTAGGCAAGATGATGATCAAACTGTGGTAAATGGTGTGGTAGATGGTGTGACCTAGGCAAGATGATGATCAAACTGGTAAATGGTGTGGTAGGTGGTATGGCCCAGGCAAGAGCATGGTTAGCTGGTATGGTAGTGAGTGTGGTGTGAGCGTGTTCGTGAGTCTGGTAGTGAGTGTGGTGTGAGTATAGTGTGGTAGTGAGTGTGGTGTAGGTGTGGTAGTGAGTGGTGTGAGTATAGTGTGGCAGTGAGTGTGGTGTAGGTGTGAGTATAGTGTGGTAGTGAGTGTGGTGTGAGTATAGTGTGGTAGTGAGTGTGGTGTAGGTGTGGTAGTGAATGTGGTGTAGGTGTGAGTATGGTGTGGTAGTGAGTGTGGTGTGAGTATAGTGTGGTAGTGAGTGTGGTGTAGGTGTGAGTATAGCGTGGTAGTGAGTGTGTTGTAGGTGTGAGTATGGTGTGGTAGAGAATGTGGTGTAGGTGTGAGTATGGTGTGGTAGTGAGTGTGGTGTGAGTATAGTGTGGTAGTGAGTGTGGTGTAGGTGTGAGTATAGTGTGGTAGTGAGTGTGGTGTGAGTATAGTGTGATAGTGAGTGTGGTGTAGGTGTGAGTATGGTGTGGTAGTGAGTGTGGTGTGAGTATAGTGTGGTAGTGAGTGTGGTGTAGGTGTGAGTATGGTGTGGTAGTGAGTGGTAGTTAGTATGGTGTGGTAGTGAGTGTGATGTGGTAGGTGGTGTAGTCTGGTTCAATGGCTTAGATAAGAGGTGGTGTAGAAGACTAGCAGGGGGTGTTGTGGTCAGTGTATTGGGGGGAGAGGAGGGGGGGAGTAGGGGTGTTGTGGTCAGTGTATTGGGGGAGAGGAGGGGGGAGTAGGGGTGTTGTGGTCAGTGTATTGGGGGAGAGGAGGGGGGAAGTAGGGGTGTTGTGGTCAGTGTATTGGGGGAGAGGAGGGGGGAAGTAGGGGTGTTGTGGTCAGTGTATTGGGGGGAGAGGAGGGGGGAGTAGGGGTGTTGTGGTCAGTGTATTGGGGGGATAGGAGGGGGGGAAGTATGAGAATGTGGATACAGAAGACGTAGAGGAGGAAGGGAATAAGAAACAGGAGGAGGCGTAGGAGGAAGGGGTTTACGTATGAGGGAGGAGGAAATATCTGAACTAGCCAACTTAATGAGGATGTGAGGAGCAGGGAGGCACAGATGGTGGAGGGGGTGAGGAAGGAAGCTGGAGGTGGAGACGGCAGCTGGTAACCGTGGAGGAGGAGGTGGGGGTGTGGGGAGGTGACTCGACACGACCACACAACACTACACCCAACAACACAAATCAACACCAAGACACACACACACGACACTACACCCAACAACACACAAATCAACACAGTACACCACAACACGCATCACAATACGACAATACATTCAATACCACAACACCACACTCCAACACTACAATACACATCACACAGAAACACCACAGTACACCCAACATCATAACACTACAACACAACAACACCACAGCACATAACACAACACAATACCACAACAACAGAACAACACAGCGGCAGCACAACACCACAGCAACACACCACAGCACATAACACAACACAATACCACAACAACACAGCAGCAGCACAACACCACAGCAACACACCACAGCACATAACACAGCACAATACCACAACAACAGAACAACATAGCAGCAGCACAGCAACACACCACAGCAGGAACACAACACCACAGCAGCAACACAACACACCACACCAAGATGTAGGAGGGTGGAGGTGGTAGCAACCTTGACGCCCACCTTACGACTCGTACACAGGTAACGGCCGGGTGTGTTGACTCGCTCCATGAATGAACACCAGCGTAAACACACGAGTATGTGTAGTAGACTCGTGTTGACTGATACTTGTGTACGGGGGGGGGGATTAGTGTTGGTTTACTTACTGTGTATAACCCTATCCCTTCTCTCTACCTCTGTCATGCGTGGCAGTGAGAAGTGATGCCACTCTCAGTGTCAAGACCTGACTGAATTACTCACAATAGGCAAACTGTACTACAAGCTTTGTCAATAAATTTGTTAAACTAAAACTAATCTCTCTCTCTCTCTCTCTCTCTCTCTCTCTCTCTCTCTCTCTCTCTCTCTCTCTCTCTCTCTCTCTCTCTCTCTCACACAGCACTAACCAGAGCCCTCCGATTCGATCTAACCCTGAAGTTGCGATCACCTCCCCTCCCTCCTTTCACCTTCCCTCCCTCCTTTCACCCTCCCTCCCTCCCTCCCTCCTTTCACCTTCCCTCCCTCCCTCCCTCCTCTCACCTTCATTCCCTCCCTCCTTCCTTCCCTCCCTCCCTCCCTCCCTTCACCTCCCCTACCGGAGAAAAAGTAATTTGTGAAAAGTTCTGTAACTTGAGTAAGCGAAAAGTTCTATCCGTCGTGGCCATTTCTACCAGCTAAGGCCATCTCCACCAGCTGAGCCGTCTCCACCAGCTGTGGCCATACCCAAACCTGTCCTCTGAGCTGGTTACAATGGCTCTCTCTCTCTCTCTCTCTCTCTCTCTCTCTCTCTCTCTCTCTCTCTCTCTCTCTCTCTCTCTCTCTCTCTCTCTCTCTCTCTCTCAAGGTTATTGTAAGGGAGGAACAGGAGAAGGTGAGAGAGTGAGGGAAGGAAGAGGTGGGAGGACTTTTCAAGGTCAATGAGTGGGAAGAAAAGTGAGAGAGGGGCGAGTGAGAGGAGTGAGTGAGTGGGAGGGGTGAGTGGGAGGAGTGAGTGGGAAGGGTGAGTGGGAGGAGTGAGTGAGAGGGGTGAGTGGGAGGGGTGAGTGGGAGGAGTGAGTGGGAGGAGTGAGTGGGAGGGGTGAGTGGGAGGAGTGAGTGAATGAGATAGTGAGAGAAGTGAGTGAGGAAGAGAGAGAGAGAGAGAGAGAGAGAGAGAGAGAGAGAGAGAGAGAGAGAGAGAGATAATGAATAAAAAAATACAAAATCAGAAAAAAAAAAAAAAACACCAGAACAAAACAAATTTCCCCCCAAACAAAACACACACACACACACACACACACACACACACACGGGCCAAGACCTCATGAGCCTAAACAATGATATTCAAACAACTCAAGAAACAACGGAAGCAACACAACAAAGACAACAACAACACGGAACAAAACAATCTTCTTCCTAAACAAACAAACAAACACACAAGCCAACACCTTCGGGCCAAGATAATGATACAACAACAACAACAACAACATCATCATCACTTCCCGTCATTATAATGGTAATGTACATCGTCGCACCTGGTAATGACGGTGTACACTTCCCCACACCGATGTACACACCTGGTAATGACGGTGTACACTTCCCCACACCGATGTACACACCTGGTAATGACGGTGTACACTTCCCCACACCGATGTACACACCTGGTAATGACGGTGTACACTTCCCCACACCGATGTACACACCTGGTAATGACGGTGTACACTTCCTCACACCGATGTACACACCTGGTAATGACGGTGTATACTTCCCCACACCGATATACACACCTGGTAATGACGGTGTACACTTCCCCACACCGATGTACACACCTGGTAATGACGGTGTACACTTCCCCACAACGATGTACACACCTGGTAATGACGGTGTACACTTCCTCACACCGATGTACACACCTGGTAATGACGGTGTATACTTCCCTACACCGATGTACACACCTGGTAATGACGGTGTACACTTCCCTACACCGATGTACACACCTGGTAATGACGGTGTACACTTCCCTACACCGATGTACACACCTGGTAATGACGGTGTACACTTCCCTACACCGATGTACACACCTGGTAATGACGGTGTACACTTCCACACACCGATGTACACACCTGGTAATGACGGTGTACACTTCCCTACACCGATGTACACACCTGGTAATGACGGTGTACACTCCCTCACACCGATGTACACACCTGGTAATGACGGTGTACACTTCCCCACACCGATGTACACACCTGGTAATGACGGTGTACACTCCCTCACACCGATGTACACACCTGGTAATGACGGTGTATACTTCCCCACACCGATGTACACACCTGGTAATGACGGTGTACACTTCCTCACACCGATGTACACACCTGGTAATGACGGTGTACACTTCCCTACACCGATGTACACACCTGGTAATGACGGTGTACACTTCCTCACACCGATGTACACACCTGGTAATGACGGTGTACACTTCCCTACACCGATGTACACACCTGGTAATGACGGTGTATACTTCCTCACACCGATGTACACACCTGGTAATGACGGTGTACACTTCCTCACACCGATGTACACACCTGGTAATGACGGTGTACACTTCCCTACACCGATGTACACACCTGGTAATGACGGTGTACACATCCTCACACCGATGTACACACCTGGTAATGACGGTGTACACTTCCCTCACACCGATGTACACACCTGGTAATGACGGTGTACACTTCCCTCACACCGATGTACACACCTGGTAATGACGGTGTACACTTCCCTCACACCGATGTACACACCTGGTAATGACGGTGTACAGCCCCTTACACTCATGTACTTTCACCCGTACTGATGTACATTTCTCCACACTGATGTACCTCGCCTGTAATGGCAGATGTACACTCCCCCACACTGATGTACACTCCCCCACACTGATGTACACACATGTAATGGCGATGTACACCCCCACACTCACATTTCTCACACTTATGTACACACCTGTAAAGACGTATGTACACTGCCCCACACTCATGTACACTGCCCCACACTCATGTACACTCCTGAGGAATTATACCCCTCACATAATGACATTATTACGCCAAATAGAACAAGTAATGGGCGTATTACCTGCTCTCTCTCTCTCTCTCTCTCTCTCTCTCTCTCTCTCTCTCTCTCTCTCTCTCTCTCTCTCTCTCTCTCTCATATTTATCCTCATATCTTACATTTTTATTATATTGTATTCTTTCCTCCTCCTCCTTTCATATCGTTTCTTCTACCCCATTAGCGTCCGTTATCACATTTTCTCCGTGTCTAAGTCATGGCGTCCCATTAGAGGTATTATTTTCTATTTTATTTCTCTCTCTCTTTATCTTTCACATTTCTTGGGTTATTTCTCTTGATTTTTTTTTAAGTTTTCGGACATTTTATTTTTCGTTTGTCTATTTTTCGTTATTTTTGCTCTCTCTCTCTCTCTCTCTCTCTCTCTCTCTCTCTCTCTCTCTCTCTCTCTCTCTCTCTCTCTCTCTCTCTCTCTCTCTCTCTCTCTCTCTCTCATACTTTAGCTGGTACACATGGCTGGTGGTGGAGCACATGCCTGTAAGTGTACATGGGATGAGGTACACATTACTACTGGTGCACACAAATGATAATACAAGAGGTGTGGTGTACATGGCTAGAGGTGTGTTGGTTTATACTTGGTCTACATGGACGGTTGTGTACGTAAGATGGTGTGTACACGATAACTGCTGTACGTGGAGAGTTGTACACACGGGGGGACGCGTTGCTCTTTGTAGTATTATAAGTGAAGGTTTATGTTGTAACTTAAGTAGGATCAGCTAAATAAGTACTTATATATGTAGTTAAGTATGTAAGGGGGGGGGGGTTAACTTAAGATCCATTGAGAATTCTTACCTGCGTTAACCGTATTCTCGTATCTCCAGTTAAGTTAAAAAAAAATATAACATTAACTTTATAGAGAGTTAGTGTTGGTGTCGTGGGTTAAAGTGTTAGATACAATAACTTCGGTTTAACTTAAGAACCTTTGTCAGTTTTAATATCGTTATGCTGTTTGGATCTTTAACTTTTCACTTTTTTTTTTTTTTTTTAATGTAGAGTTTACCGTAAGATTTTTAACTCGGTGCTTAGTGAGAAGCTAATTTTATTGTGAAAGGTTAATATTAGTTAAATTTTCGTTATATAGTATTACTCTCCTAAGTTAAGTTCACCCAGAAGAAGGTTAATATATGGTTAAATTTTCGTTACATAGTATTACTCTCCTAAGTTAAGTTCACCCAGAAGAAGGTTAATATATGGTTAAATTTTCGTTATATAGTATTACTCTCCTCAGTTAAGTTCACCCAGAAGAAGGTTAATATTTGGTTAAATTTCTGTATATTTATCCTGTCCTGACTTTAACCTTACCCCCCAAAAAGTTAATATCAGGTTAAATTTGGTTATACCGCATTACCCCGCCTACTTACACTCGCCCACCTCTTCACGTATCTTAGCTGGTAAAGTGAGCAGTCAAATATAGCGAGAGATACTGGGGCGTGACTTGTTACCGGGTCATGAGGGGTCGTTAGTGTCTTAATATGTCAGTTATGATGGTGTGGCAGGGTAGGTGGGAGGTGGGGGGGAGAGAAGGTTGGATGAAAGGGAAGGAGGAAAGTGGATGATGGGAAGGGAAAGAGGGTAGTGGATGATATATAGGAAGGGGAGGTTAGGAAGAGTGGAGGATGGGAAGGAGGGAATGGGAGATTGGCTGATGAATAAGAAAGGGAGAACAGAATGTGAGAGGGAGGGAAGGAAGGAAGGAAGGAAAAAAATGAACGATGGAAAAGGGAAAGAAAGACAGCCGCTGGTCATAGATTCCTACAGGGACCAGAGAGATAAAACAGGAATATTTCCAACATAAACAACTTCATTCATGTGCACAGTGACCCCCACACACCCACCCCCTGCTACTGACTCCTCGTGTACTGTTGAGCTGCACCGTATGTATACAGTACACCTTCCTGGCCTTCCTAGCGTGATGGGTACCTGAGTGGCGGACATCTGATGGGTACCTGAGTGGCGGGCATCTGATGGGTATCTGAGTGGCGGGCATCTGATGGGTACCTGAGTGGCGGGCATCTGATGGGTATCTGAGTAGCGGGCATTTGATGGATACCTGAGTGGCGGACATCTGATGGGTACCTGTGTGGCGGACATCTGATGGATACCTGAGTGGCGGACATCTGATGGGTACCTGAGTGGCGGACATCTGATGGGTACCTGAGTGGCGGACATCTGATGGGTACCTGAGTGGCGGGCATCTGATGGGTACCTGAGTGGCGGGCATCTGATGGGTTAAGGTGATAAATATAGTTCATTTCGGGGTAGAGGGCGGACGTACTGTGTGCATGAGTGGTGTGGGTGGCCATGTTGTTTACAAGAGTCATGCGCAGGTTAATAGGGGCCGTACACAGAAGGGCCCGTGCACAGGAAGAGCCGTACACTACAGGAGGGACCATGCACAGGGTGGGGGGGGGGGGGGGCGGCGTCCACAGGAAGGGCCGTACGCAGGAGGGGCCGTGCACAGGGTGGGGGGGTGGGGGGGGGGCGGCGTCCACAGGAAGGGCCGTACGCAGGAGGGGCCGTGCAAGAGGATAATTTGTGATAATGTTGAGGTGTCCGTCGGTTGTGACCAGTGGCCGTAGTTCCTGCCTTCCTCCTCCTCCACACACTTCCTCCCTCTTGTCTTCCGCTTCACACTTCCTCCCCCTGTCTTCCTTCTCTCTGCATCCTCCACACACTTCCTCCCTCCTGTCTTCCTGCCTCCCTCCTCCTCCACACACTTCCTCCCTCTTGTCTTCCTCTTCACACTTCCTCCCCCTGTCTTCCTTCTTCCTGCATCCTCCACACACTTCCTCCCTCCTGTCTTCTTCCTGCGTCCTACTTCCTCCACACACTTCCTCCCCCTGTCTTCCTTCTCTCTGCATCCTCCACACACTCCCTCCCTCCTGTCTTCCTCTTCCTCTCTCATTCCCTACCTTCGTCATGCCGCTCCTTCCTAATACATTTCCCCACTTCCTTCTTTCTCCTACCTTCCTTTTCCTTTGCTTCCTTCCTACACACTTTCTCTCCTTCTCTCCTCCCGCTTCTTTCTCGTATTTCTCTAGTTCTTTTTCTCTATCTATCCTCCTCCATCTACCCTCCTTCCACTCCTTCCTCCACCTACCCTCCTTCCAATCCTCCTTCTTCCACCTACCCTCCTTCCACTCCTTCTCTTTCCTCCTGTGTAATATCAACTGGACACTACTAGCCCATGTCCTACCGTGTCCTTCTGTTTACCCCGGTCTCCATGTCCTGCCACTCCCCCGTCTCTAACAAGTGGACACCGATGACCATACTTTACCGTGTCCCTGTGTCTTATATTAAGTGGACACCGACTAATGTCCCTCGGTGTCCTTGAATCAACATGACGGAGGTGTGTGTGTGTGTGTGTGCCGCCCTCAGCCCGTTCTCCCGAGGCCCGTTTCCACCCTCCCAGTGCTACCTTAGTCCCTTGTAGCGCATCAGACAGACAGACGGGCAGACAGACAGACGGGCAGACAGACAGACAAACAGACATAAAGAGAAACAAGCAGATAGACAGGCAGGCAGTCAGACACAGAGGGACAGGTTGGTAGACAAATAGACAGACACAAAGATAAGAGATAAACAGATAGATAAGCCGGCAGACAGAAGGAGAGGCAGACAGACAGACAGGCAGACAGACAGACAGGCAGTCAGACGGAGAGGCAGACAGACAGACAGGCAGACAGGCAGACAGACAGACAGACAGACAGACAGACAGGCAGGCAGTCAGACACAGAGGGACAGGTTGGTAGACAAATAGACAGACACAAAGATAAGAGATAAACAGATAGATAAGCCGGCAGACAGAAGGAG